>SJXQ01010511.1:319981-489987 GCA_006408695.1 Aepyceros melampus
TGAACGTCGACATTCTAGGAATCAGCGAACTAAAATGGACTGGAATGGGTGAATTTAACTCAGATGACTATTATATCTACTACTGCGGGCAGGAATCCCACAGAAGAAATGGAGTAGCCATCATGGTCAACAAAAGAGTCTGAAATGCAGTACTTGGATGCAATCTCAAAAACGACAGAATGATCTCTGTTCATCTCCAAGGCAAACCATTCAGTATCACAATTATCCAAATCTATGCCCCAACCAGTAAAGATGAAGAAGCTGAAGTTGAACAGTTTTACGAAGACCTACAAGATCTTTTAGAACTAACACCCAAAAAAGATATCCTTTTCATTACAGAGGACTGGAATGCAAAAGTAGGAAGTCACGAAACACCTGGAGTAACAGGCAAATTTGGCCTTGGAATGCGGAATGAACAGGGCAAAGACTAATAGAGTTTTGCCAAGAAAATGCACTGGTTCCTGCCTAGTGGTGGGTAAAGCTGAGCTTGTGCCTCTGGTAGGTAGGGCCATGCTCAGGAAGATTTTAAGCAGCCTGTCTGCTGATGCGTGGAGCTGTGTTCCTGCCTTGTTGGTTGCTTGGCCTGAGGCATCCCAGCACTGGAGCCTACAGGCTGTAGGGTAGAGCTCATGGCAGCCTCTGGGAGGGCTCATGCCAATGAGTACTCCCAGATCTGCTGCTGCCAGTGTCTTTGTCCCTGCAGTAAGCCACAGCTGCACCCCCCACCTTGGCAGGAGACCCTCCAATACAAGCAGGTAGGTCTCACTCAAGCTCTTATGTGGTCACTACTTTTTACCCTGCGTCCTGGCGCACACAAGACCTTGTATGCACCCTCAAAGAGTTGAGTTTCTGCTTCCCTCAGCCCTGTGGAATTCCTGGGCTCAAAATCCACTGGTCTTTAAACCTAGATTCTCTAGGGCTCCTCCTCCTATTGCTGGGAAGCCCTATGTGGGGCTCAGAACTTTCACTCCTGTGGCAGAACTTCTGTGGTGTTATTGTTCTCCAGTTTGTGGGTCACTCATCTGAGTATGGGATTTGTTTTTATCATGATTGTGCCCCTTCTACCACCTGGTGGCTTCTTCTTTACCTTTGAATGTAGGGTATCTTTTTGGGTAGGTTCTAGAAATCTTTTGTCAATGCTTTTTCAGTGATTTGTTGTGCTTTTTGTATTTATATAACAAGGGATGAGCTCATACCCTTCTACTCTGCCATCTTGAGCTAATCCCCTTAGTTTTTTAAATTTATTTTATATTGGAGTACAGTTAATGTACAGTATTGTATTTATTTTATATTGGAATATAGTTAATGTCCAGGTGTACAGCAAAATGATTTAGTTACACACACATAATACATATACATTTATATATATCAATTCTTTTTCATATTATTTTCTTATATAGATTATTACAGACTGTTAAATAGAGTTCTCTGTGCTATTAAGACCTACTGGTCCTTCTTGATTATCTATTTTATATGTAGTAGTGTGTATATGTTAAAGAAGGAAATGACAACCCACTCTAGTGTTCTTGCCTGGAGAATCCCAGGGATGGGGGAGCCTGGTGGGCTGCCATCTATGGGGTCGCACAGAGTTGGACACGACTGAAGCGACTTAGCAGCAGTAGCAGTGTGTATATGTGAATCCCAACCTCTTAATTTATCTCCCCTAACTCCTTTCCTCTCTGGTAAGATTGTTTTCTAAGCTCGTGAGTCTGTTTCTATTTTGTAAATAAATTCATTTGTATAAATTTTTTAGATTCCACATATATATGCTTTATAAATATCATGATATTTGTCTTTTTCTTTCTGAGTTACTTTACTATAATAGTATAATAATCTCTAATTAAAGAAGGAAATGACAACCCACTCTAGTGTTCTTGCCTGGAGAATCCCAGGGATGGGGGAGCCTGGTGGGCTGCCATCTATGGGGTCGCACAGAGTTGGACACGACTGAAGCGACTTAGCAGCGTAGCAGTGTGTATATGTGAATCCCAACCTCTTAATTTATCTCCCCTAACTCCTTTCCTCTCTGGTAAGATTGTTTTCTAAGCTCGTGAGTCTGTTTCTATTTTGTAAATAAATTCATTTGTATAAATTTTTTAGATTCCACATATATATGCTTTATAAATATCATGATATTTGTCTTTTTCTTTCTGAGTTACTTTACTATAATAGTATAATAATCTCTAGATTTATCTGTTTCTACAAATGGCATCATTCCATTCTTTTTCATGGCTGAGTAAAGTTCCATTGTGTGTGTATATATATATATATATACCACATCTTTATCCATTCACCTGTTGATGAATATTCATGTTGCTTCCATGTCTTGGCTACTGTAAATAGTGCTGCAATAAACACTGGGGTGCACATATCTGTTCAAAGTATAGTTTTGACAGATATATGCCCAGGAGTAGGATTGCTGTATCATATGGTAACTCTGTTTTTAGTTTTCTAAGGAACCTCCATGCTCTTCTCCATAGAGGCTGCACCCATTTACATTCCCTCCAACAGGGTAGGAGGGTTCCCTTTTCTCTACAGTGCTTACTGCTTATAGATTTTTCAATGGTGGCCATTCTGACTTGAATGAGTGATACTTCACTGTAGTTTTGATCTGCATTTCTCTAATGATTAGTGATGTTGAGCATGTTTTCATGCGATTTTTTTGGCCATTTGGATGTCTTCTTTGGAGAGATGTCTGTTTAGATCTTCTGCCCTTTTTTTGATTGGGTTCAGCAGCCCATTTGGAAAGTCTGGACTCAGAACACATGTGAGCAAGCGCACCTTGACTTGAGGAGCAAGGTGGCCTCCTCAGCCTCCTGTGCATGATGTAGCCTGACATAGACTATTAAGACCTGCTCCCTTCTGAGCATGGACAAGCCTCATTCTCAGTCTCTCCGATGAAGGGTCACAGTCAGCCTGCCTTCCTTTCTCTTTGAGTCGCCATTCCAAACCTTCCACTCTCTGATGTGATAAACAACATCACAGGTTAGGCAGCTCTAGGGCAGGCCCTAGGTGTAGGCAACCCTGGCCTTCTAACCACAGCTCCTGCTTTACTCTCCCACATAAAAAGAGAATTGAGAATTATATTATTACTAGGACAATCTAGAATTTTTAAGAAAATATAAAAATTTCAGAAAGTTTCTGAAGATATTTTTGAATTTATATCTGAATTTAAAATTTCTGAAGATATATTCTGAAAATTTCTGATGATATTCTGAAGATATAGTTGTTTATGACATACAATAGTCAAAAAACACTGTTTTAAACAAGCTACTATGTCACTTCTAGGACATACATGCCCTTCTTTAAAATAAATATGACTTGCCTATCTCACCAGATTTGTGGTAAGAATCAAATGATTGAATCAAATTATTTAACTAGCACATAAAGGGCTTCCCTGGTGGTTCAGTCAGTAAAAAATCCTACTGCAATTCAGGAGACTGTCTGAAATGCAAAAGACCTGGGTTCAATCCCTAGGTTGGGAAGATCCCCTGGAGAAGGAAATGGCAACCCACTCCAGTATTTTTGCCTGGGATATCCCATGGACAGAGGAGCCTGGTGGGCTACAGTCTATGGGATTGAGTTGGACATGACTTAGCAACAAAACCACCACCACCACCACCACCATGAACATAATATCATATCAGGAATATTCTGATTCCACTGCAGCCCTAGGAGAGGGCTTGTTTCATACATTCGTTTGAAATAAGCATAGACTTTCCCCCAACTTAGCAATCTATGCGTTGGAAAAGTGGCCTGCTGAAATTCCTTTATATCCTAACTAAAGGAGAAAATAACAGAATTCAGGGCAACTTGTCTAAAACCAGGAGGTCACTCATACATACAGCCTCTGAGGTAGAGTACAGAACAAATCCTTGTGATTCAGAAAAGCTCCCTCATTTCATTATAAACCAGAGCAGAAAGTTCCATTAAAATAATTGCACACATTACTTGAATATTTCCATTGCGAAAGTCATAGTTATGCCTACTGAGTTCTTTATTTTAATCTCTGAGTTTGGCCTAAATCCCAAATGAGACTACAGTGGAAAAATGAATGTATATTCTTGCCCTCATTACACTCCTTAGCACAAAATGTTTTTACATTTATAATGTTTTTAGAGAAAATAGCTGGATATTTTAGCTGCTAGTTTACAGGCTGAGGATGGCTGGCAAAGGAGCATGTTTTAAAGCAGTAACTTTGTCCCAGGTTCTGCTTCTGGGTATAACAATGGCACCCTTGACTCAAATCAGAACATGTATATCTGCAGAGACTCGGCTTTGGTTCTGGGGCTGGTTCTTGTTCTTGTCTATGGTCTTGACAAAGAAGGCAATTTTTCTTGGTGCTAAAATAATTGGCCCAGATGAGCATAATTAAGACCATAATTGGACAGGGGGAACTAATGAGCCTAAGTGATTTTACATTTCCCATATGCAAAAACTAGAGCAAAAAAAAGTAATATATTCCAAATCATAATTAATTTATAGAGTGAAGGTGCTTATAAAACTATAATCAGAAGGTCTCCTGGGTGGTTAAAAACTGATGAGATATAGTTGGTTATCTCATTACCAACTGTAAAGGTTTTATGTGGAAGTTGAGAAAATACTGCAACTTGCTTTGACACTGTATTTTTTCAGTAAGAGATTGCTGTATGTTTTCTGTTTTGTATACTATGCTAAGTTCTTTGTATATCATCTAATTTATTTCTTATCAACCCTAGAAGTCCGGGTATTACTATTACCCATTATATGGATGAGAAAACCGAGGCTAGGAAATATAAATTTTTTGCCCAAGTTCACACAGCTGGTAAAAGGAAGAATTGGAGAAAAGATAAATTCTGGCTCCAAACCTCTTTCAACTCATGGCTTCCAGTCTAATGGAGTTTTGTGAAATGCCTGTGGTTATTCCAGAAGTTTCAGTCATTCTTACTTTTAACATACTAAAGATAAGGTTACTTGAAGTTGGAGAAAAATATCGAATTACAGACTGTTTATCCTAATCTGCTTTTTTTCATCAAGCAGATGGGTGACTCTATGAACCACTGTGGCATCTAGAGAGGGTGCCTCCCAGCTCTCCTCCCACAAACTTCCTGCTGAGCTGCAGGGCCTGCAGGGAGCTGCCAGTTTTCAACTGCAGCATCCTGCAGACCTGCTGAGCATTGGAGCTAGCAGCGACTGTGGGGCAGGGTCCTCTGGGAAGCAGACACTGAGACTGAGAAGTACAAGAGATGTACTGAGGGAAATCAAAGATTTCCCATAGAGGAATCTTTTGTTGGGCAGGAATGCTGTGCCCCACCATAGTCCACAGACCATGCTTTAAATAGCGAGGGTCCGGCTTACTGGCTCTCAGCTGAGGGGCTGTGACACACTCCTGTATATGAATGCCTCTCAGGGATTTCATCACATGTCAATCAATGAATACTGTCAACACAGTGGGAAACATATACACTCTCACAAGGATACCTACTAGGTAGAATCTGGAGCAGAGATCAACAAAATGTAAATGTAACTTATCAAGTAAAAAGCAGGAGGTGTGGTATCGAATGATATCAGGATGGCATCAAAGAATGCCGGTGCTCCCAGGAGCATAAATGTGGGCCTATGAACATGCCTGCACACCCAGGGCACTGGCTCCTCAGGAAAGATACAAAGCTACATTTTAGCCATTTAAAATTTTCCCCAGATCTGCTTTTTCTTTACGAGTAGTCACCTTCTAGCCCTCTCAAATACATCACTAAAATCTCTCATTCAGGGGACCATAAGCCCACAAAAGTTAATTTTGTTCAAAATGTCTAATTGCACAAATAAAGCGAGGCCTCTACACCTAGAGGTCACATGTTCATAAGCAATTGCTTGTGCAAACTGTCAAATTATACCTTAAAATGGAGTTGGGGAGGTGGAAGTATAGAGAAAGAGGGGGGTTAATTTAATTCTAAGCTGCTCTAAGCCAGGAAAACAGGCCATGTGGAGTTAAGCTGGGGAGAGGAGTGGGTTTGCTCATTATTCCTAGATTCAAAAGAAAAAATTAATCTGAGATATAAGAGAGTAAAGTCACTTGATCTCTACAACCCCAAATGTCCAGGTGCAAAATGTGTTGAAAGATGACAGGCATCTTACACTCATCTACAACTCTGTACTTAGCCAGCTAATCTTTAATAGTCAGAAGAAATGCCCATTAATAATTTAAAGGAGTCATGCCAGAAAAAGAAACCCAAATAAGTCCAGAATCAGCAGGAAAGGATGGTCAAGGTCAGCCGTAAAGTGGGGCATGTAGGATCACACTACACCTTCATGATTCATAAGAAACGCATTCTGACATGTGGGTGCCAAATCACAGATTGGCAAGAGGAATTTATGAAGACTCCATCCTGTGGCCTCAGAGACGATTCTAGCTGAGAAGCTGTAAATGCTGACAATATCACAAACATTCTGAAGGCAAACAGAAAAATGGATTTTTTAAGAGTAAGTCAAATTCATATTATTGCTCACACACAGACATACTACTCTGAAACAAAACAATCATTTTGGGTATTTTTTATAGGTTTCTTATTTTGCTATTTTGAATTTTTTTAGAAGCAAGAGAAAAAGAGAAATCAGTGGAAAATGCTGTTAGTCATGAGTGACAGAAGGAATTACTACTGCAGTTCCTTGACAGAAAGGTTTTGTTATTACTGGGGTTTTTTTCTGGAAATATGTTATTTCACTTGAAAAAAGTGCAAGTTTGACAAGTAAAGCTAGAGCTGATACTGAGGAGGCTCTCACTGCCACACAACAGGACAGAGAGTCCCTTAACAAAACTCAAAGAGGACAAATTTAAATGCCTATTACAAATATCTAAATTGAAGTCTGGCCTAAACACTAAAGCAGAAGACTTCAATCACTTCAACAAAAAAATCAGTGAGTCAAAGATGCTCATGAGACTGGAAGTAAGCACTGTCCAATATTGCTAGGTTCGTTTTCTATGGCCTCTTAGCTTCCTTTCGTCATCACGATGATGCTCTCCAGGTGGTGGGCACGAGAGCCCTAAGCAGAACTGTGAAACTGCATACAAGAAAAACAACTTCATTTATAAAAGGAAACCATACCATAGTATAATCCTCCCTGGCTGCTCAGACAGTAAAGCGTCTGCCTCCAATGCGGGAGACCTGAGTTCGACTCCTGGGTTGGGAAGATCCCCTGGAGAAGGAAATGGCAATCCACTCCAGCACTCTTGCCTGGAGAATCCCATGGACGGAGGTGCCTGATAGGCTACAGTCCGTGCGGTCGCAAAGAGTCGGATACGACTGAGCGACTTCACTTTCACTTTCACATACCATAGTATGTCCAAAATGCTATCTCAAGCACACATTATACAACGTTTTAGTCTATAATATTTTGTTTCTATTCTACCTTAAAGCTATGATGGATGCTTAATTTTCTGCTTAAATGATTCATTCCAAACCTGAACCATGCTACAGGAAATGAGGTCACATAAAGATGTTCTCTGAGTGGGAATCCCTGGCAGTCCAATGACTAAGACGTTGTGCTTCCACTTCAGGGGGTATGGGTTCAATCTCGGGTCAGTACTACGATCTTGCTTGCCACGCTGTATGGCCAAGAAAAAAACCTCTTTGCTCTACAGGCAGAGCCCTTAGTTTAATAACTACTGGGCTTCTCTGGTGGCTTAGTTAGTAAAGAATCTGCCTGTAATGCAGGAGACCCAGGTTCAAAGCGTGGGTAAGGAAGATCCCCCAGAGAAGGAAATGGCTACCCATTCCAGTATTCTTGCCTGGGAAATCCCACAGAGGAGCCTGGTGGGCTACAGTCCACCAGATCACAAAGAGTTGGACATGACTGAGTGACTAACACACAATTTATGCTTAGCTAAGGGGTTCAGTTCAGTTCAGTTTCTCAGTTGTGGCCGACTCTTTGAGACCCCATGGATTGCAGCATGCCAGGCTTCCCGGTCCATCACCAACTCCTAGAGCTTGCTCAAACTCATGTCCATCGAGTTGGTGATGCCATCCAACAATCTCATCCTCTGTCCTCTCCTTCTCCTTCCACCTTCAATCTTTCCCAGCATCAGGGTCTTTTCCAAAGGAGTAAGTTTTTCGCATCAGGGGCCAAAGTACTGGAGTATCAGCTTCAACATCAGTTCTTCCAATGAATATTCAGGATTGATTTCCTTTAGGATGGACTGGTTGGATCTTCTTGCAGTCCAAGGGACGCTCAAGAGTCTTCTCCAACACCACAGTTCAAAAGCATTGATTCTTCAGCACTCAGCTTTCTTTACGGTTCAACTCTCACATCCATACACGAGTACTGGAAAAACCATAGCTTTGACTAGATGGACTTTTGTTGCTAAAGTAATGTCTCTGTTTTTTCAATATGCTGCCTAGGTTGGTCATAACTTTTCTTCCAAGGAGCAAGTGTCTTTTAATTTCATGGCTGCAGTCACCATCTGATGTGATTTTAGAGCCCAAGAAAATAAAGTCTGACACTGTTTCCATCATTTCCCCATCCTTTTGCCATGAAGTGATGGGACTGGATACTATGATCTTCGTTTTTTGAATACTGAGTTTTTTGGTCTTTTTTTTCGGTTTTGTGGAAGTATTTAATGAGATTTTCATTTTTTTATAATTATTTTTTATAATTATTATTTTTTTACTTTACAATATTGTATTGGTTTTGCCATACATCAACATGAAACGAATGAAAATGAATATTGAGTTTTAAACTAACATTTTCACTCTCCTCTTTCATTTTCATTAAGAGACTCTAGTTCCTCTTCGCTTTCTGCCATAAGGGTGGTGTCACCTGCATATCTGAGATTACTGATATTTCTCCCCATAATCTTTATCCCAGCTTGTCCTTCATCCAGCCCTGAATTTTGCATGATGTACACTGCATATAAGTCAAACAAACAGGATGAAAATACACAGCCTTGGCGTACTCCTTTCCCGATTTGGAACCAGTCTGTTGTTCCATGTCCAGTTCTAACTGTTGCTCCCTGACCGGCATACAAATTTCTCAGGAGGCAGGTAAGGTGGTCTGGTATTCCTGTCTCTTGAAGAATTTTCCAGTTTGTTGTGATTACACACAATGACTTTGGTGTAATCAATAAAGCAGAAGTAGATGTCTTTTGGTATTCTCTTGCTTTTTCGATGATCCAATGGGTGTTGGCAATTTGACCTCTGGTTCCTCTGCCTTTTCTAAAACGAGCTTAAATATCTGTAAAATCTTGGTTCACATACTGTTGAAGTCTGGCTTGGAGAATTTTGAGGATTACTTTGCTAGCATGTGAAGTGAGTGCAATTGTGAAGTAGTCTGAGCATTTTGGGCATTGCCTTTCTTTGGGATTGGATTGAAAACTGTTCTTTTCCAGTCTTTTGGCCACTGCTGAGTTTTCCAAATTTGCTGGCATATTGAGCGCAGCACTTTTAAAGCATCACTCTTTTAGGATTTTAAATAGCTCAACTGTAATTCCATCACCTCCACTAGTTTTGTTAGTAGTGATGCTTCCTAAGGCCCACTTAACTTCACATTCCAGGATGTCTGACTCTAACCACCATTGTGGTTATCTGGGTCATGAAGATCGTTTTTGTACAGTTCTTCTGTATATTCTTGCCACCTCTTCTTAATTTCTTCTACTTCTGTTTGGACCATACCATTTCTATCCTTTATTGTGCCCATTTTGGCATGAAATGTTTCCTTGGTATCTCTAGTTTTCTGGAAGAGATCTCTAGTCTTTCCCATTCTGTTGCTTTCCTCTATTTATTTTAATTGATCATCCTGGAAAGCTTTCTTATGTCTCCTTGATATTTTTTGGAGCTCTGCATTCAGATGGGTATATCTTTCCTTTTCTCCTTTGCCTTTAGCATCTCTTTTGTCAGCTATTTGTAAGCATTCCTCAGACATCCATTTTGCCATTTTGCCTTTTTGCATTTCTTTTTCTGGGGATGGTCTTGGTCACTGCCTCCTGTACAATGCCACAAACCTCCATTCATAGTTCTTCAGGCAGTCTATCAGATCTAATCCCTTAAATCTATTTCTCACTTCCACCAGATAATCGTAAGGAATTTTATTAGGTCATACCTGAATGGTCTAGTGGTTTTCCCTACTTTCTTCAATTTAAGTCTGAATTTGGCAATAAGGAGTTCATGATTGAGCCACAGTCAGCTCCCAAACATGTTTTTGGTGATTGTATAGAGCTTCTCCATCTTTGGCTACAAAGAATATAATCAATCTGATTTTGGTGTTGACCATCTGGTGATGTCCATGTGTAGAGTTAGTTCTAGAAGGACTTGTAGATCTTCATAGAACCATTCAACTTCAGCTTCTTCAGTGTTACTGGTTGGGACACAGACTTGGATTACTGTGATATTGAATGGTTTGCCTTGGAAATGAACAGAGATCATTTTGTTCTTTTTTAGATTGCACCCAAGTACTGCATTTCAGACTCTTTTGTTGACTATGAGGGCTATTCCACTTCTTCTAAGGGATTCTTGCCCACAGTGTAGATATAATGGTCATCTGAATTAAATTCACCAATTCTAGTCCATTTTAGTTCACTGATTCCTAAAATGTTGATGTTCACTCTTGCCATCTCCTATTTGACCATTTCTAATTTACCAGATAATCATGATGGTGTGATCACTCACCTAGAGCCAGACATCTTGGAATGTGAAATCAAGTGGGCCTTAGGGAGCATCACTATGAACAAAGCTAGTGGAGGTGATGGAATTACAGTTGAGCTATTTCAAATCCTGAGAGATGAAGCTGTCAAAGTGCTGCACTCAATATGCTAGCAAATTTGGAAAACTCAGTAGTGGCCATAGGACTGGAAAAGGTCAGTTTTCATTCCAATCCCAAAGAAAAGCAATACCAAAGAATGCTCAAACTACTGCACAATTGCACTCATCTCACACAATAGTAAAGTATGCTCAAAATTCTCCAAGCTAGGCTTCAGCAATACATGAACCATGAACTTCCAGATGTTCAAGCTAGTTTTAGAAAAGGCAGAGGAATCAGACATCAAATTGCCAACATCCATTGGATCATGGAAAAAGCAAGAGAGTTCCAGAAAAACATCTATTTCTGCTTTATTGACTATGCCAAAGCCTTTGACTCTGTGGATCACAATAAACTGTGGAAAATTCTGAAAGAGATGGGAATACCAGACCACCTGATCTGCCTCTTGAGAAATCTGTATGCAGGTCAGGAAGCAACAGTTAGAACTGGACATGGAACAACAGACTGGTTCCAAATAGGAAAAGGAGTACGTCAAGGCTGTATATTGTCACCCTGCTTATTTAACTTATATGCAGAGTACATCATGAGAAACGCTGGACTGGAAGAAACACAAGCTGGAATCAAGATTGCTGGGAGAAATATCAATAACCTCAGATATGCAGATGACACCACCCTTATGGCAGAAAGTGAAGAGGAGCTAAAAAGCCTCTTGTTGAAAGTGAAAGAGGAGAGTGAAAAAGTTGGCTTAAAGCTCAACATTCAGAAAACGAAGATCATGGCATCTGGTCCCATCACTTCATGGGAAATAGATGGGGAAACAGTAGAAACAGTGTCAGACTTTGTTTTTTTGGGCTCCAAAATCACTGCAGATGGTGACTGCAGCCATGAAATTAAAAGGCGCTTACTCCTTGGAAGAAAAGTTATGACCAACCTAGATAGTATATTCAAAAGCAGAGACATTACTTTGCCGACTAAGGTCCGTCTAGTCAAGGCTATGGTTTTTCCTGTGGTCATGTATGGATGTGAGAGTTGGACTGTGAAGAAGGCTGAGCGCCGAAGAATTGATGCTTTTGAACTGTGGTGTTGGAGAAGACTCTTGAGAGTCCCTTGGACTGCAAGGAGATCCAACCAGTCCATTCTGAAGGAGATCAACCCTGGGATTTCTTTGGAAGGAATGATGCTAAAACTGAAGCTCCAGTACTTTGGGCACCTTATGCGAAGAGTTGACTCATTGGAAAAGACCCTGATGCTGGGAGGGATTGGGGGCAGGAGGAGAAGGGGACGACCGAGGATGAGATGGCTGGATGGCATCACGGACTCAGTGGAGGTGAGTCTGAGTGAACTCCGGGAGTTGGTGATGGACAGGGAGGCCTGGCGTGCTGCGATTCATGGGGTCGCCAAGAGTCGGACATGACTCAACAACTGAACTGAACTGAATTTACCTTGATTGATGGATCTAACAATCACAGTTCCTATGCAATGTATTGTTTACAGCATCGGACTTTATTTCCACCACCAGTCACATCCACAATTGGGCATTGTTTTCGCTTTGGGTCTGTCTCTTCATTGTTTCTGGAGTTATTTCTCTACTCCTCCTCAGTTGTTAAGGGGTGGATCATGGAATCACATACAGCTTTCCCAGGCAAGGGGATTACTTTGAGAGACCCAAAGGTGCTGATTTTCTTTGTAAATAACTGATATTCTGGGGCTGCATTTTCCTCTTATTTCTATCATGCCTACTTTGGACACACCACTGAAATAGCTAATGGGGCAAGTGTTATTCAGTATCGAATTCAATTTTTCAAACTTGTATATAATCTTTCAAATTTCAGCCAGAGGTACTACCCAGCATGCAGAAGAAACACTCTGAATTATTAAATATGCCTAAGGAGAGTCCCTTGGACTGCAAGGAGAGCCAACCAGTCCATTCTGAAGGAGATCAGCCCTGGGATTTCTCTGGAGGGAATGATGCTGAAGCTGAAACTCCAGTACTTTGGCCACCTCATGCGAAGAGTTGACTCATTGGAAAAGACTCTGATGCTGGGAAGGATTGGGGGCAGGAGGATAAGGGGATGACAGAGGATGAGATGGCTGGATGGCATCACTGACTCGATGGATGTGAGTCTGAGTGAACTCCGGGCATTAATGACAGACAAGGAGGCCTGGTGTGCTGCGATTCATGGGGTCGAAAAGAGTTGGACATGACTGAGTGACTGAACTGAACTGAACTGAAGGGTGGGGAGTCAGTACATCTTCATTTGATATTAGATTCATTCTAATTATCCTCTAGAGCTCAGAAAATTAGGGAGTGACTGCTGGTGCCTATTCCTGGGAGTAAATGTGAGAGTCAGTAGCAAATACAAATGTAACTCAGCAGAATATACGACAAATATGAAGCAGAAGCACCATCAATTTATGGTCATCAATCAAGTCTCTAAGACAGAGCTCTGAAAGTGAGAGGACAGCTGGGAATGTGGACATGACCTCCAGCACATGGTCATCTTTTCTGAGGGCTGATATGGTGGGTTTTCAGATACATTTGGAGTCTGGAGTGTTACATTTTGTCCTGATGCTCAGGCTGCTTTTGTAGGTCCCAGGTCCTCTCAGATCTACTGGTATGGGTCCCCAGCCTCACAACATGAGCCCCACAGTAAAAAGGACTGAGAGAGGAGCCAAAGGATTCCAGCCCTCATCTTCTCGCCTCCTGACAGAAGACTACAAACTCTATTAACATTCCTACATTCCTCGTGGAAGACAATGTTGCTTGGCTGACATTAGGAGAAAAACCCATAATCATTTTTTTGGACTAAGGACCCTGTGTCCCAAATAATATCCAGAGATTCTCTTGGATGCCTTCTAGCTCCATGATTTCATGCCAGTCTCTCTCAGCCATTCATTAGCTAAAACACAAGCTAATAGGCATTACTCATGTATTCTTTTCTGGGTATTTTATTTCTAAAAAATGTATCAGTTGAGGTATAATTTATGGACAATAAAATGCATTCATTTAAATTATAGAGTTCAGTGGCAGGGTGGATGGGAGGGGAGTTTCATGGAGAATGGATATGTATATATGTTTGGTTGAATCCATTTTCTGTCCAACTGAAACTACCACAACATTGATTGCTTGGTTGACATTAGGAGAAAACCCCATAATCATTTTTTTGGACTAAGGACCCTGTGTCCCAAATAATATCCAGAGATTCTCTTGGATGCCTTCTAGCTCCATGATTTCATGCCAGTCTCTCTCAGCCATTCATTAGCTAAAACACAAGCTAATAGGCATTACTCATGTATTCTTTTCTGGGTATTTTATTTCTAAAAAATGTATCAGTTGAGGTATAATTTATGGACAATAAAATGCATTCATTTAAATTATAGAGTTCAGTGGCAGGGTGGATGGGAGGGGAGTTTCATGGAGAATGGATATGTATATATGTTTGGTTGAATCCATTTTCTGTCCAACTGAAACTACCACAACATTGTTAATGGGCTATACTCCAATACAATTGGGAACACCCGTGGCAGATTCATGTTGATGTATGGCAAAACCAATACAATATTGTAAAGTAATTAGCCTCCATAAAATAAATAAATTTAAATTAAAAAAAAATAGAGTTTAATAAGTTTTGACAAATATATACATCTGGGTTACCATCACCACAAGAGGTTCCTTGGGTACTTTTGGAGTCAATTTCTAACACTATGATCCCCAGGCAACCAATGGCCTCATTTCTGTCACTGGAGGTAAGTGCTGCTAGTTCTGGACTTCACAGAAATGGAATTATTCAATAGGAATTCTTTCATCTTTATCTTCTTTCATTCAGCTCAGTGTTTAGATATATACCCAAACTAGTGTATATTGATAGTTTGCTTCTTTTCATTGATGAGTATTACACTGTATGGATAAACTACAAGTTAGTTTATCTATTCACCTATCGACTGAACTTGCTTCTACTTTTTGGTACTATAAATACAACTGCTAAGAATATCTGTGTTCATCCTTATAGACATGCTTGCATTTCTCTTGATAACCATCTAGAAGTGCAGTTGCAATAAGTAAACATTTTCTTTTTAAAAAGAAAAACAATTTTAAAATGTCATTGTTAATCACGTTATTTCCACTTAGACATTTAAAGGGAAGAAATGGCACCATAAATCATAGGTCAACCTGCAACCAAGAAAAGGGCATGTGGGCAAGCAAAGTATGAAAACTCTTGGGGTCCAAGCTTTCTCTGAGCACAGGGAAGAAGCTCAGAACTGGCTCAAGGGGTGGCTTGAAATTAAGGAAATTAAGTGGCAGCTGGTCAGGCTCTAGGTAGGCAGCCAAGGTGGACAATTGTGCAGCCTCTGCATCATGAGAGCCATGCTCTGCATGGGTCTGGGGCCCCTGAGTTCCAGGATATTCCAGCTTTGCAAGAAATGCTACTCTGAAACTCAGCTCTTGGTTGCTAAAAATAAGGCTAGAGTGTAATAAAGTTTTTGGCAAGAATTAATGTGCAAGAAATCATCAGTATTACACACAAGGAGTTAAATGAGGATAATTTCTTCAATGTTCCAGTCATGCTTTTTCATTTGATTATAATGGTTACTCATGACTTCAGCTAGATTAAATCCACCGTAGTCAACTAAACACATATCAGAGGTAAATAATGCATCACTCTGTCCTATTTCTCTGCAACAAACTCCTCAATTCCAGAAGGAATTTCCTAATTCAACATTAAAGACTGATTAAACATTTGGTAAAGGAGCTTAAAAAATGATTGTATGATTTTATTTTACATATACAAACCAGATAAAAAATAAATAAAAACTTCCTCTGGGTGCTTAAAGTTTGTAGTCAAATCTTTTAAAAGGCAGAGAATGGGAGAAATAACGAACCACTTCAGAATTCATGAAAAAATTAAAATCTCCTGCCTCAAAATTTCACAATTAAGCTATGAGGTCACTAATCATCCTGCAGTTACTACCAATCATCAAGCCAAGGGCTACATGTTCATAGTCCTTCATAGTCTCCCTTTTCAATTTAATATTTAAGAAAGAACAGAAATTAGAAAATACAAATTTACAGGAAAAAGAAATAAGGGAAAATTTATAAGTATTTTCCAAGGCATTTGGCCAAACTAAAACTACTATGTGTTTTTGGCTGTCACAGCTTATAATGAGGATTTAATAGTGTTTCCTTACGGCATGGATAAGGTGGGCAAAGGAGTGAATTGGCCCATTTTCAGTTTGGTTGGTAACTCAACACATGGTCTGCCATAGCAGAACCTCCTGACAGGACAAAGCGTCAGGTATGGAGGCCGCCAGCCCAGAGTCCTGGCAGCGCTGTGGTCCGAGCTAGCTTAGAAGTAACGTGCACTGGAAGCAGGAACTCTGGAGTCCTTGAGCAAATTAATTACTGTCCTTGGTTTCTCATCTGTGAAATGAATAATAGGTACCTTTCCTATCTGAAATCCAGAGGTTGGGCCCAAGCCTCTCACTCCTAGACCACCTGCTCAACACCCCGTCCTGGGGCTCCCTCTTTCTAGATGGTGATGGCCCTTTAGCAACACACAGGCTGTCAGAATTGGTGCTACGTGGTGGCTGTCTGGTCCTTAGTTTTATAATCTTGGAAAGAAAGGCTGAGGGGATAGTTCTATGCTTCCAAATTTTACTTTTGGAAAATAACAAATAATGTACTAAAGAAACACCTGCAAAGAACCTAGATGCAAATCCATCTGACACACATATCTGTCTGCCAACAACTCCCATTACCAGGTGGCTTCCAAAACATCCTTTGAAAGTTGGCAGATAGTACCTGAAGACTTTCAGGTCCTGGTCTCCTCACAGCTGAAGGAGGCAGTACCAGCTCTAACAGCTCCAACAGGAAGACATCAGATGCATGCTTGGGCTGAAATGACCAGCCAATCCAAGTGCCACTACCTCCATTTTTTTTTTGGAAAGAGAATTCATCTCTGCAGAACGGTGGTGGTAAGGAGATAACCCTCATCCAAGGTAAGGTGCAGTGGCTGTGCTTTGCTGGAGCAGCCGTGAAGAGATACCGCACGCCCAAGGTAAGAGAAACCCAAGTAAGATGGTAGGTGTTGCNGGAGGACCAAGGATGAGATGGCTGGATGGCATCATGGACTCAATGGACGTGAGTCTGAGTGAACTCCAGGAGTTGGTGATGGACAGGGAGCCTGGCATGCTGCGATTCATGGGGTTGCAAAGAGTTGGACACAACTGAGCAACTGAACTGAACTGAAGAGTTCACTTTGTAATAGTTGGAAATAGGCTGGAAGGGTATGCTAGCGTAGATTTTAAAGACCTTGATTGCCTCCAGGATGAAGAGATTGGAATTCTTGGTTTTGAATCTTTATTTGAAAATTTAGTTTAAAACCCAGTGTCAGCAATATTAAATAATGAAGACAGTTAGGTCTTTAATGTAGCAAAGCATCAAACCTATTTGGACTCGGAACTTGACAATTCTTTGTGTGCTTCTTAATTAGACTTGCTTGGGCTCTGAGATGGAAATGGCAACCCACTCCAGTGTTCTTGCCTGGAAAATCCCATGGATGAAGGAGCCTGGAATGTTGCAATCCATGGGGTTGCAAAGAGTTGGACATGACTGAGTGATTCACTTAAAAAGAAGCATGCTCTGAGAATAAAATGTTAATTTTATTATATTAATAATAAATTAATAAGTTAATTATAAATTCCTGATTTTACTAGAATCTTTCAAAGAGCTAGAACTAATGTAGATTGCTTTATCTGATCAGAAAATATTTTGAAAAGCAAGTGGCATAAAATCTGTTACTTTGGATTTTTTGAAGATAAAATTCAGCTTAATCATTTTTACAAGACTAAGCTTTGCAAAATTTTTATAGCAGAGGTTTTTTTTTATTATTGTCATAATTTAGTTGACCTATATCAAATGTCTTTAGTAGCACCGGCCTTTTTGTTGGCAGAAGGAGCTTAGAAGTAGAACATGGTGGTTTAGCCATTTTGGGGTTTCAGAGTTTATCATAATGTGTATTTTATGTAAGACTTATTAGTAACGTTTAGAAGGTATTTAATGAGTGACAGAATAAACAATGACTGTCATAGATAATTTTTCCCCACCTTCTTGTTGTGTTATATTAATGTAGTTAGTTAGTTAGTTGAAGAAGTTGAAAAGTAGCATTGGCCATTTTGTATCTAGGTTATTGGGCATTTAGTGGAAGGTAAAGGTGAAGGTGAAGTCGCTCAGTCGTGTCCGACTCTTTGCGACCCCTGGACTGCAACCTACTAGGCTTCTCCGTCCATGGGATTCTCCAGGCAAGAATACTGGAGTGGATTGCCATTTCCTTCTCCAGGGGATCTTCCTGACCCAGGGATTGAACCCGGGTCTCCCACATTGGAGGCAGACGCTTTAACCTCTGAGCCACCAGGGAAGCCTGGGCATTTAGTGGAATTATGCTTAATTCTGACATTAAGATATGTTGAATACTTGAAATGCTTTAATACTTCAGAATTTTCTACCCTGAGCTCTGTATTTTTATTTTGCTTTTAGTAATAAAAGTAATTTAACCGATGATAATTGCACCAACATTGTGAATACAGAAAAACCACTGAGTTGTACACTTTAAAATAGTGCATTTTTGTTATATGAATTTTATTTCAAAGAACTTAATTTAGCCAAAGCAGAGAAAGTTTAGGGGGAAAAAACTTACCTACTATTTAGACTTTTGTATTCCTTCTAGGGGTTTCAGCTACATATTTTAAAAAGTGCTTTTGTAATAAAGTTAATGTGTTTCATTGTAGAAATTGGGAAAAGCAAAAAAGCAAAATGAAAATAAATATTACCATAATCTGTCATCCAGTGGTAACTCTTAAGCATAGAAACATACAGTGTTTCTGTTTGTATGTATCTGTAATGTCTATGATTGTCTTATAAAATTTAGCAGTAAATTATCATCTTTTAATAATAGATATTTTTTGATAATCTAGCTATGGTTGAGCTACAGATTTCATTGGCTTTTGTAGGTTGGGTATACCAAAATTTGCCTTGTTGGCAGTATCAATTATAGTTAGAGTAAACATGGTTGTAGTTATATTTGTCCTTGCATTTTTATTTACTTCTTTAGGATAAAGCTTTGTAAGTTTGAATTGGTTTTTTTTATGAAGGCTTATGAGTTGTTTTAAGGGTTTTAATATTAATACCAAATTGACCTAAGATAGATTGTATACCACTTTGCACACTAACCAGATGTTGACAGCATACTGCCACCAGTGGATATTACAGTGTTTCTTTGCCAATTTAATACCTAAAAATTGGTGTGTTATTTTCATTCTACATAGTATTGTTGCTGGTTAACTTTGAATTATTTCTGTTTATCTTTGGTTTTATAAATCATATATTCTAGTTTAATTTTAAAAGCTATACTCCTTTTTTCCTTATATAGATGTTCTAAGTGTATTGTTTTTGTGGTTGTGGTTGGGTATTGACTGTCAGAATTTTTCTTGTGTCATGTTATACATTAACCTGATTTTTATATTGTCCTTGTAGTCTTATTTTCTTTTGGCTTGTGTCTTTGATACCTGCCTGCTTGATTCAGTCTTATTAGGGATTCTACTGTTAAGGCTTACTTTTTTTATTTTGCAATTTAGATCCATGTGAATTTTTTTGATGTGAGATGTGAGATAGGAATTTGATGTTTATTTCACCTTATTTTTTAAATGGTTAATTAGTCTTCCTAAAACCATTTATTACAAGCTTAAAGATATATGTGCTTGGTTGGTTCTCTTACTCAACCTTTGGTTTAGTTAATTCTAGTTCTTCCTATATAAATACTATATTACATTATTACAGTTATAAATTACAGTAATTATGTTGTTTCTTCTATGAGAAGATCACTGGAGTTTATGCTTATTTAGGGAGATAGACATATAAGTAAACAATATGTAAAATAATTATATTGTATTATTTTCTAGGAAGGAAGTAAACATGGTGGGATCTGTTTAGGGCCTCAGTAAGATGCACTTCTCAGAAAGGAGACTTTTCCATAATGAAACTTGTGAAAATTAAGAAATACTAAAAAATAAAATGACTTACCAGCAAGAGATAATTATCATTAACATTTTGCTATGTTTATCCTCAATCTTTTCCTTTTAACAGCTGCATATTTCCAACTGTGCTATATCAAATTTTAGACTCTGATTTGACTTTTGAATGATTTGTGTGTTTAATTTTGTAATAACGCTGCAGTAAAAATTTTAGAGAATGGAAATTTTCGGCAACATTTTAACTGAGATGTTCAATGACTACATTGTATTCTAATTTGTGACAGAATATATGATAGTTTTTATAGCTTATTTCTCCATTAATGGACTTTAAATTTGTTTTTACCCTTGTTACAAATAACAGGGCAGTGGAGATCTTTAAACACATAGGACTTGTGTATATGTATTGGGAGCAGAGGGCAGTATCACTGTTTATAGTCCCTGAAGTTGGATTTTTGCAGCAAAGTGTTTGAATATTTTGTGGCTCTAGAAATATTAGCAGATTATTTTCTTAAAAGCTTGTGCTACTAAATATTTTTTTTTTAAGATAAAATATATTTTTCCTGAATTTTAGGAGATTTATGGTATGTTGAGGATATCCCATTAATGGGAAAATGTAAAGATAGGTGAAAACACTGTAAAGGGAGTATAGTAGAGAAGAACAGAAGTCCAAGTTAACTACACCGTGAATCATTAAAGTGACATTATCCACCTTACCTGCCTCCTGAGAAACCTGTATGTTGGTTAAGAAGCACCACTTAGAATCGGACATGGAACAACCAACTGGTTCCAAATTGGGAAAGGAATACGTCAAGGTTGTATATTATTCATCTTGCCTATTTGACTTATATGTAGAGTACATCATAAGAAGTGCCGGCTGGATGAAGCTCAGGCTTGAATCAAGATTGCTGGGAGAAATGTCAATAACCTTAGATATACAGATGATATCACCCTAATGGCAGAAAGTGAAGAGGAGCTAAAGAGCCTCTTGATGAAGATGAAAGAGAGCGAAAAAGCTGCTTAAAACTCAACATTGAGAAAACTAAGATTATGACCGCTGGTCCTGTCACATCATGGCAAATAGGGAAAAAATGGAAAAAGTTACAGACTTATTTTCTTGAACTCCAAATTCACTTGTAGATGGTGACTGCAGGCTGAAATTAAAAGATGCTTGCTCCTTGAAAGAAAAGCTATGACAAACCTAGACAGCATATATTAAAAAGCAGAAATAACACTTTGCCGACAAAGGTACGTCTAGTCAAAACTATGGTTTTTCCAGTAGTCAAGTATGGATGTGAGAGTTGGACCATAAAAAACGCTGAGCGCCAAAGAATTGATGCTTTTGAACTGTGGTGTTGGAGAAGAGTCATGAGAGTCTCCTGGACCACAAGGAGATCCAACCAGTCCATCCTAAGGACTGATGGTGAAGCTGAAACTCCAGTACTTTGGCCACCTGATGCGAAGAAGTGATTCACTGGAAAAGACCCTGATGTTGGGAAAGGTTAAGCACAGAAGGAGAAAGGGGAGACAGAGGATGAGATAGTTGGGTTACATCATCGACTCAATGGACATGCGTTTGAGCAAATTCCAGAAGGTAGTGAAGGACAGGGACACCTTGCATGCTGCCGACCATGGGTGACAAAGAGTTACTTAACAACTCAACAACAACAGAGATACTAGATTGTGGTGGTGACTTTTTAAGGGGAGAATAGGGGTGATTAGGGCTTCCCCGGTGGCTCAGCAGTGAAGAATCTGCCTGCAATGCAGGAGACGCAGGAGATGTAGGTTTGATTTCTGGGTCAGAAAGATCCCCTGGAGGAGGAAATAGCAACTCACTAGAGTATTCTTGCCTGGAGAATCCCATGGACAGGGGAGCCTGGTGGGCTACAGTCCATAGGGTCGAAAAGTGTCAGACACAACTGAGCATGAGGGGGCTCTAAATGGGTTCACTGACTGAGCTTCCTGAAGTACAATTGAGATTTTCTGGGGAGAGATTGTGTATTTGGGTTTTCAGAGAGGTTGTTAATTCACCTAAAAATTGAGAACTATAGGTACAAAGTATTCTGCATAATTGGAAGTGTGTCACACTGATTTATTGTGATTCTTGTGCTGAGATAATGTTTTAATTAATTTTGTAACATTTGTAAAGACAAAAATTACAAGTACAGTATACAGGTTTTGCCTTCTGTAACATTTGCAATGCACAATGCCTCCTGCCCCTTAAATACTTGTGTATTTCTCTTCCTCAAGGATCTTCTACTGCATAGCCATTAATATACCATCAAAATCAGAAAATAGCAAATGTATGTTTGTATACATACATATATAGAGACAGTGGAAGTGTTAGTCTCTCATTTGTGTCCAGCTCTTTGCAATGCTATGAGCTGTAGCCTGCCAAGCTCCTCTGTCCATGGAATTCTCCAGGCAAGTATACTGGAGTGGATAGCCATTCCTTTCTCCAGGGGATTTTCCCAACCCAGGGATTGAACTTGGTCTCCTGCATTGCAGTCAGATTCTTTACTGTCTGAGCCACCAGAAAAACCCCACATATATATGGACACAAAAATATAAATACTTTTGTATGTATAGTGTATCTCCATCTATTATATTTATTGAAAATCATGAAGTTTACACTGGTATTTCCAGTTTCAATTCATTATCACAGCATATGTTTACTTTAAAAAAAATTGAATTATAGTTGCTGTACAATATAAGTTATAGGTATACAATATAATGATTCATAATTTTTTAACTGCGCTTACTTATTTGATCAGTTTTCCTGTATGAAACTAATCTTCTGTCCAGGCTTTTCTCTTCCTCTCTGTGGTGGAGTATT
The DNA here is from genome assembly GCA_006408695.1 of Aepyceros melampus. Lineage (NCBI taxonomy): Eukaryota > Metazoa > Chordata > Mammalia > Artiodactyla > Bovidae > Aepyceros > Aepyceros melampus. The sequence goes on from SJXQ01010511.1 coordinate 342,570, forward strand.
GCTACTCACCCCTTTCAAGTGCTGTGACACCCTGTGGCAAGCCACTTTGCATGCCATCCTCATCGTTTTTGAGTTCAGGCCTTCTCCCAGACTCCTTGGGAAGCAGCCTTTATCTTGTAGACGCCTATTAGCCTGCCCTGGGCCACTGTGCCTTCCCTTCAGCATGTTCACCTGGTATCCTCAGCCTCAGATAATGATTTCTGGACTGAATTTTCAGGAAGAAAGTGGAAGAGAAAGAGCTGAAATAAGTTTGAAGGGTTTAAAAACTAATATTTAACTGTTACAGAGTTAACTGGCATATGAATAGGAGAAATTATCTTTTGATTCTTATGTAACACAGGTTAAAAAAATTGATAAAATTGTGTTTGGGGCTGCCATAGGAAAAAAGTGACTAAAAGGAGATAAAAGTGTGGAAAAAATTTAGTTTGGAAATGAAACTTACTTGCAGAGATGTATAGCGTTTCAGTGGTTACATTTACATGTATTTTGACAAACAGAGTTTGTAAAAACTTTGAATGGCCTCCAAATTTATTAATGGTTGAAACTAATAGATTAATATTTAGAAGGGAGAAAGCTTTAGATTTGGGGGCTCTGTTCTTACTCTGCCTAGAACTCTCAAGTAAGTGAATGATATGAGGATGTTTTCTTCATTAAGCCCAAATAATAACATCCTTGACTCTTTACATGGCAGTGTGTACTACTGAAACACTTATTAAATTAAATTGTAATTAGTAGTGTGTATTTGGAGAAGGAAATGGCAGCCCACTCCAGTGTTCTTGCCTGGAGAATCCCAGGGACGGGGGAGCCTGGTGGGCTCTTATCTATGGGGTCGCATAGAGTCAGACACGACTGAAGTGACTTAGCAGCAGTGTGTATTACCCTAGAAATGCCTTTGAGAATTGAAGTAGTCATTTTCATTTTCATATCATTAGCTTAGTCCATAACTCCTAGTACTTTACTGCTAATCAGTGTATGTCAGCTAAATTACTGATCATTCAATTAAAATCTGTTCTCAGGACTATGACAGAAACACTGTGGAAATCTCATTTTATGTTATCACTGTAAATGTTACCATCTGTAATAAAGTTAACGATTCCTAGTCTTCTATCATAAAAATTTGAGTTAGTTAAGAATGAACCACCAATCATGTTACACTTTTGATTCCTTGGAATCCACTCTGATATTTTGACAAAATCTTTACTTTTTATGATTCACATATTTTAAAACAAGCTGTTTCCCTCCAGATGAAAACTTTTTATTTTTGTTAGTGAATGCTAGCCACAGTTGAAAATTAGAGGGAAAGTTTAATCCTTCTCCCACCATATGAAAGATTGATAGTATTCATAAAAAACTTGTGATATAAGTTATATAGGATAAAGATGCCTAAACTAACTGAACTACTAATAACTGGTGCCATGTTAATTGATAATTATTATATGATTGTTAATTTATTTTGACTTTGTATTACATGTATTCTAAAGTTGTTGATGTTTTAGTAAAAATTAGCTGTACATTTGGTATGGTCTCTTAGACTTTACATGAAGGGATAGAGAAGAGTATGTGAATCTCAGTGGAAATTGTTTTAGCTCCCTCCTTTCTCAGTTTAGACAGAAGCATTTTTATAAAAAGTATATAGAAGTATGAAAAGTATGACTTTTTAGAATCTAGTTTATAGAGTATACTTAAATTGATTGGTATATGGGTAAATTAGAAGTGGGGTGGTTTTTTTTGTGGTTTGCTTTTAACATACATTGTGATTAATTTTTCTTCTTTTTTTGTCAGCAGACATCTACTTTTTTGTACTTACCTGATTTCTTGCCTTGGTCATTCATAATTGTAATAAGCATTTATACTTCTTTTATCCTTTATTGCACTGAAGCAGCAATATATAATCCAAGTGGGATGTTTCCTTCATGACTTTCATCTCTAGGAATATATCACTGGTTTTAAAAAAAAAATGGTGATTATTATATCAGATACATTACTTTTTTTTTTACATTACTTTTAAAAAACACAGATTGTTGAATTATGAAGCCAAAAATCCTTTCCAAATACAAGTCTGACTTGATAGATAAGAAAATTAGGGCTAAGAACTTATTAATAATAGGGAGTCTTTATAGTATATTTTGTAATGTCACTTCCTTGTCCTCCAAGAAGTAATTGGATGAAAGCAAGTTTGATTATAACACTGGTTGAATATTTAAGCTTGATAAGTTGACTGAGTTTTAACAGATTTCCCCCTCTGTTTCTTTTAGGTGAATCTGGACTGGGAAAGTCAACATTAATCAACTCATTATTCCTCACAGATTTGTATTCTCCAGAGTATCCAGGTCCTTCCCATAGAATAAAAAAGACTGTACAGGTATGTGTGTTGTTAATTGATGATAAGATGGGGTAATATTAACAGTACAAAACACATTCCATAAATTATTTTTTATAGATACTTTGTTATACAGTCCATCTGCTTTGTTATGAACATGGTTAAGATCTCGATTAATATGTTCTCTGTGTTATTGTTTTTTAAGTCTCTTAAGTCATGTCCAGCTCTGGAGACCCCTTAGATGGTAGCCTGCCAGTCTCTGCTATCCATGGGATTTCCCAGGCAATAATACTGGAGCAAGTTGCCATTTCTTATGCCAAGGGATCTTCCTGACCTAGAGATCCAACCTGCGTCTCCTGCATTGGCAGGCGGATTCTTTATTACTGAGCCACGTGTACTTCCCCACAAAACATATTCTGTGACTTGTATTATATTTATATATAGGTAGATTTCAAATTTGACCTTAGCCAGTGTAAAGTGTTAGTAAACATGGTGGTTGTTGAAAAAGAGAGAGAGTGATTGATTGAGAAGTGCATGTAATTAGAGGGACTTTCTTGATTTAGAACCTTATGAATTTGTCTTAAGGATCCTCCTAGAGATTATACTGTGATACAGTAAATGATAACTTTCAGAGTTACGCTGCAATATGGTAACTACTTGCCATATGTAGCTATTTAAGTTTAAATGAGTTAAAAGTCATTGAAGCAAAAAATTCTGTTTCTCAGTTGCACTGGGTGTATTTCAAGTAGTAATATGTGGCAAGTAGCTACCATTTGGAGCAGTGCAGATTATTTCCACCATTGCAGAAAATTCTGTTGGACAGGGTACAGAAAACATGACTTGTGTCAAAGCCATTAGTATTTGTTTTAGTGAATGGCATGATACCACATGATAGTTAAATGGCAGTAACAATTTGTTAATACTTTAAGCTATGTGTGGTCTAATTTAGTACTTCTCAATCTTTAATGTGCATTCAGATCATCTGAGGAGCTTGTTAAACTTAGTTCCTGTTCTAATAAGTCTGAAGTGAGCTGAGATTGAGTATTTCTAACCAAATCCAAGGTGATGCTAATGCTGCTAGCAAAGTGCTAGACTCAGTTCTAGTGATAGTTGTCCAGGACAATAGCTGGTAGGCACATGTGGCTGTTGAGGTCTTAAAATGTGAGATGTCTATGTTAAGATGCAAGTATAAAATATACCCTGGATTTTGAAGTCTTAGTTTTTTTTTTTTTTAAAAAACATTACTTTATTAAAAGTTCTCTATTGATTACATTTTGTAATAATGATTAATTGGTTATATTGGGTTAAGTAAAATTCATTAATTTCATCTGTTGCTACTTTCTAAAGTGGCTACTGAAATTTTAAAAATTATTTATGTGGTTCACATTACACTTTTGTTAGGCAGCACTGCTCTAAACTTGATTGAAAGATTTGTTGGTAGATTGATGCAGTAATACACAGCACATAAGCAGAAAAGAAGTGGAGTGAACAGTTCTAGCAGAAGCATGTCTTCTTGAGGCAGTGATACTGGAGCTGGATATTTTGTTTCTTCTTTAAAGTTTTCTCTGTTTCAGGAATTTTAAAAATATGCTTTATGGAGTTTGAGATTTCAAATTACCTGTTTAAAAATATGTTCTAAAAACTTGATACTATACTACATTGCTTATTTATTTTGTGATATATTGGATATTTTAACCCTAAGCAACAAGATAAACTTTAAATTTTCTTAATTTAAGTATTTAAATCCAGAATTAGTAACTAGTTATATAGAAATGTTAAGGAAACCCCACAGTGTAGATTCCTAAGTTCAGGAATATTTAGTGTAAAATGTCTGTTAAATATTAATGGTCATATATCTACCAGTGGTGTTCTTGGCTGTTAGTGCTGGTGAGGAAATTTTCTGAGTCCTTTTTGTAGTTTTTAGCACCTGGCATAATGCAAGGTCGACATTAGTAATAAAACAACACTTAGTGAATCATTAACATCTTCCAGGTACTATTCCAAACACTTTAGATGCATTTATTTAATTCTTGCAGTAACTGTTTCGGGTAAATGGTGTTATTATCCCTATTTTACAGATGTGGAAATTGGGGCACAGAGATGATGATATACCTGAGGATCATGCAGTTAGATACCAGAACTAGGATGCAGATCTGAGCACTGTGGTTTAGTCTGTATTGTATAAAACTACGCTATCTCTGTGCTTTAGAAACTTAATAAGTGTTAGTTTAGTAGATCAGCGAGTTCTTAATAAATGGATTAGCTTTACTTTTTAATGATGTTTGGTCCAAAAAATTGTCATTTTTCTTTTATTTATATTGCCTTTTCCTTGAAAAATCTTATGTATGGAGATAGATTTTCCAGTTAGGCACTTTAGAGAAACTGAATTGATCAGTGAGGTTATTTCTTCATAGTTATGTAATATATGAGTTTAATTTTTTAAAATGGAAACTTAGGTCCTAAGGTAAAAAATGGAATTATGTCTTAAGGCTGATCTATCTGATGCTGCTGCTAAGTCATATCAGTCGTGTCTGATCTGTGCGACCCCACAGATGGCAGCCCACCAAGGCTCCCCCGTGCCTGGGATTCTCCAGGCAAGAACACTGGAGTGGGTTGCCATTTCCTTCTCCAATGCATGAAAGTGAAAAGTGAAAGTGAAGTCGCTCAGTCGTGTCAGACTCTTAGCGACCCCATAGACTGCAGCCTACCAGGCTCCTCCGTCCATGGGATTTTCCAGGCAAGAGTACTGACTGGAGTCGGGGGCCATTGCCTTCTCCTGTCTGATGCTAGCTAGTAAGGAATACCTAGTGTTGTTTTGTTTTTACTTTTAAACGTTACACACATGATGTTCATTATTGCTTATTATATTCGAATTTTTAAGCTGGACTCTGGAGGGTATTGACCGACCATTATGTACTAGGTTTGAAATTCCAGTAAACTTCGTGGTGGATGATGGAAGCCAATTAAACATAAAAGTTTCATACCTTACCATGTTTTATTTTATTTTATTTAAACAAAATAGGCAAGTGGACAGTATTTTTAGCTCTTTTGATTCACCCAGTGCAATGATTTTTGCTAGTGTCTGAACAGATGAAGTGTATTGGCACTTGCAATCTAAGGAATTCAACACATGGAAATCTAGTTTAACATACTTGCAACAAAGTATTTGCTCAAACAAGGAGCATTTGCTTTACCCCCATCCTTCCTCCCCCTCCCCACCCCGACCCACACCTCTCAACCTAGTTCTTATACTTCTGGAATATCCTGCTTTGGCCAAACCAGCCTCTTTGCTGTCCTTTGAGCAGGCCGATATCTTCCACTCCAGGGGCCTTCCACTTTGTTTCTCTGATGGCTTGCTTCCTAATTTTCATCAGTTCTCTGCTTAAAAGTTACTTTCTTAATGAAGCCTTTCTTGACCACTCTATGAACTCTGTAAGGGTAGGGACTCCTTTTTATTCACCCTTAAAGCTAAGTTTCTAGCACGGCATCTGTTACATGTTAGCATTCAATATTTGTTGACTGACTGAACAAACAATTTTTTAAGATTTGTTTGAGGATCTTTTAAGTTTTGTTTCTACTTTTTTTTTGGTCTGTGAAATTTTATAAAACACTATCATAGATTAAGTGGAATGATTTTAAATTTGAGAATCTTCGAAATTTTAAATTTGATGTTTTTTGAAATTTTGTTGATTATTTTTGTCTTAAGCAGAATTTTTTTGCATTTAATTTTTATGTTGGTATGTAGTTTGTACTAAAAGGGCACAAATTTAAGCATAGAACTTGGTGAGTTATATATGTATTCATATATCTGGGTTTCCCTGGTGGCCAGTGGTAAAGAATCTGCCTGCTGAAGTAGGAGACGTGGGTGTGATTCCTGCAGAAGGAAATGATGACCCACTCCAACATTATTACCTGGGAAATCCCGTGGACAGAGGAGCCTGGCGGGCTACAGTCCATGGAGTCGCAAAAAGTTGAACACAACTTAGTGACTAAACAATAGCAGCAATTCATATATCCAAGTAACCACTTCCCAGATTAAGATACAGTATTTTTCTGGGAACCTGGAAGGCTTCCTTGTGTCTCCTCTCACTCAATATTATACCCACTCCTACTTAATAAACACCTTTCTGACATTTCCATAGATTATTTTGTCTGTTCTTGAACTTCATTTAGATTATTCTTAAGTCTGGTTTCTTTCACTGAGGATTATGTGTGTGGCATTTATTCATGTTGTATAGCTGTAGTTCTTTTCATTGTTTTATAATATTCTACTATATGACTATATCACAGCCTGACCTCTTCATTGTAGATAAGCATATGGGTTTTCAGTTTTTGACTGACATAAATGTTCTTGTATCTTTTGGTGGACATAAGTACTCATTTCTGTTGTGTGTGTGTGTGTACGTGTACCTGTGTGTATACATAAAGACATTTCATTTTTTCCCCTTTGATTTCTTATAAGATTGAACATGTCTTTTATACTCATTAATTGTTCAGATTTCATGAAGTGTTTTGACCATCTCAATATTTCCTATTTTTTCCTTCTTCAGATTTGCAGATGTTTCTTATTTGAGATAACAGTCCCTTACATTCAGTTATTGCAGGTAGTTTCTCCTAGGCTGGTATCTGGTAAAAGATGGGAGAAGCTCTCAATTTGTCAGAATTCTATTTATATTGGTCTGTCTCCAGAATAATGCTATCTTAAACTCACTTTACCTTCTTTTAAGGTAACACTTCAAAGGTGTCCTCTTCTGTTGTAAATGTTCTCACAGCTCTCCCTTTTTTGAAAACAAAGGCATAATTAGACTAAGGCTATCTCTAGTAACATTTTTAAGACAAAGGCTTGTGTGCCACTATTAAATCTCCTCCTTTTACCAAAGTGAGACCTTTAACATTTGAGAACTAGATTGATCCTTATTAAAATCCCAGAGAAGTCCTCTCTCCTGATGTACCATGGAGGTATTCCTTGATATACTGGAAACAAGATGAAGATTGTCTGAAGTCTTTTCTCCACTTACCTAGGAAAGTGCATGACGTATTCCTAGTCACTCAATTGTTAGAGAATAGAATGTAATTTTCTTTTACAGTTGAGTGGTTTTTCACCAAGCTCGATAATCTAGCAGATGATCTGCTCTTGGGAGCTCCTAAATTCTCTCAGTGAAGAGTGATCAGAAGTATTACATCTTAGCCCAGACATTTAGGCCAGGAAAAACATACAATCCTGAGTTTCAAAAAGCAAATGTCTGCAATTTCCCTGACCTGAAGGCTTTCTGGAACACTTCCAACTGTCAAAAAGAAGAAGAGAAGTAACATCCTGTGCTGTGGCCAAATAGGGAGTGAAACTTCTATAAAGACCACAATCTAATAATCTCTCCTAGCATTATTTATTTATAAGAGGCTTGTATCTTAAAGAAGAAATTCCTTCACATTCACAGTCGTGAGAGAAAGGAGAAACTATCTACTCTGAGCAGGCAAATGATTCTGAGTTTCCAATGTATCAGTGGTTCTCATCTGAGTGAACTTTTTAGTAATAGAAGTCTTCTGAGATTAATTCCCAACATCCTGTCTTTGGCCTTAGAAACCTAAGCTGTGCACTTCCGAATGTAAGCTGACATTCTGGTCCTGTAGTTTTTTATACCAGTCTTCTCAAAGTACACTGCTTCACAATCACTTGGAAGCCTTGCTCAGTCTGTCAAGTTTCCCTCCCCGTATTTGAGGCAGAGCCCAAAGAATTTGCCATTTCTTTTAAGTTTCCAAGCTATTCAGCTGCCAGTCTGGGTACTATACTTTGTGGGCCACTCCTTGTGTTTCTGGCCTGTGGACTGATTTCATCCTATCTCTGTGAAAGAATGTAAGAGAGTGAACTGTTTTTCCTGAGTTCTTCCAGAATATTTCTAACTGAATGAAATGGCACCATGTTACTTTTACTTTGATTCATATATATATTTTCCCAATAGACTGATTAAAGTTATAGAAAAAATTTGAACACTTAAGCTCTACTTCATATTCTAATCTCAAACATAGATGCTTAGATTAACAATTTTCAAGAAAAATATTATTAATACAATGTTATATATGTGGTAGCAAGTTTTATGATCTTATATTTGAAAATTTTTATATCATATTTCATTTCAGCAAAAGTTTGCCAGCTATCTCCTAGGGAAAGGTGATAGTTGGCAACCTTCATAGAGAAAGACCATCCTTTATTCTGAGACTAAACCATTTCAGTTTCTTTTGTGAAGTGACAGTGCTAGATTTGTTTTTTCTTTCAGATTTTTTTTTTTTTTTTGAAAATTTTATTTTTTTTATTTGGCTTTGCCAGGTCTTAGTTGGAGCATGTGGGATCTAGTTCCTTAGCCAGGGATTGAACCCAGGCCATTTACATTAGGAGTGTGGAGTCTTACCCAATGGACCTCCAGGGAAGTCCCTTTTATTTTTTTTTCCCCAGATTTTTAGTTTGCAGCCTTATGTTGGTAATCTTTAAAACATTCATCTTGGTTTATGAAGTTCAGTAAATCACTATTTTAGATGGGTATAAAAGTTTTGGAGGTGAGACTCGAAAGCAATGAATCTAATCCCTAAGATAACTTCTTATGACTCCTTGAAACATCTTTATAGAATCCAGTTAGGAAACTCTGCTGTTAATGTTGGTTCAGTTTTGATAATTTTTTTGAAGCAGTTATACACAGAGCAGATATTTGAATACTTGTCTTTTACCAGGTTTGGGGGCTACAAGGATGATGGACATAGAGTTCTCAAGATTGTCACAGTCATGTGAAGGATATAGCAAACAGTCATGATATAGTGAGAAAGATGCTGCTCTAGAGTGGTAAAGAGGTGACTTTGGCAAGGTATATTTTAGTGAAATCATAGGAATAGAGGTCTGGATGACAGTGAGTTGGGAAGTGACTTTGTGAGTCAGTGAAGATGGAAATAGCTATGAAGGAAGGGATGAGAGGGAATACCTAGAGGTCCAGTGTAGGGGACAGAGACGGTGGTTTGGTTTTTGTTTCTAAAAAAGACCTGAAAATGTTTGTATCCTATGGAGAATCAGTTCCTAAGAGGTGAGACATTGAAGATACAGGGGAACTAGTCTAAATAGTTGTCAAGATGACTTTGAAATGGTAATTGGTCAAATCCCCACCATAGATTGAGAAATTAGCCTCAGGGAAAAAAGAAATCTATTCCACTAAACAGGAGAGAACATTCAAAAAAGCTTCAGAAAAATTGGGGATGCTCTTAGAATCCTCCTACACTGTTGGTGGGAGTGTGAATTGGTACAGCTACTATGAGAACACTGTGGAGCTTCCTTTAAAAACAGGTACCATATCATCCAGCAGTCCCATTCCTTAGCATATATCTGTAGAAAACTCAAATTCAAAAGGACAGATGCACCCCAGTGTTCATGGCAGCACTGTGTACAATTATCAAGACATGGAAGTAACTTAAATGTCCACTGACAGATGGATAAAGAAGGTGTGTGTGTGTGTGTGTGTGTGTGTGCGCGCGCGCGTGCACAGGCGCACACAGAATATTACTCAGCCACAAAAAAGAACGAAACCGCCATTTTCAGCAGCAGATATTACACTAAGTCAAGTAAGTCAAGAGAATGACAAATACCCTATGATATCACTAAATATGTGAAATCTAAAAACATGATACAAGTGAATTTTATTTATAAAACAGAAACAGACTCATAGAAAACAAACTTATGGTTACCAAAGGGAAAACGAGGAGGGATTAATTAGGAATTTTGGATTAATAGATACATACCACATTATATGTATGGATGTGAGAGTTGGACTGTGAAGAAAGCTGAGTGCTGAAGAATTGATGCTTTTGAACTGTGGTGTTGAAGAAGACTCTTGAGAGTCCCTTGGACTTATCCCTAAGATAACTTCTTATGACTCCTTGAAACATCTTTATAGAATCCAGTTAGGAAACTCTGCTGTTAATGTTGGTTCAGTTTTGATAATTTTTTTGAAGCAGTTATACACAGAGCAGATATTTGAATACTTGTCTTTTACCAGGTTTGGGGGCTACAAGGATGATGGACATAGAGTTCTCAAGATTGTCACAGTCATGTGAAGGATATAGCAAACAGTCATGATATAGTGAGAAAGATGCTGCTCTAGAGTGGTAAAGAGGTGACTTTGGCAAGGTATATTTTAATGAAATCATAGGAATAGAGGTCTGGATGACAGTGAGTTGGGAAGTGACTTTGTGAGTCAGTGAAGATGGAAATAGCTATGAAGGAAGGGATGAGAGGGAATACCTAGAGGTCCAGTGTAGGGGACAGAGACGGTGGTTTGGTTTTTGTTTCTAAAAAAGACCTGAAAATGTTTGTATCCTATGGAGAATCAGTTCCTAAGAGGTGAGACATTGAAGATACAGGGGAACTAGTCTAAATAGTTGTCAAGATGACTTTGAAATGGTAATTGGTCAAATCCCCACCATAGATTGAGAAATTAGCCTCAGGGAAAAAAGAAATCTATTCCACTAAACAGGAGAGAACATTCAAAAAAGCTTCAGAAAAATTGGGGATGCTCTTGAGAATCCTCCTACACTGTTGGTGGGAGTGTGAATTGGTACAGCTACTATGGAGAACACTGTGGAGCTTCCTTTAAAAACAGGTACCATATCATCCAGCAGTCCCATTCCTTAGCATATATCTGTAGAAAACTCAAATTCAAAAGGACAGATGCACCCCAGTGTTCATGGCAGCACTGTGTACAATTATCAAGACATGGAAGTAACTTAAATGTCCACTGACAGATGGATAAAGAAGGTGTGTGTGTGTGTGTGTGTGTGTGTGTGTGCGCGCGCGCGCGTGCACAGGCGCACACAGAATATTACTCAGCCACAAAAAAGAACGAAACCGCCATTTTCAGCAGCAGATATTACACTAAGTCAAGTAAGTCAAGAGAATGACAAATACCCTATGATATCACTAAATATGTGAAATCTAAAAACATGATACAAGTGAATTTTATTTATAAAACAGAAACAGACTCATAGAAAACAAACTTATGGTTACCAAAGGGAAAACGAGGAGGGATTAATTAGGAATTTTGGATTAATAGATACATACCACATTATATGTATGGATGTGAGAGTTGGACTGTGAAGAAAGCTGAGTGCTGAAGAATTGATGCTTTTGAACTGTGGTGTTGAAGAAGACTCTTGAGAGTCCCTTGGACTGCAAGGAGATCCAACCAGTCCATTCTGAGGGAGATCAACTCTGGGATTTCTTTGGAAGAACTGATGCTGAAGCTGAAACTCCAATACTTTGGCCTCCTCATCGAAGAGTTGACTCATTGGAAGAGACCCTGATGCTGGGAGGGATTGGGGGCAGGAGGAGAAGGGGACAACAGAGGATGAGATGGCTGGATGGCATCACCGACTTGATGGACATGAGTCTGAGTGAACTCCGGGAGTTGGTGATGGACAGGGAGGCCTGGCGTGCTATGATTCATGAGGTCACAGAGCTGGACACGACTGAGCGACTAAACTGAACTGAACCACATTATATAAAATAGATAAGCATCAAGGACCTACTATATAGTACAGGGAGCTATATTCAATATCTTGTAATAACTTATAATGGAAAAAGAACTGAAAAAGAATGTATATATCCATTTGAATGTAAATAAAATGTAAATAAAAAGGATTATATATTTACATACTTTGCCATGCACCTGAAATATTGTAAGTCAACTGTACTTGAGTTTAAAAAAAATTAAAAATAAACAGCAACAACAAATTGGGGATGTTCTTGTCTTCCAGTGAAGATCAAGTACTTTGCTGAGCATGGTGGCAGAGATTGTAAGGTAGAGCTTGTGTGCATGTGTGCGTGCTCAGACACTTCAGTCGTGTCCAGCTCTTTGTGACTCTGTGGACTGTAGCCCACCAGGCTTCTCTGTTCATGGGATTCTCCAGGCAAGAATACTGGAGTGGGTTGCCAATCCCTTCCTCTGGGGGATCTTCCTGACCCCGGGACTGAACCCACAAAGTCTCCTGCATTGCAGGCGGGTTCTTTATCTGCTGAGCCACCTGGGAAGCCCCAAGATAGAACTTGGGAAGAGTCATACTAGAAGAGGTGAAGGAGCAAATAAAAAGATTATCAGATGACCTGGAAATTCCTGTCATAGTTGAAGTTTATGAAATTTATGGAAAAGTATCTTAGCCGGAAAGGAAAAGAAAGGATTTGGGAGGGGTTTGTTAACAGAAAATGAAAGGGGCATGGGAATTAAGATTTGAGTGTAAGGAGAGAGGGGAATGAGGTATATAGTGGTTCAGAGAGTAGAAGGCAGAATCAGTGTTTGATCAAGTTTCTTCTCAGTTTGTTCTCAGTCTCGGTGAGAAGGAAGTAGTCTTTAAGCATAACTATTCCGTTAGTCATTGCCTCTCTAAGTATCTTGTTGAACATAATGAAGTACATATGATGATGCTTGTCTTTTGAGTTATTAAATAATCTAGAATAGATTTTGTGTTTGAGCCAAGTGGAATATCGCAGACTGTTCAGGTTTCTACTAGTCAAGTCTGCAGAGCTTTGGCTGTAATGCCATCTCCTGAGCAAGTATAGGCGGAGGTATGCTCTTGACAGAAAATTTTAGCCTTCTCCTCAAATGTTAATATAGTTATAATACTTTATCTTAAAAAATGACTCAAACATTAAGTTAGAAAAGTGTTGTGTGTTTAATAGTCTTTCAGAAATGGAAGAAGTGAAGCTGTATGCACAGTGAAAGTTTGACTTTTTCTCAGACTGAAAAACTATAAATATTAGAAAAAGTGGGAGTTTCTAGAATCTAGGAATCCAAAATAGCCCTTAATTATTATACATAAAGAATATAATAGGCTTTAATTTTATTTTTTAGAGAAAAGCTCATTGAAAGTGCCCTTGATTCATTCATTCCTTTGGTATTAAATTATGCATTTAATCTTTGAGAACTCTGAGTGATGCCGTAAAATATGCTGATGTGACCTGCTTAAGTAAAGTGCATGGGAAAGTGGCCATTTGGAATAGATTTCTTAAGAAAAGTTTGAAATTCCTGGACTTGAACTAATTTGTTTACCATGGATCCCATGAGGATGCTTGCAAAACCAGATGATAGGATACAGTTGGATCCTGTGAATGGCACTAGTTTACAGTTATGTTTTCTGGATTTCTTCCATATGTTGCCGTCTTCTTTGTACTTGACCATGTATGGATACACAGAATTTCATAGGCCAAAGAAGAAAAGAAACTTCCATATGAAAAGCAGATCTTCATTTGTATTCCTGCTCCTGCTCCTGCTCCTGCTAAGTCGCTTCAGTCGTGTCCGACTCTGTGCGACCCCATAGACACAGCCCACCAGGCTCCCCCGTCCCTGGGATTCTCCAGGCAAGAACACTGGAGTGGGTTGCCATTATTATCAGTCCAATAAACAATTAAGTTGTTGAACTAATATTTTTTAAAATAAAGAAGCAAAAATCTTAAAATTTAAGCTGTTGTGGTGTGTGATTAGTATACAGCCTAGTACTGGAGGTAGAAATGTTCTTTGTTTGATAATGAGAGAACCAGAAATGGTTTGGAGTAAAATCAGGAGATGATTCATGTAGAACAGTTAGATTTTTACATCAGTTCTAATACACAATACTGTGTCATTTAAAATAATTTTTGAGAATTTTTAGGTGAAGGGATGGTTACTTTGGATATTTCTGCTTCAGTGACAGTTATCCATAAATGGACATATTTTTATTAGGGAGATGGAGGCAAATGAGATATATATTGAGATCTGTTAGATTTGAATAGATTGTTCTTTTTTTAAAAAATTGAAATATAATTGACATATAGCCAGATTGTCCTTTTTAACTATAGACAACTACTAGATACATAGAATGTGAATTTCTAAGCCACATGAAGTAATATCACTCAATTTTTTTTAGTTTTGATAATCTACACTGATGAGTCTGATTATTTCCACAGTTATTTTGCCTCCCTCATATTATTAGAGTAACTCAATATCAGACAGACTGTATTATCTTAGCTATGTGGTATGAAACAGTGTTCTCCCAAGCAATGTGCAACCATCATTGATACTGAAGGTGACCAGAAAATATTAGAGCCCGTATCTATTGATGTTTAACTTTTTTTAATTTACAGAGAAATTGACACTTCCTGCTATTTAATGTTCAGATAACTAATTTTATATGTTTGGTAGATAAATAAATGTACTTAAATTTGGGATGTTTAAAATTTTAACTGACAGTTTACATTAGGGTCAAAGTAGTTTAAAAACCATTGGTCTAAAAGATAAGAACTTTGTCTCTTATTTGTCTAAAAGATTGGAAGCCTTTCTGTGAGTATGCATGTCCAAATTTCAGTTCAGCAAGTTTCTTTTTTGATAATGCTCTTTTAACAAAATAATTTCTGATTGCTATCAATCTTCACTATCGAATTCAGTAGTCACTAAGCCACATGTGGATTGGAAGGATCTCCTGGAGAAGGAAATGGCAATCCACTCCAGTATTCTTGCTTGAAAAATCCCATGGACAGAGGAGCCTGGCAGGCTACAGTCCATGGGGTCACCAAAGAGTCAGACACGAATTAGTGACTAAACAACAACAAAGCCAAGTGTAACTGTTTCAGTTTAGGTTAAATAAAATTAAACATTCAGTTCCTCAGTTGCTCTAGTCAGATTTCAAGAACTTGTTAACCGCATGGGCAAGCAGCTAGTATGTATTGGATAGTTTAGATATAGAACCATTTCCATCATCTCAGAAAGTTCTGTTGAGCAGTGCTGCTATACACTTTTCGCTCAGCAGTCTTAGTTTCAACTCTTCAGTCTCTTCATCCATCAGCTAGCATCTGTAAGAAAATGTGAGGGTAATGGTAAGACATTATCCATTTTTTAACCTGTAAAGGTAAACCAAACTTTTCCTACCCAGAAATTAGTTGCTTTTCCTTTCCCTACTCTGTTAATCAACATAGATAGTTGAAATTGTTTTTCATATGATTACATTTCCCTCTTTAAGTCTAGTAGTACTTAATTGGTACCATCCTATGGCATGTAACATTCAAAGTTTAATTTGTGCCTCTTAACTTAGCCTATCAGCATACTTGGAACCTCTAGTCTTACTAAATGCTATATATAAATTAAATGAAAGCCTATCTTTTTCTGGGAGAATGATTCTCCTTTTCTGTTTGAATGAATGTTTGCTTTAAGTAGGAGCAGCATATGTCCAAGATGAATGATTTTTACATTCTAAAGCAGAATTTGGGGTTACAGAATATTTTAGATTATAGGAAGAACTGCTGTTATTAAGTCCAATTCCTTTTCTTAAATAGAACATTTTTACAAACTCTAAAGAGACCTGATGATTTTACTCAGAGTTAGTAGGGTTTTGCCTACCAGATGCATTTGTTTTCAATGCCTGGATTTTGCTGATTGCTTTGATCTGAATGGACAATAACACATTCGAGAAGAAAGTTGGCTCTTAGTCATGACGTAAACATAAGTGTAAATAATTATAGCCATGCTGAGAAAGATTTGAGAATGGAAATAAGTTCACTTGAGTAATTGGTTGGGACCAAAGTAGATGGAAATAATCCAGAAAACATTTACTGCAAATGGTAGATTAAATGTACTTTCTGATAAATCATATTTGATCTCCGTGAATTACTTGATCATTCAAGCACATTGTTTATTTGTATTATTAGATGTGCATTTATGTTGTTTAAGTTTTAATGGCTTTAGTAATTAATAATATTTTATCAGTTCCTATTTTCCTTCTCTGTACCAACTATGAGCCGTAAACCCATTATTTATATATATGTACTTTTCTTTTAAGTAACCTGGATACTCAACATCTACAGTAATTGGTTGTAAAGAAAGTGGCTGGGTGGGTAGATTTACTTTACAAAAAGCTTCCTGTTTAGTTTTGATTAACACTCATCTCCCTACATCTTACCTTGTAGGAAACCACAGATATAATGTATGTTATTAATATCTGTACACAATGACTCTTACAGGTGGAACAATCCAAAGTTTTAATCAAAGAAGGTGGTGTTCAGTTGCTGCTCACAATAGTCGATACCCCAGGATTTGGAGATGCAGTGGATAATAGTAATTGGTAAGAAGGGTTTGTCCCTACTGCTTTCCATTGCATTTTGGGAATAGGGCTGGTTAGACTTTTTTAACATTTTAAATCTTCTCACCTATGGTTACTGAAATTTAAGTAATATGGCTTGGGTTCATATATCAACTTTGCCACTTGTCATTGTTGCTTAACTTATTTGAACTGATTTCCTTTTCTATAAAATGATGATAACACTTTTCATAGAATTATTTTGAAGATAGACTCTAAAACATAGATAAAAGAATTTTCATTATTATAATAAATTTGAAACTTTTCATTCTCTGCTGTTAATTTATCTGTTTTCTGTCACACCCTAATTTAAATATGATTTTAGACCTGCAGTTTTTCCGTAAGTTCTAAGTGAAGAAAACATCCATGACTTTCTATTTGGAAATAAGATATTAGGAGCTTATAAAAAATTTTAATTTTTCCTTGAATTCTGCATTGTTTTTGAAGTAAATTTCTTCAACTTTTGAAATACCTAAATAAATTCATCATGAGGCTTCTGTGTTGTTTAATCTTTTCATTTGAAATCTAAAACTCTTAGGATGTAATTTTTCATGTTGTAAAGTGTGTTTTTTGTTATTTAATCACTTAGTTATGTCTGACTCTTTAGTGACCCCATAGACAGTCTGCCAGGCTCCTCTGTCCATAGGAATTCCCAGGCAAGAATACTGGAATGGGCTGCCATTTTCTTCTCTAGAAGGTCTTCCTGACCCAGGGATCTTGGTGGATTCTTCACCACTGAGCCATCTGGGAAGCACTGTTCATAAGTGGAATCTCAACTTAATTATTTTATTGATTTGCATTCTACAGCTGGCAGCCTGTTATCGACTACATTGATAGTAAGTTCGAGGACTACCTAAATGCAGAATCTAGAGTGAACAGACGTCAGATGCCTGATAACAGAGTGCAGTGTTGTTTATACTTCATTGCTCCTTCAGGACATGGGTAAGGACCTGAATACTTCCGATAACCTTTTTGTTGTTTTATTATTACTCATCTTTGGGTGCATGTGTTAGTAATGCTTTACCTCTGTGGAGTATGTTTAACTATACAACTTGTGAAGTCCCAGATTCCATATAAAAATGATTTATTAAAAACATAAGTCCTAGCCACGCTAAAAATGATTTTACTTCTTAGTTTCTCATGTATAAGACTGTGCTTGATGGAGAGGAATATTGTTTTCATCATGGTTTCACGTCTCAGTGTGGCTAATTCAGCTTTCTTGTTGACCAGTCTGCCACAGATTGAACAATCAAATAAGGAGAAACAGCCATAACAATTAGCTTAGACATATTCTAAGAAACTCCAAGATGATATTTATCATACATCTGGTAGAGAACATTGCAACAAAACTTAAATACCAAGGTTCTAATGTGCTGTTATTTAAGTATCCTGTCATCAGTACTAACCTTCTACTTATTAGGAGTTAAAATTAAGATCTGAGTATTTAGACATGTATCTGATCGGATTGTTTGTATGGCCAGCCTGTATTCCTGTTTTGGTCGTTTGTGTTTCTTTGTTATTTTGAGGAGATATACGTGTCATCGTCAACTGCAGATGTTTGTATTTACTGTTCTTTAAAGTGAAAGTGAAGTCACTCAGTCGTGACTGACTCTTTGCGACCCCATAACTGTAGCCTACCAGGCTCCTCCATCCATGGGATTTTCCAGGCAAGAGTACTGGAATGGGCTGTCATTGCCTTCTCCAGGGGATCTTCCTGACCCAGGGATCGAACCTGAGTCTCCCACATTTCAGGCAGACGCTTTACCATCCGAGCCACCAGGGAAACCCTCTTCTTTAGTCTTTGGTTAAATGACTCAGCATAACTCCACCCCCTGATGATTGTAACTCCACCATCTCTCCACCAAAAGGGACTGGACTATTTCATAGCATTAGACTAAATAGCATTGTCATCTAACACCAAAATTACAGTAGTGTAAACCAATTCCTTCAAGTGAAAGTGAAAGTCACTCAGTCATGTCCGACTCTTTCTGACCTCATGGACTGTAGAGTCCATGGAATTTTCCAGGCCACAATACTGGAGTAGGTACCTTTTCCCTTCTCCAGGGGATCTTCCCAACCCAGGAATGAAACCCATGTCTCCTGCATTGCGGGCAGATTCTTTACCAGCTGAGCCACAAGGGAAGCCCAGGGATACTGAAGTGGATAGCTTATTTCATTCCTTCTCCAGCAGATCGTCCCGACCCAGGAATTGAACCGGATTCTCTTGCACTGCAGGCAGATTTTTTACCAACTGAGCTATCAGAGAAGCCCATTTTCAAAAGCATACCTTTCTCTTTTGTTTTCTGCTTTCTTCTTCACCTTTTGCTAGATAGGCTAGTGCCCATTATCACCATCTTGGTTGAGCAGAAAGCCTTAATTTTATAGTTTACCATTTTTGCACTGTCTGATTGTAGTGGTGCAGCTTTTTTTTTTTTTTTTCATTTCTAATATTCTTCTATAGTAATCTCAGAAATTTATATATTTAAAGCCTAAAGCCCAAAATTGACTTATCTACTTAAAAGGCTAAAAAAAAAAAACCCTCAAAATACCATACTGTATAGTTTTTTTCTGAGAACTTGTTAGTTTCTTCTTGAATTTTTATGTGTATATTTATATATATGTTTATCTTTCTAATATAACTTGTTAGGGCTTTTTCCTGAAAGCCAGCAAAGTAAAATCTTAACCTGTAGTTAAGTAAATAGAAATTTGTCAGTTTATATCCACTTTTTATTATTTTAGATCTTTTGGACTCTCTCCAACACTTAGTAATTCTCATGGAATCACATTTCTCTTATCCCCTGAGGAAAAATATATTCCTTAAAATTGCGTGGGAAATACAATTTTTTTTAAAGAAAAAGTTTTGATATTATGTGTAGTGGCTTGGGACCATTTCTTATTTGTCACAAGGGATGAGAGTTCCAGATTTTAATTTCTTAGTATAACAACGTGCTTTTGAGTAGTTTGTCAGCTTAACTATTTTTAGAAATGGAACAAAGTTTTGCCACTGGTATATGCTGCTGTGGATTAAGTGACATAATATGACATTGAATTTTCTGTAGAGAGTTCCAAATTCCATGCTCACTAAAGAGTGAAATTCCAGGCAGCATAGTAGAGGAATTATGACCTTTCTACCTAGGTAGTCCCTGGATTCCCTTTTTAGAGGTTCTGTTTTTGGAGTAATTATATATTGGTCCAGCAGTGTATTTTCTGTGTCCCTTACCCCACCAGGTGTCATCACTGAACAAATGGTTAATTTGTGATTTCAGCTGTTGTTGCTTCATTTCCTTTGTTCAGTGGTTGGTAACTGACTTGGGACTTGAATTTTTAAATGGTGTTTTTACAAACCTTTGAATTTTGATTGCCACTTTGAAAAAAGTGTCAGTTTTATATAGATTTTTTTTCCTTTAGAAATGTATATTCATGTGTATGTTTAATAAATATTTTTATGTATTTTTGTATGTTTAATATGTTTAATAAATATTTGCCCTCTATTCATTTTACTTATTTTGCTGTAGGCTTTGAGGTGTTAAATCGTTTTTTCTGTTTGTGAGTGTTTCATCACTCAGTCGTGTCCAACTCTGTGACCCCATGGACTGTAGCTCCTCTGTCCCTGCGATTTCCCAGGCAAGAATACGGAGTGGGTTTCCATTTCCTTCTCCAGGGTATCTTCCTGACCCAGGGATCGAACCTGGGTCTCCTGCATTCCAAGTGGATTGTTCAGTGTCTGAGTCACCAGGGAAGGGTTTATCTTTTAGAAATTCTATAAAGGAGTTTCCTTTGTGTTTAGAAAAAAAAACTTTAAAATTAGATTTGTTGGAAAAGATGATCTGAAATAAAATTAAATGGATAGAGGAAAAACTTCAACCAGTATGTAATCTGTTGTGAAATATTAGTGTTTTCTGTTGGCATTTTGTAAGCTTTTAGAATTTGTATTCCAGTTTAAAAGAACAGAGGGTTTTATCAGGGCTTTTATAAAGGTTATATCTAAAGTTTAATTTTATAAAAACTGTTCTAATATTCTTCAGCCCTGTCATTTTATGTTTGAGAAATTGACTTCCCTGATTTCCTTGTCATGGCTATTTTCAAGTATCTTTCTCTTGGAAAGTTGAAATAGTAAATGTTCTATAAATGTTGTTTTACTTTAAGTATAAAATCTTGTTAACTTGGATTACAATTTAATATTTTATATTCAGTTCAGTTCAGTCGCTCAGTCGTGTCCAACTCTTTGTGACCCCATGAATCGCAGCACACCAGGCCTCCCTGTCCATCACCATCTCCTGGAGTTTACTCACACTCACGTCCATCGAGTCGGTGATGCCATCCAGCCATCTCATCCTCGGTCGTCCCCTTCTCCTCCTGCCCCCAATCCCCCCAGCATCAGGGTCTTTTCCAATGGGTCAACTCTTCGCATGAGGTGGCCAAAGTACTGGAGTTTAAGCTTTAGCATCAGTCCTTCCAGTGAGCACCCAGGACTAATCTCCTTTAGAATGGACTGGTTGGATCTCCTTGCAAGATTCATTAAAATTATAGATTAACTAAATTCTTTTCTGTCACCAGTTTAATGAGGTGGTAGTGATAGTAATTTAACTTTGTCCTGCATATAATCTGGAAGGTAAACTCTAAAAATTTACAAATGTGAGATTTAAAAAAAAAATATATAGTGGAAATAAGTTTATTTTATGTGCTCCATATTTCTCTCCTAAAATTTATTTATTTATTGGCTCTGCTGGGTCTTCAGTGCTGCATGTGGGCTTTCTCAAGTTGTAGTGAGCAAGGGCTTCTCTAGTTGAGGTGCTTGGCCGCCTTATTGCAGTGCCTACTCTTGCAGAGCATGGGCTGTAGGGTGTACAGACTTCGGTAGTTGCTGCACATGGGCTAAGTAGTTGTGGCGCAGGGGCTTAGTTGCTCTACAGCATGTGGAGTCTTCCCAAACTAAGGATCAAACCTCTGTCCCCTGCATTGGCAGGCAGATTCTTAACCACTGAAATACCAGGGCAGTCCCAAATCCGAGACTGATTGATCCATGACTTTTATATTTAGTGTTGTTATGTAATGATTGATGAAAAACAGGTAAAAAATATTTTCTCAAAATCAAAAGGTTTTTCAGTTACCATTAGTGAGATAAGGGTGCTGTTTATAGATAAATATGGTGTTATTCCAGCCACACACTCTATAGTGTTCTCTGAATGCTAATATCAAAATTCAGAGGATTTAAGATGAGAATTAGAATTGAAGCTGTCTCATTTCTCCATTTCTGCCTTCCTGCCTTCTTTCCCTGTCTTTCTACCAGTCACCACGTCACTACCACAAAGAAGTATAGTATTATTCATCAGTAAAAAAGGAGTATCTCATTAGTCTTTGCTGCTGCTGCTAAGTCTCTTCATTTGTGTCCACTCTGTGCGACCCCATAGATGGCAGTCCACCAGGCTCCCCAGTCCCTGGGATTCTCCAGACAAGAACACTGGAGTGGGTTGCCATTTCCTTCTCCAATGTATGAAAGTGAAGAGTGAAAATGAAGTTGCTCAGTCATGTCCAACTCCTAGCGACCCCATGGACTGCAGCCTACCAGGCTCCTCTGTCCATGGGACCCTTCAGGCAAGAGTACTAGGGTGGGTTGCCATTGCCTTCTCCCATTAGCATGTGGACAACCCCCCAATACACCCAACAATATATAAAACTATAGTATTCTAAGAGAACTCAAACAAGGGCTTTCTGTTTATTTTAAAATATTAGTCCATAAAATTTATAATGAAATCAGATCTTTATTTTATTTTCCTCATGTTTTATCAAAGCAAAGGAATACTGTATTTCTATGTAAAATACTGCTGTTACCTTCATTTATTTTCTTAAATATTTTTAGTGTATTCTGCATGTGAGGAATAGCTGATTTTCATTTATAGTTATTCAAAGATGTAAGGAAAATTACAGCAGCTTAGTTTTTTAGTCAGCACATATTTGAACACCTTCTCAAGTGCTGGCACTGTACTAGATATTACAGAAGAGACGAATGAGACTAGGCCTTTGCTCTTAAGGATCTTCTAGTGAGAAGATGGGAAGAACAAATACACAAGTAGGTGGTTACTATATGACAGATTCAGTGTTGTGATCCGTTAGGCTTCTAGTTTTAGGTTGAAGAAGAATTCTCAGAGGAAATGAGAATAGTAAGCTGGGTCCTAAAGGACAAATAGGAATTAGGCAAGCCAGCTAGAATAGGGATGGGAATGGAGTTGTTCCAGGCCAAGGCAATATGACCAAAGTATGGTGATTTCAAGATATTGTGAGAAGTTCAAAAAGGCTGGCATGTTGAAAGTCAGAAGTAGCAAAAATGCTAAGGGATGCTGAGAGATGAGGTCAGCTGAAGAGGTTATGTTTTCACAGACTTCGTAGGCCACACTCACTTAAAGAATCTGGCTTAGTAAGGTTTTCAGTCTGGGAATGACTTGAACAGAATTGGATTTTAGAAACATCATACTGACTGCAGTGTGCATGGTTTTGAGGGAAACCAGACAGATTCTTGTCATTATCAAAGTTTGGTGGCCTGAACCAAAGTAATGGAAAGGAGATAAATATATAAATATTTTAATTTGTTCAGCAGGTTCTGGTGAATCTTTGGAATGGATAAATAGAGGAAGTTTATCCAATCTGAGTCCTGGGTTTCAGCTTTGAGTAACTGGGTAGGTTGAAGTGTTACTGAGATAGAAAGCATAGAAGGGGAGGGGGTATTTGGGGGTTCAGATGAACTTTTGATTTTGAGGTGCCAGAATGGAATGTCCGAGTAGTATTTCCATCAGGTGAACACAAGCCTTGAACGTAAGAATGAGATCTGGGCTAGGTATAAAGACTTGGGAGTTATTAAGCCATAAAGGATATTAGAAGTTGTAGTTAATGATAAGCTCATAGAATGTAGAGAAGAAAAGACCTAATAGAAAATTCTGAGGAATGTACCTTTTAAGGGACTAGCTTACAAAGAGGATCCTGGAAATTACTTTTAAGTGAACAGCTTGTGAAAGAGTAATGTCAGTGCTGCATAATGAGCAAATTAAAAAATACCATTAAACACTGCAATGTTTCTGAGTTGGCTGCTGCTGACTGATTATATTAGCAGCCTGAAAGTATTTGTTGACCTTAAAAGTATAGTGGCCAAGTGGAGGCAATAGTTAGTGTAATGAATAAAAGGGATGATGAAGAAGATGTTCTTTTGAGCCACTTCTCTGAGAAATATACTGAGTAACAAGAAGTAAAAGATAATTATAATTTTTCATTTAAAAACAAGACAGATTTCCCAAATTTGAGTGATAAGTAGAGTCTCTTGTAGGAAAGCTTATTAGGAGCCTTTCTGGATTTTCTGATTCTACTTTTGGGCCCACATGCTGTGACCAGGGTGTTAAAACACAGGAGTCAAAGGTTTCTTAGGCATTCCAGTGCTTCTTGAAATCGTTCTTCCTAACTGTTGCTGGCCCAGTGTACATCTTTAGTGTTTCTGATGAGAAAATGAAGTAGTTCCAGTGTATGCAATTTTAGCATTGGAATGTGAAAAGTCTGTTCTCCCAAATCGGTCAATCCAGTCATATTAAATATTGTGTATTTCAGACTTAAACCATTGGATATTGAGTTTATGAAGCGTTTGCATGAAAAAGTGAATATCATTCCACTTATTGCCAAAGCAGACACACTCACACCAGAAGAATGCCAACAGTTTAAGAAACAGGTAAGTAAAATGAGTTTGGGAATTCTTAGGATTCTAATACTATTCATGTAATTTGCAGTTTTTCATATTTTCATTATAATGTGTTACAGTGTGTTCCTCCTGCTACTTTACTGTGTGTGTGGTTGTTTACACTATATTAAGAATAACTGTTGAAAATAGTCTCCTGCTTTAGTTTTCTCCTAGGAGCCCATAATATTATGATAGTGCCCTTCAGTGTGTGTGCTCAGTTGTTTAGTTGTGTCCAACTGTTTGTGATCCCATGGACTGTAGCCCACCAGGCTCCTCGGTCTATGGAGTTGTCCAGGCAAGAATACTGGAGTAGGTTGCCATTTCCTGCTTCAGGGGATCTTCTGACCCAGGGATCGAATCTCTGTCTCTTGTGCCTCCTCTGTTGGCAGGTGGATTCTCTGCCACTGAACCACCTGGGAAACCATAATGCCCTTATCCTTCGTCAATTTAAATAAGGCTATTTTAGATGTTTCTGTATAGCTTCCACCACCACTGGTCCCCACAGGCAGTCTCCCACATTGCAAGCGGATTCTTTACCAGCTGAGCCACAAGGGAAACCTCATTTTAGATTTTCTGTATAGCTTGTGCCACTGCCCCTCCCCACACCCTTTATAGAATTACTTTCCTAGACTGAATTCCTGGAGAGAGGATTACTTTTTAAAGGGTATAATTATTTTATTATCCCCCCCCTTTTGTCATGGTGCTTTCTCAATAAAACAGAATTCCTTTTATGACAGGTATTTTGATCTAGTGCCTTGCTAGCATTGTCATTATTTTTTTAAAAACTTTTTTGGATTAAGGTGGTGCCTAATAATTTCTTTAACTGTCAATTTTCCAGAAAAGCTGAACATTTTAAAGCAGGGGTTTAGTTTTCCCTCAGTGTTGTGTTTTTGTTTTATTATATATTGTATTTTATGAGATGCTGGATCAGTTTCTGGAACTACTTTGCTATTCTAGTAGCCTATTTTTAAATTTTAGGCCAGTGTTATGTCTTTTAAGAGCTTCCTTTGTGGCTCAGACAGTAAAGAATCTGCCTGCAGTGCAGGATACCTGGGTTTGATCCCTGGGTCATGAAGATCCCCTCAAGAAGGGAATGACTACCCACTCCAGTATTCTTGAGAATTCCATGGACAGAGAAACCTGGCAGGCTACAGTCCATGGGGTTGCAAAGAGTTGGACACAACTGAGCATCTAGCACTGTATGTCTTTTAAATTGAGGCTAAGTTGTATAATATTTTAAAATAGATTTTACAGTTTATTATCTCTTACTGTCCTTCTAGTCTTTCGTAACAAAGTACTTTGGTTCTTCTTCTTTTTCAGTATGAATTTTAGAAAAACTTGAAAATTATTAGAAAAACAAAAACCTGTGGAAATTTGCTTTGAAATTGTGTTAAATCTGTAAATTTTTAGAATGTTTTACTACATTATTTTTACTGTATCTGATATTTCTACCAGGAAATTTTTTATTTTACATTTATTAGCTCTATTTTTATTTTGTACTTTGCTGTTTATAAGTTTAGATACTAATCATATAGTATTAGTAATATTTCTATTTTATCTTAATTTGGAATTGTACTAAAAATGAAGAAATGAAAAAGGTGAATAAGCAGTAATCTCTACTTCCAAATTGGTCACTTGCAGTGGTTGTCAATTTACTTTTTCTTTATTTATTCTTTAAAAAAAAGCAGGGGGGCGGGAGCAGGTAGGGTTTAACCAGAGGTGTTTATCAGAATCATGTAGAGAACTTTTTCAAAATGAGTATTGACCATAGCTCTACTAGTTGGTTTTGTAGGTTAAGATAGAGCTTTGTATTTGTTATTGTGCAGATGCTTACTCAGGCTATTTTAATATACAACCTCTGACTAAAAGCCATTGCTCTTAGAGCTAGCTACTAGTCTTTCTTTTTTCTTCTAGTCATCTAGCAGGTTGGCTAAAAAGTATGTTCAGAAAGCTTACCAAAAAACCTGAATGAACTTTTTGGCCAACATTAGGCTGACACATGATCTGATACCTCGTCATTCATTCGTAGGTTTTTTTTTCCTAAATAGATACATAACCCAGTTATAAAAGATATGTGGTCTTGTTTATTTCATGGCAGTTCTGTCTGCTTTGGTAGCCATGTAGCATTTTGTTTCAGGTCCCTTTACTGCTGCTGGGGACCCTGGTATTGAGTGTAGCATTAAGTTACCAGTGGAGCTAGTTTTAGGTTTATTAGCCATCAGTTTGTTTGTTTTAAGTGTGAATAGGGTAGGTATTCAACACTATTTGGATGTCTGTATTCTTATTTGAATTTAGAGTGATTTTGGACAGAATAAATTAATTTGAGGTCATTTCTGATGTTACTAGTAAGTTGTCTTTTCTTTTTTTCTGTATTCTCACTGATTATTAATATAAACTCATTAGCTTCTTAATTTCCAGGGCATGTTTTCTCCCTGTGTGCTTGCCTGATCTTTTATCTGTTGCTCCTTGATGTGTGTGTATGCACATGTACATGCAAGGATACTTCCTGATAAGTACACATTTTTTTTTCCTAGAGCCAGTGCTATACTTAATTTTATTTACCTTTGCTCAATTCTACTAAAAACTTTAGGTGAGTTTAAGCTCTGTTGATTCAGCTGAATAAAATAGTTGGTAAGAATTTGTCTAAAGGTATCTCAGTCGTTATAAATAAGTGACCCAAAACCACTAGAATAGAAATCAACTAGTGAAGCCATTTCTGGACTCTTACTTCATTTTTAGAACTCCTTGGGTATTATAACCTTATAAGTTTAACATTTCTGAAGCATTGGATTTAGAGAATGGTACTTATATATAAACTTTATAGGAAAAAAGAAAAACCAGCATACTATTTTGGTTTTAAATTACATTTTGCTTTGTTGAAAAACAGTAAAGGAACTGGAGCTAAAGATTCAGGAATTTAAGAAGAGTATAATAAAAATAAAGCTAATGTCTAAAATTATGTGTGGTGTTCTTTTACTAACTTCCTCTTTCATCTTAGATAATGAAAGAAATCCAAGAACATAAAATTAAAATATATGAATTCCCAGAGACAGATGATGAAGAAGAAAATAAGCTTGTTAAAAAGATAAAGGTAGGTTCATTCCCATACATATACTAATATATTTTAGGGCCTTAGCAATACTATAATAGCTGCTGTAAAGACCAGCAATAGCAGTGTTTATAGGGACTTCCTGATGGTCCAAGGGTTAAGACTGTACTTCCACTGCAGGAGGCCCAAGTTCAATCCTCGGTCAGGGAACTAAGAATCCCACATGCCATGTGGCATATACATATATAAATGTTTTTAAACAATTGACTTAACAAAATAAATGAGATTATTGACTATTTAGTTCACCTTTATGATTAACTTTGTTGTTTGACTGTTAGTATAATAAAGCATTATATGGAATAGAGAGATAAGTAACAGTTGTTTTCAGATGATTTTAAATTAACTGATTTCATATTTTATAATTTTCCCCCTTAGAAACAAACAGGTAATGGGAATGAAAGGGGAAGCATAATGAGAAGACAAAGGATTTGCCCTTAAGCACTATTATGCTTATTCTTTAAGAGCCAAACATATGTTTTATTTTGTTCTTTTATAAAAATCAATCAAAAATCTATTCTGACATAATTTTCTATATTTTTAACTTATGGTGGTTTCCTAAGTACCCTGGATCTAAAAATGATATATTGATTAATAACATCGTCTGCTTCTAGAGCTATAAAGGTTGATTTATGATCAAGTAGGCAAACTAGCCACAAGTCTCATTTTTTTCCTTCTAGCTGCCAATGTATTTTTTACCCTTAAATTTTTTCCAGTATGGATCACTTCTTTTTGGAATGATGCTTTAACAAATAATCTGATCAGTATATGCCTTAGTATTCTTAAATTTTAGTGAACGTATAATTTTGTTTATTGCTTACATTGGTAATAATGCCATAGAGTGGCAATTTACTAAATAGTAATTGAATGACCTATGAAAGTGAATGCAACAACTATTGGGGTAATATTGTTTTTTGCTTACCTGTTGAGTAAGGTAACTTCTTTATTCTTGAATTTGTGAGGACTACAGAGATGTATTTGAACAAGAATACTTTGTTTTATAGGACCGTTTACCTCTTGCTGTGGTAGGTAGTAATACTATCATTGAAGTTAATGGAAAAAGGGTCAGAGGAAGGCAGTATCCTTGGGGTGTTGCAGAAGGTAAGGTTTTCTTCAGTGAATGGCTTTCTATCAGATCTCACAATGTTATAAAAAATTTGTATTAAGTAGTATAATATGCATACTGCATTGATATAGTCTAGATTTTCAAAGATCTGAATTCAGTTTCATTGAGTCTCATCTCCTTATTAAATACATTCACATGTCCTGCTGTGTCAGGCAAGTATGTGTTAAATCTTAATGTTGTAGTACTTTAGAAGCCACTTGTCAGTATTCATCCTCCCACCTCTGCTCCACCATTAAGCCTATTCCTGTTTTCTTGTTTGAAAACACACTTACAATGCAGGGGTTCTTTACCTGGGGCCCACAAATTGCTCCCAAGGGATTTAATAAACCTTCTGAAATTGAAAACAATTTTGGAGAAAAGGCCTCCAAAATTGGGTCTGGGACCCAATTTGAATGAGAACAACTGTCAGAAGCCCAATTAAAACATTTGCGTTTTGCTTTCTTCAGGGCAGAAGTCAACTTCTTGGCATCATATCTTTAGAGCAAGAAAGTTTGTTATTAAGAGATTCTCTATACTAATTTTTTAAAGGAGTTTTAAACAGCAATATAATCTTAGTTATAGAGTCAGTTCTTCGAAGCCTTCTTGGCATTAGATACGTTCCCGAAATTTGTGTTCATTATACTGGTTTATACTAATATTTAATCTTCAGTGTTATAGTAACTTGGAATGAAGATTGAGTCATGATTATAATTTGTTGATATTACTTTGAAAACATACATAAATTTTAGGATATTTTCCTAAAATATCCTAAATGTTCTTACAAGTGACTCCCAACTAGAGAAAACTGTGGTCACTCTCAGCTCTTTTCATCACCATGTAACCTTCAGTTTCTGAGCTGAGACTTTAAAACTAGTATAGAGCTTAGAAATCTGCACAGAGGAAATTGCTTTGTATCTTTAGTTCTAGGTTATCCCCCTTCAAGAGTGTTCTTTTAGTGATACATTAAAAAAAAAAGAACATTAAAGTTTCTTGGCTTAGGTTTTCATTTTGATTAACTTGTGGTTTTTCTAAAGTGATTGCTCACCCACCCTTGACCCACAACATTAAGTACTCTTTTATAGGGTTAAAGTCTTAATGAAACATTGACCTAAGGTATTTAATACTTTGTATATTCTCTCATTGTTAACACCCAGTTTCCTTTGAAAAGAATGGGTTTAGTGGAAGTAATACATATGGTCTGATTTTTTTTTTTTTTTTTTGTAGTTGAAAACGGTGAACATTGTGATTTTACAATTCTAAGAAATATGTTGATAAGGTAAGTGTAAGCAGTGATGAAAATAACACAGATTTTACTTTCTCTAAATAAAATTAGTCTCAGATTTAGGTTTTTGTCTTCTATAAATTTAGCTAATTTAAACTGGTATCTTCATTCTAGCACTGAAGCAAGCACTGCCTAGAGACAAATTTGGATTATTTTGCCAAGGTTTTAAACTCTAGAGGAAAAATACAAAATAGGCTGTGTGGCTAGGGATATATAGGAAAGTGGGTCTTTCAATCATTGTACTTTGTGTTGCAGTTTAATACTGAAAGAACTATGAAAGTAGAAAGGAACAGGCTTTTGCTTCTCTTTAATGTGAAAAGCTTGTGGAAACTGGAAGAGAAGGCTTAAGTTTTAGGTCGAAGCTGGACTTCAAATACTTAAAAGATACACAGCTTAGTAACTGGTGAGTGGAGCACTTTTGTTACTGAAACACTGTGAAAAACTGATCTTCCTCCCAGGAGGGAAAAACATTAGTCCTAAATTATACCTTGTACATCTGATGAAAGAGAAGGAAATCATGTGAAAACAGGACATTGAATTAATTCTGGTTAGAGGAACAAGGACCTGAATTAGAAAATTAACAGCAGAGAGGAAATTCTGAAGAAAAAGTTGAAAAGACCCAGAGACAGGGAACAAAAAGAGGATCAAAATGAACCTCACTGTTTTCATGGAGAGATAAATTCCTTCTTTATGCCATTTCATACCCTTTTGCTCTTTTTTTCCTCTCTCATCATGCTTGCTTCTCCAGACCCTCAATACATACTATTCTTTTCAACCTCCAGTTTTAGATATCCATCTTAAGTTGATGTCTCTTCATTTTCATACTACTTTCTACTTTCCCAGTATACAAGAATTTCTTTAGCTATGTAGAAGTAACAGGAATATTGATGATAATTGGAAATCATGGAACAGCAACAAGATCATTCTTAAAAGTGAGGGGGGCAATTTGAGTCAAACTGCTACCTCAAGAGGAGAAGGCGATGGTACCCGACTCCAGTACTCTTGCCTGGAAAATCCCATGGACGGAGGAGCCTGGTAGGCTGCAGTCCATGAGATCGCAAAGAGTTGGACACAACTGAGCGACTTCGCTTTCACTTTTCACTTTCATGCATTGGAGAAGGAAATGGCTACCCACTCCAGTGTTCTTGCCTGGAGAATCCCAGGGACAGGGGAGCCTGGTGGGCTGCTGTCTATGGGGTCACACACAGTTGGACACGACTGAAGTGACTTAGCAGCAGCAGCTACCTCAAGAAATATGAAAGAGATGGGAGTGAATTTTGAAATTGAGATTGCCATGTAATTGATTTTTCTCAAAAGAACTCATGACTAGATGCTCTGATAGAAAGTAGATGATGGTGTTAATTCAGCCACAGCGGTTGCAGGCCTCACACAGTGGGAGAAGAGCAAATGCACATGAAAGGATGTTCATCTCCCTTGGTTTTGAGAAAACAATGCTTCAGATCCTATTATGATCTCTTTGCTTTCTCTTCCATTTTGAAAATGTGACTTCAGAACTAATAATCTCTGGTGATTTTATATATGTAAAGAATGTTTCATAAATATTAATTGCCAGTGCATTCCCTCTCATTTTATTATTTTCCTCAATTTTAAATCTATGCTACTTACCTAATGCTTGAAGCAATGATAATCTTTAACTTTGTCTTACATGTTTTTTATATATGCAATCAATAATTCCCTATACACCTAAAATACTATAGAAAGGAAGGCTAGTTACTAGCCAGACTGAACATTTGAAGATATACAGCCTCCTCTCTGATGAGTGGGACTCAATAGTATACAAGCATTACAAGTAAATGGACTATTCCTATAGGAAAGCAGCAAGACAATCATACATGTGTGGAAATATTAAAAATTCTAAAATTATGTAATATTACATAATTTTTATATATAATATATATAAGTAGATATATGCTATGATGAGAACATTTACATGTATTAAAGAAATTCAGAGTAAGTATTAAGTGGTATATTTTCTTGGAGCGGAACCGGATAGAGGAGGATTTATGAAAATAGTTGCCTTAAGATGGATTAAGATAAATAGAGTCATTAGATGTTTATTTGTGGGGTTGGGAGTGATCCTACTTAACATTTTTATCAAGTAGAATGAAGATATTGTCTTCAACTTCTTGAGGTAGATGGTTATGCAATTTTGCTTAATAAAAATTTCATTTATTTGTTAAATTTGTTTTAGCACACTTGTTTTTTTCTTTCCTAAGGCATAAATGTTCACTTACACTTTTGCTAGATGTTTACTTTGCCTCTTAACATAATTTTTCATTTATAGTCTTTGAAACGTGTAAAACATCGTTGATAAATATACTTTGAAAATAAGTTTAGGAATATTTTACTTTATTACTTTTCCTTCTAAGTTCAGAGGAGAGTAAAGTATATGTTATGTAGCTCATGTCTTTATGATAAAGGCACCTAGTAGATATTTTGGAAGAAGCGATAGCACCCCACTCCAGTACTCTTGCCTGGAAAATCCCATGGACAGAAGAGCCTGGTGGGCTGCAGTTCATGGGATCGCTAAGAGTCGGACACGACTGAGCGACTTCACTTTCACTTTTCACTTTTATGCATTGGAGAAGAAAATTGCAACCCACTCCAGTGTTCTTGCCTGAGAATCCCAGGGACGGGGGAGCCTGGTGGGCTGCCATCTATGGGGTCGCACAGGGTTGGACACGACTGAAGCAACTTAGCAGCAGCAGCAGTAGATATTTAATAAATACTTGAAGGAAATATTAATACCAATATTCCATATGTCTATGAGTTCCAAGTAAGTGAAATCCTGCTGGTTAAAGTCAGGAGTAGTGGTTGCTCCTAAGAAAGACCCAAGTTCAAAGATATGTCATT
This sequence comes from Aepyceros melampus, assembly GCA_006408695.1. Taxonomy (NCBI): domain Eukaryota; kingdom Metazoa; phylum Chordata; class Mammalia; order Artiodactyla; family Bovidae; genus Aepyceros; species Aepyceros melampus. The sequence continues at coordinate 375,104 of SJXQ01010511.1, forward strand.
TTGCTAATTTAGAGAACTGACTGTTGTAGGCAAAGCAAGGAAGACAATGGAAAAGAGGAAAATTTGATAAAGATAATTTCAAGATGTGGCAGTAATCAAATAGATGTGTCAAAATCAAATAGAGAAGGAAAACAAAAGGAGAGAAGAGAATGGTATAGTATCAGCAATCAGAAATGGAAAAGATAAATAAATTCAAGAAACTGTGGAGAAAATACTAATTATTTTAAGTGTGGAAGAATGAGTTGATTTTTAAGAGTAAAATAAAACATGTTTAATTAAGTGGAAACAGAGACTTTTATAACCTGAAAAATACCAGAACCAAGTAATCATAAAGGTTATTTTAGTGAAAGGGAAAAATCTTTCATTATCTGAAGTGTTCAATGACATTAACGAAATTAGTTTAATAGCTAGTTAATAAGTCCACCTTATATATCTTGTATTTCAGCTACTAAGTACTTTACTTCAGGTCCTTTAATGATTTTCTAATGATGCATTGATGAGGTAATATATGATATTTAAAATTACAAAAAGATTGTTTTATACTGGCATGTTATTTGTTTTTATTATTCTCTGCTTAGAGAAATTGAAAACAGTAATGTGTCCTAGAAAATCAACAATGTTTATCACATCTCAGCTCCAAATCAGTTTTTTGCAGGGCCCATTATATGCTCTGTGGCAAGAGTGCAAAAGGTGATGGCACGTTTTTTGTAAAAGGGGATGTTTATAGTATAGTTGAAGAGGTTATATGCTGTCACCTGTCACATTTACTGGTATCATAGAAAAGACTGGCAGCCAAGAAGAAGGTTGTCTTGGGTTAGAGTGGCTTGACTTCAAGACTGCCAGGAAAGCTCCCAAAGCAGAATGGAAGAACTCTGAAGTAAGTTTGAGAGTCAGTGACAAATTCAGTCCCAATCATTGGATATGCTTGGAGTAAGAAACTGTCTGACTTGACAGAAGTAGAGAGGGATAGAGCTTTAGATAATTCCAGTGCCATAGAAAGTGTATATTCATCAAGGGGCAGAGTATAAAGGACAATGAGGCTTGTGGAAAACCCAGTCTTAGTTAGAAATAGGAGTAAACTATCAGAGAACTGCACAAAAAATGTCCAGTTGAGGATGAGTCATAGTAATTGGCCATCACAAAAGGGAAAAGTAATAGTAAATCTTCCTTGGCTATCAGGCAGAATAAAAACAGAATAACACCTTTATGTTTGTCTCTCATAAGGAAGTTTTGGTAAAGTGGTGGAGCTAAAAGGGGATTAGAAGTGCAGGAATGGATGATGACAAAAAGGAAGATAAAATGATACAGAGTACTGCCACACCATGTATATCCAAGAACATTGCATTACAATAGAGCAGCTCATAGTTGTCTTTTAGCATCTTGAAACACTAGAGAATGGTAAAATTGTCTCGTGTATAGGTATCTCCTATATATTGATTTTATGTATCATAGATAATGTCTGCTATGAGCAGACATTCATTAACCAAAATACCACAGTTACCGGACGATTGGAATAAACAGGAATTTATTCAAAATTAAAATTTCCAGTTTGAATCCAACTTGATATGTAATTGTGTATTCCTATATATTAACCTGAATAAAAACTCAAATATTAGTAATATTAAGGAAAGCAATTTCTTTTAGGTTTGTGAACTTCATTAGGAACTAATCTTAACTTTCTTTCTCTAGTAAAATAAAATATATACTATAAGGGTAAATACTCTTATCTAGCAATGTCATTGTTTAGTAAATGTTTTGAGAGAATTTATGGCTTCTAAACTTTAATTTGGAACTTAAATTTCCATTAATGTCAAGTTAGCTCATTGTATCTTGTTCCCCCTCACATGTAAGTGAAGACAGATAAATGTTTCATCTGAATTTTTTGTTTGCTAAAAATTTGAATTTACACCAAAGCTTTTTTAATAGAAGCAAATTCTTTATGTGTCTTTTATTTATGACAGAACACATATGCAGGACTTGAAAGATGTCACTAATAATGTACACTATGAGAACTACCGAAGCAGAAAACTGGCAGCTGTGACTTATAATGGAGTTGATAATAACAAGAATAAAGGGCAACTTACTAAGTAAGTATACATCGATTTCTCCCAGGAATGGCATTATTTATTTAGTAAAAAATCATATTATTTCGTTACCATCAAATTCCTCTTGGCTACTCAATAGAAAATTGGAATAGTATTCTTCATGGGCTTCCCTAGTGGTTCAGATGGTAAAGAATCCGCCTGCAGTGCAGGAGTCCCAGGTTTGATCTCTGTGTTGGGAAGGTCCCCTGGAGAAGGGAATGGCTCCCCACTCCAGTATTCTTGTCTGGAGAATTCCACAGAGGAGCCTGGTGGGCTACAGTCCATGGGTCACAAGGAGTCGGATATAACCGAGTGACTTAACACTTTTACTTTTTCATACATTGTTTTTTTTTTAGACACAATGCTATTGCACATCTAATAAAGTATAATATAAACATAACTTACATGCCCTGGAAAGCAAAAAAACTCTGTTTCTGTATTTGTTTTGCTTTATTGAGATGGTTAAGTTGTGGTTACTTTTTTCCCATATGTTAATTTTATTTTTGTTTTTGTAGCCTTCTCCATCTTTATCAATAACTGAATTCATAGAAATGGCTGAAAATACAGGTTTTCAAAGAGTAATCCTCATAACTCTTTTGGTACATGACAAAGTTTTCATTGATCTAAAGATACATAAAGACAGTTTTCTGAAATTCACCGCCCCCCCCCTTTTTTTAATTACATCTTTTATTCATGTGTCCTTTCATGAAAATATGGTATTATTTATGTTTAGTTTTAACACTCTCACTTGGCAAAATAAAATGTTAGTAACTATTGTTTCCCAAAATGTTTGGAAAATTTTGTTGCTCTTTGAAATCCTTAATTTAACTGAAATTCTTTTGGATAATGCTGTATGAAAATTGCTCCATGTCTTTATACATAGTGACCTGCCAAACCACCAAACTAAGAAGCAAAACTATGTAAATGTATTTGCTTAATGAGTTCTTCAGGAAAGACCACATATAATTTAAATGAAATTTGGTTCTTTTCGTTATGCTCAAAATGTAATACAATTGAGCATTTATACGACCAAAATGTAGGTTGTATAACACAACCACAGTAGGGTCTTAGGTCAGCCTTAAATGTGGTCTTTGCTGTGATTTTGTTATTGGTCACATGAAAAGGGTAAGTCATTTTTCAGGATGTTCAAGATCCCTAAAAGAAGCTAAGTTGGCATCTTTGAGGATTTACTATGATGTTCAGGTTATGTTGGCCTGTTTTTTAAAAAATCTTTTGCTGGGTCTTTTTATTTTTTTGATTGAGTTACGTTGAATTTCTCTGACAAGTTTAAGTTTATAAGCTTTAGCTTGTTTATGTGTGTCAAAAAGCATTTTCATTAAAAAGTGGGCAGACAATGAAATAATTTAAATGGTTTTTCTAGCTATCTAATAAAGTTTCATTTGAAAAACTGTGATGACAAAAAGTTATCCTTTTTCCTGTTTTCTGCATTATAAACACATTTTTGTATAACGGTTTTCTAAATAGCACTTTAATAAAGATGACTAGAATTGAGATGCTAATTAATTTAACAATAGAGAGATTTACAAAATCATTTTGACTGGTAAGAGTCTTCAAAAAATTAATTTTTTATATGTGTGACCATTTTCTTTATAATACTGAAATATCACTCTTGGTTAGGAGGCAAGTATTTTTACAAGGTTGAAAGACAAAGTACCTCCAGTGTGAAATATTGAACATCTCTTTGAAAGTATGCATATGTAAATAGGTTTAGAAATTTGAGCAGACTGTCAGAAGATAGTTGCATAGCATATTTACTTTCATAATGATTTGGTATAGGGATTATTAACAGAATTTGGAAAAGAAATTCACTATCTTTAACAAATTTGGCCATAAACTTTTGTTTTAGGAACGTGAAAGTGAAAGTTGCTCAGTTGTGTCCGACTCTTTTCGACCCCACAGACTATACAGTCCATGGAATTCTCCAGGCCACAATCCTGGAGTGGGTAGGATCCTTTCCCTTTTCCTTCTCAAGGGGATCATCCCAACCCAGGGATTGAACTCAGGTCTCCCGTATTGCAGGTGGATTCTTTTACCAGCTGAGCCCCTTTATTGTAAAATCTGTGGATTTGCTTTTAATAGCTATTTATTATTATAAGTGTGTTTTGTTGTTGTTTAGTCACTTATGTCCCACTTCTGTGACCACATGGACTGCAGCCCTCCAGGCTCTTCTGTCCATGAGATTTCCCAGGCAAGAATACTGGAGAGGGTTACCTTTTTCTTTTCCATTTATGTGTGCTAATAAGTCTCTGTATTTTTTGTTCTTTTAGATAAGGCACACTTGAAGACATTTCATTTGTTTTTCCAAAAACATAAGCAGTTTTAATATGTAAAGATTTTTAATATTTAAAAACAAATTTTAAAACATCAAAGCTCTACAATCTTCTGTTTTCCTCCAAGAGTTATTTAAATGATAATTTAGATGACAGTGTTCCACTCTTAGTAAGGTGGTAGGTAGCCTTTTCATGTGCAAAGTATACTACAAATTCTTTACATTTATATGGATTGGCTTATTCCTCCCAAGGATGAAATTAAAAGTACTTTATAGATAGGTTATTATTAGTGAGAATATATATTTAACTTTAAAATCACAATTCCATCTGAATTTTAATTTATTTTTTTAAATTCTAGTGTTTACTTATAATTTATTTAATGTTTACAATGTATTTTCAAGTTGCAACAGTGTTGTTGGATAATCTTAAGTTGCTTAACATATTCAGTTATTTAAGATGGCCAATTCAAAAACCATTTTTATGAGTATTTTTTTCCTAGAGCCTAAAAGTGTTTTGGAGTATGGCAGAAGTGAGTTTTATAGAAATCAAACAAAAGCTTTGAACCCTTACTAGAAAAAATGCTCATATGAACACACAACACACACACACACACGTTTGTTGTATGATTTCAGGACCCAAGAGATCTGAGGCCTCTCTTTTAAAAATACCTGCCATAAATATATCAGCTTTTAGTGAAATAATGATATTTACACTTTAAAATTTATTCCAGTTTACCTGGCTTTTTGAATGTTGATTCTCCTAAGTTAATGTTTGGTTTATTTTCATTTTCAGAACTTCTGATTAATTGTTTAATTATTAAAACATACTGCAGGTTTATTCTTTTGATGAAATATCCTTTAGTTAAGTAACATTTTGTTCTAACTTACACTAATTGCAAAAACAAATCCTCTTGGTCACAATGGTACATCACATTTTGTCTTTCCTTTTTGCTCAGAAAAATCAGTAGGCAGTGTTCTTTCTGTCCTGTTGTTCATTTAATACATTCCATCTCGGTCTCTTGTTCTCCTTGATAGGGAAGAATAGTGCTATGATGGTCAGAAATATTCAGCCTTATAAGGAGAGAAGTCACCATAAGCAGAGTGTGTCAAATCAAGATTAAAGTGACTAGCCTTGAAGTTATAGATGAAATACAAAGCCTGATTTTGTTTTTAAGACATAATTTAATTTTTTTAACCACTTTATTCATTTAGGTTTGCAATTAAATGGTGAAAGCTTGTTTTTGTGGAAGCACAATATACGTGTTTAATCAACAAAGTCAGAAAAGCTCTACCTCTTTTAAGCTGTCCCAGTGTATTGGAATAGGTTTTTAGAGATCCTGAAGGCCACAGAGCCCACTCTTCTTTCTTCTCTGGGACTGTAGTTAGGTTGCTGATACTTTGCCGTTAATTTTCTCTATAAGTATACTAGCCTTCACAGAAAGCGTATTTGTAGTATTTTTCAACATAAAATTTTGGAAAACATTGTGCAGAGATTTGAGTCTGTGGTTTGTGGAAGCACAATATACGTGTTTAATCAACAAAGTCAGAAAAGGCTCTACCTCTTTTAAGCTGTCCCAGTGTATTGGAATAGGTTTTTAGAGATCCTGAAGGCCACAGAGCCCACTCTTCTTTCTTCTCTGGGACTGTAGTTAGGTTGCTGATACTTTGCCGTTAATTTTCTCTATAAGTATACTAGCCTTCACAGAAAGCGTATTTGTAGTATTTTTCAACATAAAATTTTGGAAAACATTGTGCAGAGATTTGAGTCTGTGGTCTTTAATCAAGTGAACTACTTTTTGATGTCTGTTTTCTGGCATTTCAGACCTGTCAGGATATTCATTTGCTTCTGATACTCTCTTTTTCTGCCTCCCTCCATCCTCCTCCTTCATTAACTCAGTACCATTTTTTCATATTAAAATTTAGTTTAAAAAATAATTTTCTTCTAGTTTTTCTTTTTGAGAATGTATTTAGGGAATGTGTCTTTTCCATTTTCCTTATACAGTCTGTTTTATGTGTTTTCTTTAGATTTGATATGCATTAGGTTTAGGGAGACTTCAAGTCATGAAACTTCGTGGAAGGAAGTTCTAGATTGTAAATATTTATACATTTTAAAAGTTTCTGAAGAATTTTTTCATATGTTCATACATAAAACTTCAAATCTGTGTTATTTAAGGTGGTTTCAGAATAATTAAAAGCTTCTTTTGAAGCTTGTTTTCAAAAAACAGAAAGCAGAGAATTTAGTAATAGCATACAGCAGCTCATTTGTTTCCATCGCTGTTTCAGAATTTTGTATTACACTTTATATTTTTAGACATTTAATGATTATCTTTAATGTTCATAATAGGAGCCCTCTTGCACAAATGGAAGAAGAAAGAAGGGAACATGTAGCTAAAATGAAGAAGATGGAGATGGAGATGGAACAGGTGTTTGAGATGAAGGTCAAAGAAAAAGTTCAAAAACTGAAGGACTCTGAAGCTGAGGTAATTAACCATATATTTTCACCTTTGACAAAATACTCCTTTTCAAAATAATATCTTAAATAAAATTGATAGATAATGTAACTGCTCTATAGATTTTTTCACATGTAATATGCAAATTTAACGTGTCTGTGTGTGTTCAGTAGAACTCTTTGCAACCCCAAGGATTGTAACCTGCCAGGCTCCTCTGTCCATGGGGTTTCCCAGACGAGAATGTTGGACTGAGTTGCCATTTCCTCCTCCAAGGGAGCTTCCCAACCCAGGGATTGAACCCACATCTCTTGTCTCCTGCATTGGCAAGCAGAGTCTTACCTCTGAGCCACCTGGGAAGTCAGTCAATTTAGTCTCTCAGTCCTGTCCGACTCTTTGCCACCTCATGAACTGCAGTACACCAGGCCTTCCTGTCCATCACCAACTCCTGGAGTTTACCCAAACTCATGTCCATTGAGTCGGTGATGCCATCCAACCATCTCATCTTCTGTCATCCCCTTCTCCTCCTGCCCTCAATCTTTCCCAGCATCAGAGTCTTTTCCAATGAGTCAGCTCTTCGCATCAGGTTGCCAAAGTATTGGAGTTTCAGCTTCAAAATCAGTCCTTCCAATGAACACGCAGGACTGATCTCCTTTAGGATAAACTGGTTGGATCTCCTTGCAGTCCAAGGGACTCTCAAGAGTCTTCTCCAACACCACAGTTCAAAACCATCAATTCTTCAGTGCTTAGCTTTCTTTATAGTCCAACTCTCACATCCATACATGACCACNGCATAGTCAATAAAGCAGAAATAGATGTTTTTCCGGAACTCTCTTGCTTTTTCGATGATCCAACAGATGTTGGCAATGATCTCTGGTTCCTCTGCCTTTTCTAAAACCATCTTGAACATCAGGAAGTTCACGGTTCACGTATTGCTGAAGCCTGGCTTGGAGAATTTTAAGCATCACCTTACTGGCGTGTTATTTACAATAATACGTATTTTAATGATCTGTTTAGGTACAAGTATACTTGGTAGGAAGACATAGTAGAATACCTAAAGTAAATTTTATTAGCTATAGTTAACAAATAATGAGAAATGAAATTTTAGGCCTTTCCATATAGTTGGTATAAGAAAGTAACAGAGTTTTGGGTAGATACAAGAATAAAAACTAGTTTTAGGATAGTAATAATTGACCAGACTTACTTGCATATGAATGGAGAAAGAAAGAACCTTAAACTATAGGCATGCTGTGATAAATAACAGACAAAAAGAAATGAAGGAATGTGATTTTTGTTGATGAGTTGGGCATTATGTAACCCTAGTGTCAGTGTAATTCAGTTGCAAAAATCAGGTAGGGTAGTGACAAAGCATTCCATCAAGCTGTTTACTGTAACCTTAGAATCCCTCTACATGTTGAAGCATATATTTAGTTTCTATTAATCAAAAAGATCATGAAGACATATCCATCTGTAAGTGATAAGAAATAAAAGATGGAGGAAAAAAAACACTTAACACAAGAATCTATAGAGTAAATTTGGCTTGATGTCCAAGAACAGTAGAAGAAACTGTAGATAAACACAAATCAACAATTTCAGTATGTTTTCTCAGCATAGATTTATTATCATTATGCTGAAAATTACTTTTAAATATGTAGGATGACATTAATATGAAGTACTTTAAAAATTTTTTAATTGGAGGATAATTGCTTTACAGTATTGTGTTTCTACCATTCATCAACATGAATCAGTCATACAGTATGAAATATTTTAAAAATACACTTAACACAAGAACTATAGAGTAAATTTGGCTTGATGTCCAAGAACAGTAGAAGAAACTGTAGATAAACACAAATCAACAATTTCAGTATGTTTTCTCAGCATAGATTTATTATCATTATGCTGAAAATTACTTTTAAATATGTAGGATGACATTAATATGAAGTACTTTAAAAAATTTTTAATTGGAGGATAATTGCTTTACAGTATTGTGTTTCTACCATTCATCAACATGAATCAGTCATACAGTATGAAATATTTTAAAAATTACTTTTAATGATAAAATTCAGTGGTTAAATGTGGATCCACTAATATAATGATATTTGTATTTATACATAATAAGAAAAGGCTCAGATTTAGTTTGTTACATCCTTACAGTTGATCTCTTTGTTTTTGTAATTAATTACTGCATAAAATACATAAGCTTTCTTTGACTAAATATATGTTTGCTACCCATGGACTGTAGCCTCCCAGGCTCCTCTGTCCATGAGATTTTCCAGGCAGTAGTACTGGAGTGGATTGCCATTTCCTTCTCCAGGGGATCTTCCCGACCCAGGGATTGAACCCAGGTCTCCCACATTGTAGACAGACGCTTTACTGTCTGAGCCACCAGGGAAGTCCTGCTCTAATAGTATGACAAAAGTACTCTAGTCCATTAGGTAGACAGAATGCAGAGTATTCAGTAGTTTTGAGGAAGTGTTTCTGTTACACATTAGATTTCTCTTACATTGCTGAGCTTTTCATGTAATCTCTTACCACAAAAAAACTTGCTTCCACTACTGTTACATTTATAATATGTGTTTAATTCAGTGGGGATACAGAATAGCTTCTCCAGGTTTAAGATTGCCAACTCTGCAGAATTAATATACTGGGCACCTGTTGTTAAGATGACATTTAGGAGATTAAGTTTTTTTTAATTAATTAGGCTTTTATTAAATCTATCCATTTGAGTCTGTACCCCTTCACCAATTAATAAGTAATCTGGAGAATCCCTGGTACTGCTGTTAAGTCACTTCAATCGTGTCTGACTCTGTGCGCCCCATAGACGACAGCCCACCAGGCTCCCCTGTCCCTGGGATTCTCCAGGCAAGAACACTAGAGTGGGTTGCCATTTCCTTCTCCAATGCATGAAAGTGAAAAGTGAAAGTGAAGTCGCTCAGTTGTGTCTGACTCTTTGCGACCCCATGGACTGCAGCCTACCAGGCTCCTCCGTCCATGGGATTTTCCAGGCAAGAGTACTGGAGTGGGGTGCCATGAATCCCTATCAGAAGGTAAATAAAAACAGGAATAATCAAGAGTCTGCATTATCTCCACACTTAGGTTTCGATGAAAATCTAAGAGAAGTTGAATTTACATTGGAAATAGACATATTTTAGGGTCTCCTCCTAAGAGTAAATGTCATAAGCAATTATGATACTGTAGTTATAGAACCTTTGAGAGTTTTAATGATTACCGTGAATGGTGAAAACAGAGTTTTGTAATACTTAGCTACTCTTTGGAGAATAGTCTTTATTAGCATTGAAAGAAACTGTAAAGCGATGTGGTCCAAGTTTCCCCTAATTCTGTAAGCCATATAAGTATATAAATATGAAGTATATTTAACCTTGTATAATATGTTTTCTCAAGTGCTAGATATAGTTGTTTGGGGCATAGCTCCTAATATCCTGCAGCACTTTGTATTAGACACAATACTAAGCATCTTTCATAGATTATATTATTTAGTCCACACCACAGCCCTACAAGGTGGATATCATTGTCTCATTTCCAGTTTTTACATGAGAGGAAAGATAAATTAACTTGGTCAGTGCTGCATATCTGTAAGTCATTATTTGCACTTAACTGTGCTCTTAATCCTAGACAAGTCTACAATCATGTATCCACAATTTCGAATCTTTAAAAGCTCTGAAAACTGCAAAGCCAGAAACAGAACTAACAGTTTTATCCCCACTTGATGTGAATATTTATATACTTTGCTGCAAAAATAAAAAATGTGTTTGATTATAGATGCTACCTTAGACAGCCCAGGTGTTGTTTTGTAAATACAGTAAATAGACCTTTCAAGTAGAATTGGCTTTCAGAAATCTGAAAAATTCTGAACTATGTAATACATCTAACCCTAAGAATTTGTAGAAAGTGAAGGATTGTGACCTGCAGTTTTAACCTGCATGCAGTTAACACAAAAGAAAATGTATATTTGATAGAAAGGTACAGATAAAGAATGATGAACACTTGTAACCCTATGGCCCAGTTTAAAAAATAAGGCATCATCAGTTCATTTGAGGCAGCTCTTTCTCTCCCCTATTGTATCCCTCTCTCTCTTTCTCAGAAGTAACTATGATGGATTGTGTGTATATAATTCCCTTGCATTTTCTCTTTTTAATAATTAAAGGCGGTTCCCTGTGTTCATATTTTCTGATATTTTCTTAGTAATGTGTTTGCTGTCATCATCAGGAAGATGTTACTTCAAATTTGATTCATATTTGCTTTAATATATCTTAGATGGTTTCGTTTTGTAGAAACTGCATGAGATATTTGGAATAGAAATGAATATGAAGTCACTTTTGGGTTTATGAAGTAACAAAGAAAACAAAAATTTTGCATGCCAAATTATAATCCAAATTCAAGATGTTAACTCATTGATGTAATACAGTCTTTAACAGAACATAATTCCTGGACATCTGAAAGTTTTTAATAAATAGTTGTTAGTTATTTGATATAGTTAAATAGTTAGATTTATTTATTAATTTTTTGCTGTGATTGTTTTCCACAGCAATGGATTGACTAGTGCCTAAATGGACTAGATAAGCTCTTTGTTTCTTCAGTTACTTTGCATGTGTGTTTTTTATCTTTCAGCCAGCATTCTTTGCAGCATTAATTCTCAATATAGAAAGAGCCATCTTGTGGGGGCTTGTTGAAAATGTGGATTTCTGGACTTAAAAACCCAGAAATTCTAATTCTGTATGTCTGGTTAGGTCCAGGATTCTTTATTTTTCACAAGCGTTTAAGTGGTTCATGCGAAGACTGACATTTGAGAACCGCTGCTTTATAAGAATCCAGGGACCTTATCTCCTCATCTTGTAATCTTACATTCTTACCTATTTGCTTTCTTTTCACTTGTCTCACTTTCTTAAACTTGGAATTATGAGACAGGTTCAGATCCTGGTTCTGCGACTTTTGGCTAATGACTTTGTACACGTGACATAAACTCTGCAGCTGCAACTGTTTGCTCTTCTAAGAGTGGGAACAGTGGTGTCTCCTCTGCCCAACTTCCTGTATGTTTGTGAGTAAGGAAAAATGAGATGATAAAGATATGAGTATGCCCCTTATAAAGTGCTACACAACTGTAGCTTATTGTACTTTTTTTTTAAACCCCTTGTTTCCCAAGATTATTCTCTTTGGTCCCTGGCATTTTGGGTGGTAAGTCCTATAGAAAGAGGATTTTTAGACAGTGCTTTCCACGTGGTACTCTGAATTTATGGTATAAGAACTGAATGCTCAGCTTTTAACATTAGACTGCCTGGATGAAATGTATTTCTGATTGCTTAAACAATTTTATTTTATGTATTGTGCTTTGAACTAGCTCCAACGGCGCCATGAGCAAATGAAAAAGAATTTGGAAGCACAGCACAAAGAATTAGAGGAAAAACGTCGTCAGTTTGAAGATGAGAAAGCAAACTGGGAAGCCCAACAACGTATTTTAGAACAACAGAACTCTTCAAGGTATCTAATATCAGATTCCCAAGAAATATGTGTATTAGCTTTAAAGAATTATTTTCCTGTTTATTTTAAAAACATTAATATTTTAAGACATTGTCCATTATCATATATCCCAAGCACAAATTATTTTCATGGATGAATATTTTATATAGATTGATGCACTCTATTATGATAGTATTTTTTCCAATGTAAACATTTTATGACTTAATAATCTTCATAATTATAATTTAGTACCTTCATAACATTCTCTTCAGTTGACTCACCATAATTAGTTGTTTACCTCTTCCTGTCAAATATTGAACATAATGGTTGTGTATAATTTTTGACAAACATAGAGAGTGTTGCTGCAATGTTCTCTTTTATACATTTAGAGGTATATTTTTATTTGTTGGATTATTTCATTAAGATAAAGTTTTAGATACCTAGTTTCTAATGCAGCTAATTAGTTACTCATAATTTACTCAAAAATTGGGTAGTCTTTGTATTTTGGTCGTCTTCTTTTCCTCGTTAGTCCCATTTAAAACTGAAAAGTTGAATCCCTGTAAGGATTCTGTAATTTACCCTCAGTGCTAAACATTTTCAAGTTTAGACATTTGTTCAGTAACATTATGTGTCTATTAACTTTTCCCTTAAGAAAGACGAAAATTTATTTGTGAGAAAAAAAGCATTTCAGAACGTAGATGGCTGTAGGAGAAAAGGATACCTTACTTGATGTCAGTTGACCTTTTTCGATTTGTACTATTTCATTTAGGAAAAATTGTTTTTGTATAAAAAAATGGGTTTTTGTCATATTTCTTACTGTTTGTCTTGGAATTTTGTCAAATATTGTCCAAGAAAATATAGATTAGCATTGTCCTATTGTTAACTTCTAAATCTTCTGATTTTAAAATAAAAATGTAGCACAGTTGAAAATCCAACACAGTTGTAGTTGGTTTAGCTATTGCTACCATATGTTTTCTAGGTTTATAAAGTAGTTACTCATTTTGATTGTTTTTGTTTACTCATTTAGAACCTTGGAAAAAAACAAGAAGAAAGGGAAGATCTTTTAAACCCTCTATTGACCACCAGTTACGTATTAGTTGCCAATATGCCAGCTTGGACATCAGTGTTTGTTGGATCCGTTTGACCAATTTGCACCGGTTTTATCCTTAATGATGGATTTAACAGCATGACAAAAATTATTATTATTATTTTTTTGTTCTTGATGGAGATTAAGATGCCTTGAATTGTCTAGGGTTGTTGTGTACTTAGAAACTAACAGCTCTAAGTACCTTTCCTACATTTTTCTTTTCTTTTTTTTTATTAAACAGATGTCTTCAATTTAATGCAAGAAAACATTTTACTGTTGTACAATCATGTTCTGGTGGTTTGATTGTTTACAGGATATTCCAAGATAAAAGGACTCTGAAGGTTTCATCGAGGATGAATTGCCATAATATGATGCAAACTATGCTTCTTTATGATAATTATAATACAGAGGTTCCATTCAATGCAGCGTATACAATAATGTAATTTAGTCTAACACAGTTGACCCTATTTTTTGACACTTCCATTGTTTAAAAATACACATGGAAAAAAAAACCTATATGCTTACAATGCACCTAGAGCTTTTTTATAACAACCTTTTTTTTGTTTGTTTGTTTTGAATTCTTTAAATATATATTATTTTCATTTAGTACCCTCTTTAGCCAGAATCTCATTACTGCTTCATTTTTGTAATAACATTTAATTTAGGTATTTTCCATATATTGGCCCTGCTAAAAAATAGAATATAGCATCTTTCATATGATAGGAACCAACAAGGAAACTTTCCTTTAATTCCCTTTTTACACTTTATGGTAAGTAGCAGGGGGGAAAATGCATTTATAGATCATTTCTAGGCAAAATTGTGAAGCTAACAACCAACCTATTTCTACCTATGTGCAGTCTTTTATTTTACTAGAAATGGGAATCATGGCCTCTTGAAAAGAAAAAAGTCACCATTCTGCATTTAGCTGTATTCATATATTGCATTTCTGTATTTTTTTGTTTGTATTGTAAAAAATTCACATAATAAACAATGTTGTGATGTAACTGAGTGTGGGGTCTTAAATATTCTGCAGTTGATAGAAAAGACTAGAATGTGTTTGAGAAGAAACTTTTCAATTTGAATTTGCCTTCTCCATGATTGTAACTCTTGTTTGTTTCATTTAGAATGCATTTGTGCTGATTTTCTAGTTTATGGAATATAGTATCTATCTGTTTACTACTGTCTCCTATTAACACATTTCTCTGAGAACAAATTTCAGCTAACCAGGTGAACTCTCAAGTCCTTGGACTGAAATTTTTTAACTGAAAAAGAGAGTGGTATAATTTGTTTTCACTAAAGTCAAATGATAAGAGATTTTAACAGAATGCTTTGTGACATTTTAACGATTAATGCAATACAGTTATTACTTTAAAAAGTTTCACCATATCTTTTAATGATCCTGTCAAAAGGGAGTAACTGATTATTATGATTATCCAATATTTTTGTTGACACTAGAAGCTGAAGGGTTTAAATAAAACAGGATGCTTAAAGGAGCCTTGTTGCTTTTCAAAGATATAAAGTGTAGAGCATATTAGGAAGATCATTCACTTTACAGAAAATCTTGACTTTACATGTAAGTTCATTCTGGGATACTATTTTTAAAGCAGATCTTATGAGGCATTAAAAACATGATTTAAGATTACTGCAGTAACATTTTATCCTTATTTGTTGGCCATCACTAGTTAAAGATTGTCTTTGAAAATAGAGTGCTTTCTGCTGTGTGTGGTTTTCTTTCTTTAGTTGGCTGTTACTCCAAGACCAGAATCAGACATTCAGGAATAATTGTAAATACGCAGAGATTTTTTTTTTGTTTGGTTTGGTTCTTGTAATAGAGATTTGGTTAACGCCCCTAACCAGAAAAGTTTGGTTTTAGGGAAAATAACTTTTTTGGAGACTGCAAAATCAGAAAGTTTATATTGACCACCCGTCTAACTGGTAAGTACTACTGCTTCTAGAAACAAGTTCTCATAGGTTTAAAAATTCTATATGCATTGTGATAACTTCGTAAAGTTACCTTTATTCTATTACCCTAGTGAAAACTTTTCGGAAGTTTTTGTCTGTGTCATGGCGAAGGTTTGTCTGAATCTGATGTAGGACCCGTACAGAACTTGACCGACCAGGTTGTTTGATGGTTGGCTTCGTTTTTCAAGCTTATCAAGGGCTTTTTTGTTATATGGCCTGTAGAGTTTTGAGAACTGCTATGTGATTATTCACAATACTTATAACATTCAGGAAGCATAAGGAAAGGCTAGCTTGTAAATAGCAAAATGGACAATACCTAGTCTCCATTGTGAGAGACATTATAAATTGGAGTAACTCTAAACTGCGGTATTTAAGTGAGACCAGAGAAGCCCTAATCCAAGTGCACATCGCACGGCAGAGTGTGCTGCCACCTAGTGGAAGTGAGATCTAATTGTTTTTATCAAGTTCACATTGGAGCTGAGGCTTATTTCTGTGGAGCTCAGGTTCTAATTTTGAAAGCTAAGCAGATATAGACTTCTGCTTCTCAGACTCATTAGCTTAGTGTCACACCACCACCCACATATTCTGACATATTCTGCACCTTTCATGCCTTTTATTCTCTTGGAAAAAGACCTAGGAATGTGGAGGTCAGGGTAGTAGGTGAGCAAAAAGGTGGAAAGAATGTAAGACTGCAACAATAGCATAGCAAAGTGTTGACTTAGCAAGTCATTTAGATCAGTGTCTCCAAACCTGATACTGTTCTTTGTGAAAATATTTTTGAGCATGTATGTGTGATTATACCTATATAGTAAATTATATATAGGTAGCACTATGTTAGGGCTTCCCAGGTGATGCTAGTGGTGAAGAACCCACCTGCCAATGCAGGAGACACAAGAGACATGAATTTGATCCCTGGGTAGGGAAGATACCCTGGAGAAGGAAATAGCGACCCACTCTAGTATTCTTGCCTGGGAAATCCCATAGACAGAGGAGCCTGGCAGCCTTTGGTCCATGAGTTTACAAAAGGTTGAACACAACTGAAGCAAAGCGAGCAAGCAAGCAGTATGTTAATATGAACATTATGAAACAATTTTTAAAACTCAAAAGTTTAGCACTTCCCAAGCCCCAATAAATTATCTAATATATTCTACTTTGGAAGCCCTTGGTTTAATATGGTAGTCGGTAGTATGTAGATCCTTATACTGTTGAATCCCTAAGGAAGTCCTGCCATGGTATCCTGCTTGATATAAAAGGAAAAATTATTGTCTGGTAGATTGAAATCCTTTTTAATAAATAGCTTGCAAATAAAAAGTTTGTGTACTTCATTCAGGATATTTACTGTACCCCAGACAGTCAGCTAGTTTGTGTACATTATCTTCATTTAATCCTTAATAGATACCAGTGTCATCCTTTCCATAGATGTGGAAACAGCTTTGGAGGTGGTAGTGACTTATCCCAGAGAAGGTGATGGCACCCCACTCCAGTACTCTTACCTGGAAAATCCCATGGACGGAGGAGCCTGATAGGCTGCAGTCCTTGGGGTCGCTAGGAGTTGGACACAACTGAGTGACTTCACTTTCGCTTTTCACTTTCATGCATTGGAGAAGAAAATGGCAACCCACTTCAGTATTCTTGCCTGGAGAATCCCAGGGACAGGGGAGCCTGGTGGGCTGGCATCTATGGGGTTGCACAGAGTCGGACACGACTGAAGCAACTTAGCAGAAGCAGCAGCAGCAGTGACTTATCCATTAGAGAGGTGGTAACTGGTGAAGTTGGAGTGTGAACTGGTCTTGGCAACAGCAGGACCTGTGTGCTTCAATCTTATGCCATAAGACTGCCTGGTGTGTGCCAGAAAACACTAAACCCACTGACTAATCACCTCAGTTCAAATCCCATCTGTATAAACTAGGTATGTTACTTTTTATTTCTGAATATTTGTTTCTTTAGCCCTAAAATAAGGCCCATACCTCCCTTGCTCGAGTGCAGATTACACTGTGACTGCACAAGTGAATGTGCCTAAACCTTGAGAGATTTTTCTTGAATTTTAAGAAATTCAATTTAATTGAAAAACTGTTCAACACCTTCCTCCCCTCCTAGAATGTTGAAGGATGTGGTGATGCCAGGGCCATGACAAACCAAGAATTTTGTTTTTTCCTACTTTTAGGTAGGTTTGCATGGTCCCATGGTAAGCCTCCAGACGTGCTGCTTTGCACACAGAGCCTTTTTGGAAATACTAAATGAGGTATGTGTCAATAATAGGGTACACCATAGAAATAAGCTGATTTTGGTTAAGAGCAGGTTTTCTACAGTACTAGTAACAAGAGTTAAAAAATACATCCTCCTTAATAAGTAATGCTGAGCTGGTTTATCAGTATCTCATCTCATGAAAATATTGCTGCTTTTCAAGCAAACTTGGTTCCCATGATTTGGGATTAACCCATAGAATGTTCAGAGTTTAGTATCAGCATTTTCAACAAAAAATAGGGACTGACAATTTACTGTTTTTTAGAAGACTTTTCAAAGCTGCACAGGAAGAATGAAGACTATTCTTGGCCTGAACCATTTGCCCCATGGGGTGCTGGGCCCCGCCAAACAGCATTGTATTAGCAAAGGGAGGTCAAGTGAAAGGAGACCTTGTTCTGTGCCAGGCTTTCAAAGGGCAGCCTGAAACCACACTGGCCACCCAGACCCAGTTTTAGATGCAGTGTTTGTGGACCTGCTGAAACCTCATGCCATTCAGGCTTTTTGAAATCCTTTGGGATGGAGAGAGAGAGGAGTAGTTGACACCTCTGAGAATAGGGATCCGTGAGAACTTGGCAGAAGGGGAGAGGCTAATTGGGGGAAATGGTAAAACTCTGCCAACAAGTGTCTAGTTTTTGTTCTCTTCCTGTTCAAAGTGAGGCCTTCTTAGCTTACAGGTGTGTTGCAAGGAATAATGTCTCACCCTGTATGTTTACAAGGAAACAGCAGACCACAGAGGCCCCATGAGCCGTCTCTCATCCAAGTGTGGAGTACTGAACTAGGTCTAGCAGTGGCTTACAACTTTTTTTCCCCTCATTTAGTCCCATTGTTTTTGAATTTCATGGTGGAGTCTTTCATATTTAAATGTATGCTCCTGGCCCAGAAAAGTTCTGTTTTGTGTAAGCTAGTTATTTAAGCAACTTGGCAAATGGTAGGTGAAGTGATGGGTGCCATGACACACACTCTGGAATTAATGTGAGTTTTCTCCCCTTGGTGTTTAGAAGTAAAAAACATATTTTGTCTGATTGGGAGTGGGGGAGCTTTTTTTTTTTTTTTTTTGCTAGGAATAAATCTTGTGATTATACAAATCTATAGCTTAACGTGGCTTGCTTTTCAGACCAAAAAATATTGTAATTAATGGAACACAGTTCTTTCTCTCAGACACCAAAATAAAATTCTCCTTAGACCTTTAGTTTGCTGGGTACAGGTAGAAGAAACTCAAATTTTCACTTTCTTTCCCAAACCGTACTTCATTAGTTCTTAATTAGGCCTCATCCCTTGTAGTCATACTTGGAAAAGGAGTAGAGGCCACTGAGGCAAGCTCACTTCTGTGGTGTCTTCATTCAGATGGGATTGGCCCAGGTATAATCCATGTCCAGAAGGGGAGATGGGCTTTCTCTCTAACTTGTGCTATGAGGACTGATGAACTCACCCTACCAAGTGGGAGCTGCTGCTGCTAAGTCGCTTCAGTCATGTCTGACTCTGTGCGACCCCATAGACGACAGCCTACCAGGCTCCCCTGTCCCTGGGATTCTCCAGGCAAGAACACTGAAGTGGGTTGCCATTTCCTTCTCCAATGGAAGAAAGTGAAAAGTGAAAGTGAAGTCGCTCAGTCGTGTCCAACTCTTAGTGACCTCATGGACTGCAGCCTACCAGGCTCCTCCGTCCATGGGATTTTCCACAAGAGTACTGGAGTGGGGTGCCGTTGCCTTCTCCGACCAAGTGGGAGCATTTAGACATTATTCAAACTGGGAAGAATTCCTACTTACCAAAGGAGAAAAAACTCACTTGGAAATTGAAGCAAGGGAACAAAAATCAGCAAAAGGTGAAGCAACAAATGTTTGTTGAGCACCAACTATGTGCCAGATACAAACCACATAAATTTCAAAGATCAGTAGAGTTCTATGATGTGGCCATTTTAACCCCCCATTAAAAACAAGCATACTACAATGGAATAAGAAATGTGGTGTATGTTTATTCAATGGAATATTACTTAGCCATAAAAAGAATAATGTCATTTGTAGCAACTTGGACCTGAAGACAATCATAGTAAGCGAAGTAAGTCATACAATTAGTTCAGTCACTCAGTTGTGTCCGACTCTTTGCGACCCCATGAATCGCAGCACGCCAGGCCTCCCTGTCCATCACCAATTCCCAGAGTTCACTCAGACTCAACGTCCATCGAGTCAGGGATGCCATCCAGCCATCTTATCCTCTGTCGTCCCCTTCTCCTCCTGCCCTCAATCCCTCCCAGCATCAGAGTCTTTTTCCCAATGAGTCAGCTTTTCGCATGAGGTGGCCGAAGTACTGGAGTTTCAGCTTTAGCATCATTCCTTCCAAAGAAATCCCAGGGCTGATCTTCAGAATGNGGAAGGCGGGAGTCGGGGGTGGGGTGGGAGTGGGGGCATCCCTGGGTGGCCCTAGATCCTTTGGTTTATGAAACTCCACGGCCATGCAAGAGAAGATCATAAATAACTAAGTAGAACCTCATCTTTTTCTTTCCCCAACATTTTTATAGAATAATAATTTTTAAAAAATACCTTGCATTACAATTTTAAAAATCTTGTAAGAAATTTCATTTAGTCACATCAAGATTTTACAGTTGATAGTCACACTCTGGTTGTTCTTTCTGAGGAGGACTCTGCTGTTGCTCTCAGAGTTGCTTTCCCATAAGGAGATCTATGTGTCTATCCAAGGGTTACCATCTCCTTAGACCTTCAAGGTTGGATCACCCTGACCATGGGTTTACAGAGTTGTGAGTGAGTGGTTTTCTTTTGATCTCAAGTAAGTAATCATGTATGGATTTGAGAGTTGGACCGTAAGGAAAGTTGAGTGCCGAAGAATTGATGCTTTTGAGCCATGGTGTTGGAGAAGACTCTTGAGAGTCTCTTGGACTGCAAGGAGATCAATCCTAAAGGAAATCAGTCCTGAATATTCATTGGAAGGACTGAAGCTGAAGCTCCAATACTTTGACCACCTGATGCGAAGAACTGACTCATTTGAAAAGACCTTGATGCTGGGAAAGATTGAAGGCGAAAGGAGAAGGGGATGACAGCAGATCAGATGGTTGGATGGCATCACTGACTTGATGGACATGTTTGGTCAAGCTCCAGGAGTTGGTGATGGACAGGGAAGCCTGGCGTGCTGCAGTTCATGGGGTAGCAAAGAGTCGGACACAACTGAGTGACTGAATTGAACTGAAGAATAAAAGCATGATAGAAAAATACAGACTGTACACTTGACTTTAAGAAAAATGGCATTCAGGTAACACTGGCTTCTTTTATTGATTTCCCAGAAAGCTTTCTCTTCATGTATTTTTTGTTTTTGAGTTCAGTTCACCTGCAGACAAAGCTAGTGCAGAATTGTCTTGTTTTTGTGTCTGGTTATCTTTAACGGCCCCCAAAGTGTCTGCTAGCTGCCTAGAAAAAAGGATTACTTTTGCCTCTGCTGCTGTAAGACCTCGCGGCCTTTTCTCAGAATCTGTCGCTCCAAAGACCACAGTGACTAGAATTCGATGCAATCAGCAAGAGGATTTATTAGGCCGACGCGCCGGGGTTCAGTCTCCACTCAAGGAGATGAACCCTGAACATCAATTGTGAGGAACTTTTATACCGAAAAATCACAGGCAGGTGTGGGAGGGGTCAGGATGTTGGGAACAATGTGATAGGGGGCCATAGGCAGGGGTAGGTGGGGTGAGGACGTTTGATTGGTGGGATAGGTCTGCAGGTAATTAAGTCGAAACAGTTGACTGACCACCTGCGGTGTTTGGCCAGTTCTTAGAAGAACAATTACCCGGAAAAGTCTGACGGAAAATACATCTTTGAGAGGGGGTCTCTTCGCAAGGTCAGGAAACTAGGTTATAAGTCATCAGTTAAGAATTAATAGAATGGGGCTTTGTCAAGGACCAGGAGGCTCTGAGTCACCAGATAAGGAGTAAGTTATCTCCTGTGAGGCATGGCCTGCCTCCGGGGTTTTAACAAAAAGGGGACTTAAAATTTTAACCTAGGTTCCTCACTGCTTCTCCTGTTTCTGCTGGCTTGCTCTTTGAGAAGGTGTTTTTATTTTCACTGGTGTCAAAGGGAGGTTAAAGCAGTAATGGCTCTCTGCTCCTCTCCCTTTTACCAGGCAAGAGGGACCGAGTTAGGGCAGAGGATATTCAGATGGCCTGTAAGACCCCCATGAGACTGCATCCCCCAGGCTTCCCAGAGCTGTGGGGATGAGACTGACAGAAGGACAACCAGCAGCGCTGAAGCACTGGGTTCAAGACACTGATGTCATTGCTAGATCAAGGTTACTTCCATTGTAGCTAAGAGAAAGTCATCTCAAAACAGCTTCGACCAAGGTGGACCTTTATTCTTAAAGAGATTTCAGAGCACACTGGATACTCTTTTTTGCAGGCCTCATTATTGCTCCTTCTTCTCCAATCTTTCCTTCTTTCTCTCAGACAGGTTTCCACTGACTCATTCAAGTTAACCAGTCCAGGCTAAGACCCATGTGTTTTTGCCAGCTCCAGGCTCCAAAGCCTGGTAGGCTGCAGTCCATGGGGTCACGAGGAGTCGGACACGACTGAGCGACTTCACTTTCACTTTTCACTCTCATGCATTGGAGAAGGAAATGGCAACCCACTCCAGTGTTCTTGCCTGGAGAATCTCAGGGACGGTGGAGCCTGGTGGGCTGCCGTCTATGGGGTCGCGCAGAGTCGGACACGACTGAAGCGACTTAGCAGCAGCAGGCTCCAAAGAGAGAATTGGATTGTCTTCATTTAAATGAACTGTGGGAGTGGAGTGGGGATGAGGGAGTCATTGTCATGTATTAGAAAGATGGCTAATACTGAGGGCTGAAAATATACCCTTAAGGTTATCTGTTATTGAGCTTGTCCCTTCAAATTTTGGCTCCCTCCATGGTGACATCACTGTGGCTGTGATGAGGGAATGGCTCAGACAACAAGAAATGGTATTCAGGTATTTTTCCTAGCCACCAGGGTTCTAGCTGATTTAACCACAAGTTGAAATACCTAGTATATGTCACATACTATCCTAGGCTCTGAAGACAGGAGTGTAAACCAGATACATATCGAGGCTCAGTATGACTCCGTTTATGTACTGAAACACATGTAAAGCCACAAAGTCCAAAATTAATTACACTTAAGTCAAGCCAAATTATACTTTTTTGTTTTCCAAAAGAATTAAGAAATATTAATGGGGAAAAAAATTGTAACTCCTCAAAGCCTTCTAAATCTCTTTTGTCTCTTCTCCCAGCATACGATAGATGCTCCAGAACATCTTACTTGTCAAATTGCCTTTGAACTCCTTTTGATGCCTAGTTTCCTCCTACAGCTCAGGGCCTGTTTCTCTCCACCCCATGTTTCCAGAGTCATCCAAGCATTTTGTAACTTGGTTTCTAAAGACTAAATTCTTTTTCAGGGAGTAAGGAAAAAGAAAATCTGAGTAGGTAAAGACAAAATTATCTTTAGTTGGTTAGGGATGGGCGGAGAGAGAGAAAATACTGAAATCCTGTATAATCACTAATCAAATTCATTTCACCTATGACCTGCCTTCACTAATCAAGGTTGTCTTAATTGTTGCTACAAAAGACCTGTGTATCCTCGAAGTGGCATTTAGTCTAATAAGGTGTTTACCAGAGCTGTTTTCTAGGAACTTGAAGTCAGCTGTGTCTAGTTTAAGCTGAGCGGGTTAAGACCGCTGACTCTCCAGCTGTGTGAGTGGCTTGTATGAGTGTCAGCTCAGTGACCTTTTGATGTCAGAGGACCGAAAACTCCACCCTCAAATCGTGCTAAGCGCCTCCATTTTGAGCGTGCAGAAGCCTGTAGCTTAGCTGCCCCTGTGCAGAATGAGGATCACTGAGCATTTCTTCACTTTCCTGCGTGCTCCCCATGCTCCCCACACCGACTGCCCTGCTGCTATTCTTTATCATATAAATACACCACACCTTGCAGGTAAACCCTCTTTTTTGCACAAACCTCAGCATCATGATATCTCAGCTTGCTGTGTCGGGCAAAATGAGCCTGGTTTGGCCACAATGCCTCCATCATACAGAGACAAAAGGAGCCAGGTACTTGCCCTATTTGGTAAAGGGTTCTGAAAGGAAGGCAGGTCAGAGGCCAGCATGGCTTTTCTTGGGGTTTTGGGGGATGTATCTGGGAAAGTCACACAAATGTTTGAGGGTTATGTCAAGATGAGTGAGGGGTAGAATTGAATTCAACACACGGTGAAAGTATAATGACTTTGAGAGGTAGCTTTATCGTTCTGATTACAGATGAAAAAAATTAACTCAGGATAAACTGTAACTTGCACACCCATGATCACGCTACTGGTAGGTGGCAGAAGTAGAGCTGGAGTCCTTTTTGACTTGAAAGACCACATTTTAAACCTTGAACCATACTACTGCTCTTAACTGAAATATCTTTCTCCAGATTTTACCAGCTACATCCAGATCTTGGTCTCAGACCACAGAGCCTCACAATGTCACGTGGTGACACTGACTGGACTCTCACTTCAGTACATTGCTAGTTTCCATCTTACACACCTGGCTGTAACAAAATAGTAGAGATGTCTATCTTTCTCAAAAAACTAAACTAGAATTTGAAAGAGATTCATAGTGACTTGACAAGGAAACCCAACTCTCCTCACAGGACAGTTTCTCTGCCTTGCTGCCCAGAAGCAGCTCTGCCTGGGGACCTTTTACACTCTTCCCACCCTCCAGGGCTGCCCCGGGAGAGCCCTTCTCTGAACTGAGCTGCTGAACGTCCCAGACTGCTCTGGGAGAAGTGTGTTCTGATGAGTGGAGAAAGAATAGGACAAACTACATTTGAAGTATAGCTGTCAAAAGGCTTCCATCCATCCATATGTTTGTTCATGATCTTTTCAGATTCTGATTTTTCTGGTTAACAGCTAGGAAGCTTGCATGTCAAAGCTGCAGTGAGGACTCTGCTCCATCTCCAATCTATAAATAAAAGCAGAGCTCCATTCCCTGCCAACACATTGCCTGGGACAATGGCCAGATGCCTGGGGGTGGGAATGTTATTAGAGGCTCAATAAATATTTGCTGAATCTTGAATAAATTCACCCCCTGAAACCCGCTAAGAAGTGGTAAATAGTCAGAGGTGAGAAAAAGTACCCTTCTCCCAGGAGATTGATTTAGTTATTATATTAGAAATAGAATTGCAAATTAACATGTGCTTAGAGCTAGTTGGAAATCTGTCCATTAATCCAGATAAAATTCAACTTATTATGAATCTCTTCTTGCTATCCTTGGGTTAGGTTTTTAGGGGTTTTAATATAATGTATCTACAGGAATTCCCAGTCCAATGGTCAGAACTGACTCTTCCGCTACTGTGGACGAATGTTCAGTCTCTGGTAGGGGAACTAAGTTCCCACAAGCATCCTAGCAAGGCCAAATAATAGTAACAGTGTATCTACAAAATGGAAA
Source organism: Aepyceros melampus (assembly GCA_006408695.1). Classification (NCBI taxonomy): domain Eukaryota; kingdom Metazoa; phylum Chordata; class Mammalia; order Artiodactyla; family Bovidae; genus Aepyceros; species Aepyceros melampus. The sequence continues at coordinate 400,139 of SJXQ01010511.1, forward strand.
ACTAGAACTCCAAAGTCATCTAAGATTGATCTGACAAGGAGATATGATGTCGACCCTCAAAAGGTGAATATGAGACATGCCAGATCATCCCCGTACATACTGTAATAAAGAAAACCAGGCCAATGGGAATTTGGAGGAATGAGATAATTTTGACCGGAGGTAGTAAGGGAAGAATATGTAGGGAGTTATCATCATTGCTTTTGGGAGGGCACACCCCACAGCATGTGGGATTTTAGTTCCCTGACTGGGGATTGAGATCGAACCCATGCCCCTCTCCAGTGGAAGAACAAAGTCTTAACTACTGGACCACCAGGGAAGTCCCTCATTCTTTTTTAAAGAACTATTTCTGAGCATCACCCAAGCTAGACACTGGTACTGGGATGAGCAAGATTCAGTTCTGCCTCCAAGGAACTCATGGTACTAGAAGAGCTGACTCAGCCAGTGGTTATAATAGTTGATGCTTCTCTGTGTGGTGTACAAGCAGGCCAGGTGGACAGGGGAGGGACCCCCAACTGAACTAGCTAGACCACAGAGAAGGCTTTCTAGGGACTGTGTCTCTAGACCTGGACCTTGAAGAATGAGGCAGACAAAGATGAAGATGGATAATTTCAGGCAAGAGGAATAGCAAGACACTCTCTCTTTGAAAAGAGAGAGGTTTGGTTTCGCTGCAGCAAGAGAGCTCAGAGACGAGGCCGTAGTACCTGGAAGGGTCCATCACAAAGGATTTTGCTGCCAGAAACACCACCCAGAGGTTGGAGGCAGGGAATGCTGTGAACACACCTGGCATAAGTGGAAAGTAATGAGAAGCAGCTTGGCTTTGCCAGTGGAAAGGAATGAGACCAAGGAGAGACGAATTTTCCATGTGTTCATGGGGGCAGTAAGTAGGTTCCAGCAGCTGGAAGTGGTGGTGACTGATGCTGGGTGCCAAGGGCTGGGAGGAGGTTGAGACTTTCCCTGCTTGCACATGAATGAGCTGGTCTGCCACAGTGCGTGGATGCTGACAGAAGACATGGGGCTCCTGAGTCAGGACCGTGAGTTGGGACCAAGAACTCCGTACTTGTAGCAATAGCAGGATCCGGAGTGTCAGGACAGTCACATTGGTTCCAAGCCCCCAGGGGCTACACAAGTGGGTCTTGGTAGACACCCACAGCCACAGTAGGTGACACCCAGGAAAGGGACCCTGGGCCTGGGGAGCCCACCACCTTACAGCAGCCTGCTCTTTGAGAGAGACAGATATCCTCTGCTGGAGCTTGCTGAAAACACAACCTGAAAAACCACCCGGGAACAGCTAAAGAGAGCCCAAGGCCTTGGCAAGAGGTGCAGAGTGCCAGAGACCCTTGTGTCTTCCAACAGGGTAAAGGATGCTTTATGTCAAATGTTGAAAGGCTGTGCATCCAAAATAAGCAATTTGGAATTTATGCTGTAGGTAAAGGGAAACCACTGTAACTTTTTTGGAATAACCAAGGGCTGTTAAATTGGGGAAATTCATCTGGAAATGAGTGCAAGGCTGGAGCAGATTAAAGATATCCATACATTCCCAGACATTCCTTTCCCAGAGAGGTAAGGTCTTTCTTGACACTGATCAGGCTTTGTGACTGATTTGATGAGAGTAACACCCTGTGCTAGGAAACTAGCAGCTTCTATCTCCTCAGTCTTGGGTCTGTCTCTGGGAGCCCCGAGCCATGTAAGACTACTCTGGGATTGCTGTGCTAGAAAGGCTATATCTAGGCCCTCCAGCTCCAAGCCAGCTCTACTCAGTGCCAGATCTGTGGATGAAGCTGTCTTGGACCCTCCAGAGGGGCCTGTCTGCCAGCTGTGAACTCCTGAGTGACTTCACTGGACATCATATGGAGAAGAAGAGTCACCCAGCTAAATTCTGTTCAAATGCAAACACAATCTTAAGATATAAAAAAATGATTGTTTGAAAAACTGAGTTTTATAGAAGAGGCATACCTTGTTTTATTTGTTGCATTTTGTCATGCTTCACAGATACTGATTTTGTTTTTAATTGAAGCTTTGTGGTAACTCTGCATTGAGCAAGTCTATCAGCACCATTTTTTCAACAGCATTTGCTCTCTCACGTCTGTGTCACATTTTGTTGGTTCTCACAGTATTTCAGACTTTTTCATTATTGTGCTCTGTGATCAGTGACCTTTGTTACTATTGAGAAAAGATTATGACTCACTGAAAGCTCAGATGATGGCATTTTTCAGCAATAAAGTATTTTAAATCAAGGTATGTGTTTTTGTAAAGAACACAATGTTAGTCACACTTAATTGACTACAGTATAGTGTAAACATAACTTTTGTATGCACTAGGAAATGAAAAAAGTTCATGTGACTTGCTTTATTGCAATATTCTTATTGCAGTGGTCTGGAACTGAACACACAAGGCATCTGAGACTATGCCTGTAGGTGTTAAGCTGCAGATGAGATTGGAGGCAAGGAGTCCAATAGGGTCTGTACTAAACTGGAAGGAGATAAGCAAGGCTTGCTTTAGAAAGCCAGTGGAAGCAAGAGTCCTTAAAGAGACACAGTGGAGGTGCTTAGTTGGATAAACGCCAAAACCTTCAACAGAGCCGTCAGAGCACTAACCACTCCTCCAGTGAGGATGCAAAGCACACAGCCATGGGCCTTTGTTAATCTGTGTCCTTGGGTTTGGCAACCTTCTCTCCAGCTGCATCTTTTAAGACTTAGGTTAAAAGTCAATTCCTTTTGTGCAGTCATTTCCTGAAAAACTATTTGTTGCTTCCTCCTCTTTCCCCAGATTCCCCAGGTGTGCCTCTGGCGTGGGACTTGCTGGCCGCTGGATGTGAGCATCTATCTCCCCCATGGACTGGTGTTCCTTCAGGTAAAATTCTGTGCTCTTTCATTTCTGTGTCTTCAGGTGCTGGTTTCCGGTCTCAAGGCCTGGGTGTTCGAGGCACATAGTAGGTGATCAACACATGATTTGCAAACAAAATGTTGGTTGAGTTTCCAGAATAGGATGTAAAGCTCTACGGTTCTCTTGTTTCACGTTCAAGTTGAAGTTGTTGTTTCTGGACACTGTTTTCTTGTGAAAAATACTGACGTCTGGATCCTACTCTCAGGCTTCTGATACATTGGTTTGGGTTGCAGGTCTGGGCTGCAGCTTGGGCACTGAGAGTTTTAAAAGTTGCTCAGATGATTCCAGCATGTAGTCAGGGCTGAAATCATGATTGTGATTTAATCGCCATTCCTGAGATCGCTCTTCGATCTCTTAGTCTCTCCTCTCACCAGGATGAACTGTGTGCTCTTCATTAAACCAGCTCGGGGAGGGCCTGCCCCAGGGGCAAGGGTCCAGAGAAAAATGCCTGCAAGAACTTAAGGATAAAGACCCTGAGAGTGAGCACATGTGTGTGTGTGTACATGTATATACATGTATATAGTGTACTCTCATGATAACAGCTGTAGCCATGCAGCAAGACTTGGCCATGGATGGCTGGGAGGAAGAAGGGAGCAAGGAGAGTGAAAGTGACCAACTCTGGAAACTGGGAAGGTTGCTCAAGGCCTCTGTTCATCCATGCTGCCACCTGAGACCCCTCTTGAAAACTGCCTGTCCAAACAGGCCGGGCAGTTTGAGTAGGCAGTGTGGCAGGATTTGAGAGCTTGATTTGTAGAGTAATCCAGTTCAGCTCCAGGAATTGGCCTTTCTATCTGTGTGACCTTGGCTACTGACTTAACCTCTCTGAGCCTCATTTTCCTTACACACAAAATGTATATTTTAATAAGGTTTTTGAGAAGATTCAGTGAGGTTATAGTTATAAAATGTGTATTTATAAAAGGCTTGGTACAAGCATGCAATGAGAGCTAAGTAAACATACTGCTAGAATCACTGTCATCTTTCTGTCCCTTTTTTCTCTCATAAACACACACTAGCATTTTAGGGTCTCTTTTCTTTGCAGTTCTAAAACCTCCAATCAGAGAGTGCGGCGGGCCAGGGCACTTGTCCTTCAGGAGCTGTGGGTGTGGGTTGCTGAGGGATCAGAAGTATGCCCCTTTCCTCCAGAACTGTCCCCAGCCCAACAGGAACCACCTCTCCCAGGGATATCCAGCAACCCTCCCTCCCCCGCCAAACCCATCTAATGCCCGATAGAGACACAACGTGGCCTCTTTGTCATGGTGACGTCAACTCCCTGCTGCAACTCTTACTCCAGAGCGCCCCACGGGAAGGCTGAAGCCACACACCAGTGGAAGTCAGACCACCTGCCTTACCGTCCTTCCCCCTCTCCCTTTGTCGTGAAAGCATCCCCCCAGTAAAGCAAGTAAGTCAGCTCTGAATATTGATTGGAAGAACTGATGCTGAAGCTGAAGCTCCAATACTTTGGCCATCTGATGCAAAGAACTGACTCATTGGAAAAGACCCTGATGCTGGGCAAGACTGAAGGCAGGAGAAGGGGACGACAGAGGTTGAGATGGTAGGATGGCATCACTGACTCAGTAGACATGAGTTTGAACAAGCTCTGGGAGCTGGTGATGCAGAAACCTGGCGTGCTGCAGTCCATGTGGTCACAAAGAGTTGGACACGACGGAGCAACTGAACAACAACAACATAATATAGCAAGTGCCCTGAATCCCTGCCTTGGGCTCTTGGAAGATTTTGGGAGCATGGCCTGCGGCTGACCGCCTGCAGAGTTCTCTATTGAGGCTTCCTCTCAGACACTGTCAAGCCTTCACTCCATGCCGTGCGGCCTGACAGGGAACCTTTACTCTCAGGCCAGGAGCCTGGGTCTGTGATATGGGAAGAGGAATCCGGTTCCTGATGGAACAGGAAGGGCATTTAAGTAACACTCAAGCCATAAAGCACTCAACCTTTCATCTGGCTTCTCCAGGTCAGATGTGTATGTCATCTGTGGCCCTCTCTGCCTTGTGGAGTTGCCAATCTGTGCTTTTCTGCTCTGCCCTCTCACTGGACTCTGAGCGTCTATGGGATAGGAACTGCAGCTGAGTGGTTTCTGTACCCCCCAGCACTCACCATGGGCCTGCATACTGTAGCTGTTCAATAAACATTTGAGGAATTTGGAATGAAAAACATGTACAGCCAAGATCACCAAAGAAAGCCGACAGCAGGGACCCACCAAGAGTTGGGCCTGCCAGGTAAGATGGAAGATCCCAAAAAGAAGCAGTGTTAACCCCTGGGCAGAGTCACAATGCTGCGAGCACCCTATAGGCTCTCATTTAGCTCTTAAACTTTCTGTGGCACATTTTACCATCTCCATTTTGCTCGTGAGGTCATTGAGACTCAGAAAAATAAGTAACTTGACCAATATAAAGAGTGGTGGAGTCAGATTTCAAGCCCTTGTCTGGCTGTAGTCTTTCCGTGATCACAGGATCTGAAATGACATCCTAGAGTTGCTCTTCTGGGAATTTGTATCCCTACTCATGCTTGAGCTAGAAAGGACCAGCTGGTGGCTGAACTGGAGGCAGCCTGCTAAGGTGGCTGGGTGGAGGTGGAGAAGGAGTTTGGAGGTAAATCTACTCTTTTACTGGGGAACCACAGAGTTAGGAGCATCGCAGCGTGGCTTCAAGGAGTCAGGCTTCAGAGGCCAGGCTGGTGCAATGGACTGTCCAGAAAAGGGTACCACTGGGCCAGATGCCCGAATTGCTCAGACCTCCTGGCTCTGGCCAGGAGGGAGCCCCAGGCGCTGAGCTGTGTGATTCTCCCTGGGCTCCATTTCTCATCAATCAAGAGAGCAGGGTGACTGGAAGTTTTCTTCCAGCTCCAAGTCCCCAGTTCTCAATCAGTGAAAGGTCTGATGTTTCCCATCCCTCTTTGCTCCTCTCTGTGTAAATCCTGGGCTGCCGACCAGTGATCAAGTCCTTCAGCCCAGCCAAGGCGACAGAAAGCCTGACTTTCTCAGCCCTGAAAAGAGCTGACAGGCTGTTCTCCAGGCACCCCTCCACAGGGAGCATTGACAGGAGCTGGAAGAGAAGACTGGCACGGGAGCCTTCTCGAGTTGTTCCACAAAGGACCTCTTCTCTTTCCCAGGCATGATGACAAATACTTCTGCTCCCTCTGGATGTAAGGGCCAGGGGGTGTAGACAAGGTTCCCATGCCTGGGCTCTTAGGAAAATTGCAAGCAAAGGAAAAAAAAAACTGCATGGACTTTTGGCTGTGCTTCTTGACTTGATGCCAGATAACCACTGGATCAAAATTACATCACTGTTGACTATCGGAGTAATTTCTGTTTGACCATCTTGCAAGAATAGCTACCTTGGCAACCGATTATTATCAGTTCCTTAATGACTTGTGCAGAGGAACAGTTTCCTTTATATTGAGAACCAGTGGCCTTAAAGCTGGATCTGGCCAGCTGCCCCATCCTGGGTCTCTGAGTGGATCGCATGGTATTGAGAAATGGAGCTGGGTTTGACAGCCTGCTTTGTCTGTAAAGTGGCAAGGGCCAGGCCAGTGGGGCTGGGATTCCCAATGTTATCCCCCTCACCCTCAGCATTGGATTCAGCTGAGCCTCTGGGATGCTCAGCTCTGGGGAGGGTCTGATATGACACACCCCCCACCTCATGCTGGACCATCCTTCTGAAGCCACTGGGGGTCCTATTCCTCATACTTGCACTCTCCCTTGCCTTTTGCTCGGCTCACCAGATACCATTTGTTGGCCTCTGTGCTTCAGATGAATTAAGCAGAAAGTGGGAAGGAAGCTGAAGATAAAGAAACGATGTTCAGAAAGTTGAAGTGACAACACAGCTGCTAAGTGGTGAGGCTGGGATTTGAACCTAAGTCTGTGTCTCCCTGATCCCTGACCTCCTACAGGGGTCAGTGAGGCTGTCTCAGTGAGAGCTAGTAGAGCCCAGAATGTGACTTAAAAACAAAAAAGGTATGTAATAGCAACTGTTGCTGCTGCTGCTAAGTCACTTCAGTCGTGTCTGACTCTGTGCAACCCCATAGATGGCAGCCCACTAGGCTTCCCCATCCCTGGGATTCTCCAGGCAAGAACACTGGAGTGGGTTGCCATTTTCTTCTCCAATGCATGAATGTGAAAAGTGAAAATGAAGTCGCTCAGTTGTGTCTGTCTCCTAGCAACCCCATGGACTGCAGCCTACCAGGCTCCTCTGTCCATGAGATTTTCCAGGCAAGAGTACTAGAGTGGGGTGCCATTGCTATTCACACACTTTTGATCACACAAAGGATCACAAATATTATGGAATAAATGATGATGTTTGGTCATGTATTGTGAGTCTGAGGCCCTCTGACTACAACATAAGCTTAGAGGCACAGAGCTGTCCTGCTCTCATTTCCTGACTTTGATCTTGGGCTTCAGTGAGGGAAAAGCTTTCTGACTCTGGTAGACCTTCCTACAGTCTCCCAAATACTTCTTTCAGGTAGTAGAAGGGCTGCCCAGGCCAGCTTCCCCATCATCTATCTTTGAACAAAAGGAGATTAAATTCAACCCTCTAAGTTCAGGGGAAGAAAGTCAAAGGGGATTGGAATTATTGGAGGCTAGCTCTATTGAGGGGTGCTACACTTTATACACACAATCTCATTTCTAATTTACCATGTCACCCATTTTGCAGATCAGAACATGGAGGTTCACAGAAGGCAAAGAATGTAGGTTAAAATAGTTAAACTTTTATTGTTTATAGCAGGCACCAATTTTTTTTTAGAGAGAGGAAATGTCTTTATTTGCTTCAGTCCAGTTCAGTTCAGTTCAGTTCAGTCGCTCAGTCGTGTCTGACTCTTTGTGACCCCATGAATCGCAGCACGCCAGGCCTCTCTGTCAATCACCAACTCCCGGAGTTCACTCAGACTCATGTCCATCGAGTCAGTGATGCCATCCAGCCATCTCATCCTCTGTTGTCCCCTTCTCCTCCTGCCCCCAATCCCTCCCAGCATCAGAGTCTTTTCCAATGAGTCAACTCTTCGCATGAGGTGGCCAAAGTACTGGAGTTTCAGCTTTAGCATTATTCCTTCCAAAGAAATCCCAGGGCTGATCTCCTTTAGAATGGACTGGTTGGATCTCCTTGCAGTCCAGGGGACTCTCAAGAGTCTTCTCCAAAACCACAGTTCAAAGGCATCAATTCTTCAGCACTCCGCCTTCTTCACAGTCCAACTTTCACATCCATACATGACTACTGGAAAAACCATAGCCTTGACTAGACGGACCTTAGTTGGCAAAGGAATGTCTCTGCTTTTGAATATGCTATCTAGGTTGGTCATAACTTTTCTTCCAAGGAGTAGCGTCTTTTCATTTCATGGCTGCAGTCACCATCTACAGTGATTTTGGGGCCCCCCAAAATAGTCTGACACTGTTTCCACTGTTTGCTTAGATACGTTTATAAACACTTTGGGTGGGAAGTAAGGCCAGAAGGACAGGAGCCTCAGCTAGGACAACAAAGCAGAGGCTGAGCTCCCCTCCCTGGGGTAGGGGGCAGGGACTGAGTGCAGAGAAGGATGGCACGAGGGTCAGCAAGATGCTGAGAGAGCCTGGGGATAAGTGACTCCAAGTGCCCAGGAAAAATCTCCAGTTATGACTGACTTTGTGGTGTTCCCCAAACCTTCTTGAAACCTTGCTATGGAATTCTTCTTATGAGTGGGGTTTGTTTGCAGGAACTGTAGAAAAGGGTATATCGTTGTCTGCTCCCATGTGATAAGGAGCAGGTTCAGCCAGTGTGGAAACAGGACCCTAGAGCCCAAGGTGGCCCTGGGAATGGGAGATTCAAGCGCCTCCACGTGCAGTAATGACATCGGCAGGAATCCTGCAGGGGGCATGGCCTTCTCTCGATGGCAGGAGAGATCTAAGCAGACCTCAAGCTGGTGGTGTGCTGGAGCCTGCCTCACTGTAGAACATCCCTTCCCAGAATCCCACTCAGTGGTCCGTCTTAGCTTCACATCTGCCATGGCAGGAGGACTTGCACCATGGAAAATGGCAAACGCTATAAATCAGGGCTTTTTTTTTCTTTTGATAGCTTATTTACCAGAATATCCCTGCTTCATGCAGATCAGGAGAACTTTTGATCTGTTTATGTTCTCTTGCCAGGTTGTTCAAATGTTGAAGGAAAGTTAGAGGTTGCAAGTTCTGAAGGCAAGATTTGTGGACTGTTCTCATTTCTGAATTATGAGGGAATTCTGACCCGAGTAGGGCCTTAGAACGAGAGCTTGTAGGTTTAAAAAAGGAGAAGGGGGAAACACTACAAATATTAATAATTGCCTTTTGCATGTGAGACTGAAGTACTCCTCAGAAATAAAATGGAGTAAACTTGGATACATGCTATAATTATGCTGAGCCAAAGAAGCCAGACAAAATATGACTGTACTTATATGAAATTCTAGAAAATGAAAGTAAATCTGTAGTGACAGAAAACAGATCAGTGGTTGCCTGTGGATGAGGAATGATGGTCTGTAGAGGTAGGGACAGATGGTTGAGTGGTTGGGACGGATTACAAAAGTGTATGAAGAAATTTGGAGGGAAAAATAGATACAGTCACTATCTTGCTTGTGGTGATGGTTTCATGGATGTGTACATGTTCAGACTTACCAGATGGTTTGTTTTTTGGGGCTTCCCTGGTGGCTCAGATGGTAAAGCGTCTGCCTGTATTGTGGGAGACCCAGGTTTGATCCCTGGGTCGGGAAGATCCTCTGGAGAAGGAAATGGCAACCCACTCCAGTATTTTTGCCTGGAGAATTCCGTGTATTGAGGAACCTGGTAGGCTACAGTCCATGGGGTCGCAAAGAGTCGGACACAACTGAGCTACTTCACTTCACTTTGCTTTGTTTTTTGAGGACCACTTTCATATCTTTTGTGTGTGTGAATTGTCTTTTCATATTCTTTCCCAGCTTTCTGGGTTTTGGTTCCTCAGTATTTAAAAGTAATTTATATATTAAGGTTCGGAGAAGGCAATGGTACCCCGCTCCGGTACTCTTGCCTGGAAAATCCCATGGATGGAGGAGCCTGGTAGGCCACAGTCTATGGAGTTGCTAAGTCAGACACAATCTAGCAACTTCACTTTCACTTTTCACTTTCATGCATTGGAGAAGGAAATGGCAACCCACTCCAGTGTTCTTGCCTGGAGAATCCCAGGGACAGGGCAGCTGGGTGGGCTGCTGTCTATGGGGTTGCACAGAGTCGGACACCACTGAAGCGACTTAACAACAGCAACAACAATGATATATTAAGGTTAGCAGCCCCTGGTCCCTTGTCTATGTTATATGTTGCAAATATGTCCTCCCGGTTTGTTAGTTGACTTTGAACCCTGTTTACAATGTATCTTGTCATGCAAAACTTTTGTTTTTATGTCATCAAATTTATCAGTCTTTTCTTGCCTCTGGATTTTAAACCATAGATAACTTTATGTCTGTGTCGAGGTTATAGAGAAATCCACCCATATTTTCTTCTAGTAATTGTATGGCCTCATTTTTATGTTAAGATCTTTCATTCATTTGGATTTTATTCTTGTGTGTGGTATAAGATACGGCACTAATATGATTTTTCCCATATGGTTACCTACTTGTCCTAGCGTTATTTCTTAAAAACTCTATCTTGACTCCAGTGATTGGAGAGATGGCTCAACTCCATTTGAGGGAATAAAGTAATAAAACACTATTAACTGCTAACATTTCCCCCAGGATTTACTGTGTTAAGTAAACTATAAGCACTGTCTCATTTAACCTTCACAATCCAATTAGGCAGTTAATATCAAAGCCCCAAATTTATGGATTAACAAACTGAGGCTCTAAGAGGTATGTGGTTTAACAAATGTCACAGAGCTGATGAAATAAAAACCCAGATCTGACTCTTACCCATCCTCTAGGAAGACTTAACCTGGAAGTCAGGCCATCCTACTCTTAACCTTGTGTATCTATATTAAAACCCATTTTCTGGAACGCATAGCTGGTATCTCAGGCCACGTGTGTTTTAGCTAAGATCGTGTTGTTGGTCAGGTTGATTGGTGTATTCTTGAGATGAGTGAAGACAGCCCTCTTGTTTAGAACAGCAGACTATGAACCCCTCAGACCTACTAAGAGCTTGCCTATCGGTATGTTTATTCTAGCCAGGTAGGCTAGACAAAGACAAACAAGAAAGTATCATGAATGATAAGTGCTTTAATGACAATAAAACCAGGTGCTGTGATGGAGAGTGGCCAGGTGGCTCTTTAGATGAGTGATTGGGGAAAATCTCCCTGAGAAACTTGCATATAAGCTGGAGTCTGAGAGACAAGAAAGGGCAGGCCATGGGCATATGAAGAGGAAGATTGTCCCAGGCAGAGGGACAAGCAAATTCAAAGGCCCTGAGTCAGGACCAGGCTGATGCACTGGAAGAATAAAACGAAGGCCAGAATGGTTGGAGTGAAGAGGAAGGGCCATAATGAGAGAAATCAGAACACAGTCCATGCCATGCAGGGTGTCGTGGCCAGGGTACAAAGCATCTTTGTGTAATAGGAAATCTTGGGTGGCTTAAATCCAAGGAATGGCGTCAGTTCGGGGTTTTGTGGATACAACTCTAGAAGATCTGTAGAGAATGGACTGTGTGAGGCTAGAACCTGGGGGGACAGTTAGGGCTTTTTGTTGGAATCCAGGCTAGAGATGGTCAGGACCTGGGTTAGGGTGCTAGCAGTAGAGATGGAAAAATGTCTCAAGACTGAGTCAACAGGAATCCTTAAATGATTGGGTGTGAGGAGAGAGGGACAGTTAGTGGGTGGGTGATGGTGGTGCTTGCCACCATCAGATGGGGTGGGCTGGGGGACAAATATGTTTAGGGAGGGTGGGAAAATCAATAGTTCAGTCTGAACTTGTCAAATCTGGCATGCTGACTGGATATCAAAGTGGGCAGATGGACATGAATTTGGATTTGGGAAAAGAGGAGCTGCAGATGCAAATATGAAAATTGCTGTCAAGAGTATTTAATGTTATGAATTGAATGAGTTTAACCAAAGTGATGCCAAACCTAGACAGCATATTAAAAAGCAGAGATATCACTTTGCTGACAAAGTCTGTATAGTCAAAACTATGGTTTTTCCAGTAGTAATGTACAGATGTGAGAGTTGGACCATAAAAATGGCTGAGCACCAAAGAATTAATGCTTTTGAACTGTGGTGCTGGAGAAGACTCTTTAGAGTGCCTTGGATAGCAAGAAGATCAAACCAATCAATCCTAAAGGGAATCAACCCTGAATATTCATTTCTCTCATTCTCCATCATGGAAGGACTGATGCTGAAGCTGAAGCTCCAATACATTGGCCACCTGATGTGAAGAGTCCACTCATTGGAAAAGACCCCAATGCTGGGAAAGATTGAAGGCAGGAGAAGGGGTGACAGGGGATGAGATGGTGGATGGCATCACCAACTCAATGGACATGAGTTTGAGCAAGCTCTGGGAGACAGTAAAGAACAGGGAAGCCTGGCAATGCTGCAGTCCATGGGATCACAAAGAGTCAGACATGACTTAGTGAATGAACACCAATAAATCCAAGGGAGGCATGTAGGTAAAAAGAGGGCCCAGGACTCACAGCAAAGGCACAGAGACTGGGCTATCTTTAGCTCACCCCAACTGGAGGAGAAGCCCTGTGTGGAGCGGTGTGAGGAAATCAATGGGAGATGCAGGAGGGTCAGTTAAGGATGACCCCAAAGCACTAGAGAGGTCAACCCAAGTGGAGAAAAAAGGGACTCACAGTTGAATTTGAGGCTGGAAATGGCCTGAAGCGAGGGCATCTGAGTAGGTGAGTCTGTGCCAGGGCTGTGGCAGCATCTCAGGAATGGTGCCAGGTAAGAGGATTGCCTTCAGAATGAGACACTTCAAAGGAAAATTTATAGAGTTTGTGAATTAAAGACCTCTCTCTCAGTCCTCCATGTGCTCTAGTGGTCCAGGACTAAAACCAGTCCCTGCCCCAACCCCCAGTCCACTCCATCTCCTTGTAGTAATGCCTTATTGCAAACCACCTGACCACAATGGTATATGCAGAGGGAGTATTTGAGTCTTCATGGAAGAAGCCAGGTCTGCAAGCCACTGGGGAAGGAGCATTTCTGGCAGAGGGAATAACAACTGCAGGAAAATGAACATGTAGGGAAGAAGGCATTCTGGCTGCCAGACAGAGATTGCGATTTTATACATTCAGTGGGGGAGCAGTGGCTAAATCTGCAGAGAGGAGTGCTGGCAGAAGGTGGGGACAGGAAATTCTGCTGCCTTCAATACAGTCATTCAAATCTGGAGACTATCACTTCTGAAAAAAGGAATTCCATCTGTGCTTTCCTTACAAGAAGGCCAGTCTTTGGACACCAACCTCCAATGTCAGTGCAGCTCTGAGCTCAAGAGTGCTTTTTGGAATCAGACCACCAGGGTGGGACTTCTGACCCAAAAGTGTCCTGGATATGCAACCTTAAAGCAAGTCACCTATTCTCTCCAAACCTCAGTCTCCTTATCTATGCTGCTGCTGCTGCTGCTAAGTCGCTTCAGTCGTGTCCGACTCTGTGAGACCCCAGAGACGGTAGCCCACCAGGCTCCCCCGTCCCTGGGATTCTTCAGGCAAGAACACTGGAGTGGGTTGCCATTTCCTTCTCTAATGCATGAAAGTGAGAAGTGAAAGTGAAGTTGCTCAGTCGTGTCCGACTCTTAGCGACCCCATGGACTGCAGCCCACCAGGCTCCTCTGTCCATGGGATTTTCCAGGCAAGAGTACTGGAGTGGGGTGCCATTGCCTTCTCCGCTCCTTATCTATAAATCGGGTATAATAACAATCCCATCTCAGGATAGAATGAGATAGTTAATGTAAATATTATAATCACTTAATACATATTAGGTGGGCTTCCCAGGTGGCGCTGGCGGTAAAGAACCTGCCTGCCAACGCAGGAGATGTTAAGAGACATGAGTTCAGTCCCTGGGTCGGGACATCTCCTGAAGGAGGGCATGGCAACCTAATGAGTATTCTTGCCTAGAGAATCCCATGGACTGAGGAGTCTGGTGGGCTATAATCCATAGGGTCGCACAGAGTTGGGCATAACTGAAGTGACTTAGCACACACAAATGCACACATTAGCTATTATAATAATGATCCCATTGAGAGATAAGTAGAAAGCTTCTACAGATAAGTAGAAAGCTTGTCCTATATGGTTTGTCTCAAATGGTTTGTCCCTGTATGCCCCAAATTGTTCAGTCTGCACAGATTCTGTGTTAGACAAATTCTCAGTGTTATGAGTAATCTCTAAACCCTTGTAATAGTGTGAGTGTTAGAAGTGAACTTTGTTGTGGTAAAAAATTTCCCCTTGCTTTTAACTGCTTTAAAGGAAAAGATGACAGAGTAGGGCATGGGCAGCCAAGAGTGGGCAAAAGTGGGGGAGGAGGTGATTCTGAGTGACTTTTGACTGTGGATGCCTCCACCACAATGGGAGATCAGAAATGACAGGCTACTTCCCATGTGGCCTCAGCCCCATCACTGACCGGGAGCACCGTAAAACTCTGAAAAGGGTAACAAATGGCAGTCAGGAAGGATTTTTGACAAAAGAGCTAATTCCTCGGCAGAATCTGAATTGTTAAAAGATGAAGGCACAACAGGAAGCGATGAAGTGACCCTTGCATTCAAATGAGGGAGTATTCTGGCATCCCAGGATTTCACATTAAGAAATCAGGCCTTTACCCCGGACGGCAATGAAACGAGTAAAATGCAACCTGCCAAAGAGTGTGATACACAGAAACATAGGGCTATTTCATTTCTTTTTTTTAACTTTTTATTTTAAATTGGAGTATAGTTGATTAATAATGCTGTTAAGTTTCAGGTATACAGCAAAGTGATTCAGTTATGCACATATCTATTATTTCTCAAACTCTTTTCCCATTTAGGTTTAAGTTGTTTCGTAATACTGAACAGAGTACCCTGACAGCACAAGCTTCTGATCAGCAATTTAAATCAGTAGTGGCCCAAACTCCAGTTTTGCAGGCTCTTGGTGGATGAGCTTCTTCTCATGCCCCCAGTTTTTGTATAAAATCAGTCAGATCTCTGGGTTTTCAAAAAACCTTTACACTTGTCAGATCTCCCAGTCATGGTTATATAATGAGGTGGAGAAATCTTATGTCTCAGGCTTCTTCTTGGAGAAAATACTGTATGGAGAAAATACATGTGGAAAGAAATGGTTTGCCCTGCCTCTTGGGAGGGAGGGTGAGACCCCGTGGACGTGACCAAGTGCTGAAGGTTGTTGCTGAAGTCAGGAGGACCAGAAGAGCTCCTCCTGAGAGGGGAGGGGAGGAGAATGAGGGAAGGAGTGAGCATGGAAGTCAGTTCTTGCCCCACATACTTTAATATTTACTCAAGGGGCTAACTTTGGCCCATGCTTGGTGCAAGTGGGCTACCAGTTTTACAGGGTAGAAGGTAGTGAATTGTCATGGGTGATGCAGGCAAAAGACAGGAAGACCCTGAGCTGGAGGGGCAAGAGGGGCAGGGAGGCCTTGCTGGAGTCTGGATTACAATTATCCACAGGTCACCCCCCACCACCCCCACCATTAGCTCTCCTGTAAGCGTGTGAAGCCCAGCTCAAGAGTCTGAGCTTGCAGAGAGATGTTTAGACAGGCCTGGCTGCCTGGAGCCGGTTGTGGTGACTATAAGATTATCATCCACTATTACCAAGAGGGCTTTGTACTTTCCCATGGCCCTTGGCTAATCAGAATCCTATTTGCTTCAAGTCAACGCTCCCACTTAAAAGCAAACTTCTAGTGCACCCCAGAGCCGTGTAGAACATGCTGTTTGGATTTGAATTAGGACTGGTGTCATTGATTCAGTGAGGTTTTCAGACAAACTTTCTTCTGAGGGCTTCCAAGGCCCTATCAGCCTTTTGTTGGCAGAACATCAACTCAAAGCGCACCCTCCAATCGCATCCAGGCAACCACCACCTGGTCCTAGTCACTGATGTCAGTCAGTGAGAATTTGGAATCCCAGCTTGGTCATATATGTATATGTTTGTATTTGTAAAGTATTATTTACCTAATATAAATATTTATGAGCTTTTTGAGGGCTTGCTTCTTTTTTCTAGTCATATTTCATACTTGAATCTCAGTGCTTTCTTCACTCCAAATAAGGCAATGCAGTTCAAATGAGGGGTGGCACTTGAGTGGCAACTAAGGAAGAAGTCACAATTTAGGGACACAATTAGCCTTCTCCTTTGATCATTCCTGTTTCCCCCAAATCCTTCCAGCAGGTAGGACATGGACAGATGAAAAGAGAGATCCATGTTTGACATGAGTTTCTAATGTCAAGTGTGTGCGTGCTTAGACTTGTCCAGCACTTTGCAACCCCTTGGACTGTAGCCTGCCAGGCTCCTCTGTCCATGGGATTTCTCAGGAAAGAATACTGGGGTGGGTTGCCATTTCCTCCTCCAGGGGATGTTCCTGACCCAGGGGTTAAACCCACGTCTCCTGTGTCTCCTGCTTTGACAAAGGATTCTTTACCACTGAGCCACCTGAGAAATCCTAGAGGTGTTTCTAATACCTACCTAGAAGTACGTGGAGGGAGCTGTTTCGGAATAGTCTTCTTGTTGAGTTTCCAGTTACTTAGAAAGTCAGACTTGCTTGAGCCCCAGGCCAGGGACAGAAGTGAAAATGACTAGAGAAGGAGGCACATCCTTTTGCAGATCAGATATGACTATTCTGAGTTCTATGGACCTAGAAATAAAGGAAATCCACAGGTAGTTTCCAGAGGGCAGAAGGAGAAGCAAGACTCTAACAAAAGCATATGGGATTGGTGGGAAAACTTGGTTTATATTAGCATCTTCCTGAGGCTGAACATGGAAACAATTAGCATTAAGGCGCCTGGTGGGTAGAAGCAATGTGATGTGGTGGCAGGATAGGACCAAGAAGAGAGAGCCAGTAGCGGGCTTCCTCGTGGTTAGAATGTGGCTGACAGTCTCTACTTTGCCAACGAAGGTCCATCTAGTCAAGGCTATGGTTTTTCCAGTGGTCATGTATGGATGTGAGAGTTGGACGGTAAAGAAAGCTGAGCACCAAAGAACTGATGCTTTTGAACTGTGGTGTTGGAGAAGACTCTTGAGAGTCCCTTGGACTGCAAGAAGATCCAACCAGTCCATCCTAAAGGAGATCAGTCCTGGGTGTTCATTGCAAGGACTGATGCTGAGGATGAAACTCCAATACTTTGGCCACCTCATGCAAAGAGTTGACTCATTGGAAAAGACCCTGATGCTGGGAGGGATTGGGGGCAGGAGAAGGGCGACGACAGAGGATGAGATGGCTGGATGGCATCACCGACTCGATGGACGTGAGTTTGGGTGAACTCTGGGAGTTGGTGATGGACAGGGAGGCCTGGCGTGCTGCAATTTATGGGGTTGCAAAGAATGGAACACGACTGAGTGACTGAACTGAACTGATAGTCTTTAGGGACAATGGGTGGACTCTGATTGTCAAGTTTTAAAGTTTTATTTTTCTGCATTGTAATCCTCTGTTTTGTAAATTAATTTATTTATTTTAATTGGAGGCTAATGGCTTTACAATATTGTAGTTGTTTTTGCCATACATTGATGTAAATCAGCCATGGGTGTACATGTGTCCCCCATCCTGGACCACCCCCTCTACCTCCCTCCCCATCCCATCCCTCAGGGTTGTCCCAGTGCACCAGCCCTGAGCATTCTGTCTCATGCACTGAACCTGGACTGGAGATATATTTCACATATGGTCATTGTAATCCTCTTTTGTCACTATAAATCTTCAGTAAAGTTTGCCGAATCCAAATGTCTTGTGTCAATTGTGCTTGAGAGAATAAAGAAAGGGACCTATTCCTTAGGCATATTCTTAGGGGTGGGGCTGACCTGGAAGATGGGCTCAGCATGGAGGAGCCTAAATCGTCAACAGATGTTTGGGGAGTCGGGGAAAGTGTGGAGCAGTGGTCCAGTGAAAGAGGTGACAAGCAAACCTCAACCACAGACATTCCCGTTTTCCCTTTTGACCTCTCACTCCCTCTCCCCATCACCACATCCTTCTTGTCTCTTCTAATTTATGTTCTGTTTTATTCTCTCCTTAAAGAAGGAAGATGCTAGATATTAGACCTGAAAGTAACTTTGGCAAGATCTGGAAGCAGACTCTGGGCCCCCATTTCTCTTCATTGTGCTACATGGTCTTGGTGGTTCCCTTGCCGCTGAAACAGTCCAAGAGTCGATGCTGATTTTGCAAGAATAAATAGTTGCGGTTCAAATAAATCTCTTGCTCAATTTTTGGGATCTGGAGATTTTGCCACATAACTGTTCTGATGCCAGGAATTCATACCCCTGAGGCCTTCCTCTCATCATTTAAGATTTTTTAAGAAGATAATTTAGCTCAGCGCTAGTTGCCAGATTGACAGTCTTAAAAACAAGAGGTGAAATCCAATCTGGACAGAGCCTGTGCCCACTGTCTATATTTAGGGAAAAGATTACTCACCCATATGGTCAGCTAGGAATAGAGCATTACTGGGGCTGGGGGTGGGGTAGAGACTAAAACAGCCTTGACCCTAAATCTCCTGATCTCAGTTGGGGCTGGGGAGGGGCAGTGGTTGGTGGCTGGAAGGGACAGGAATTGCTCTGGGTTTAGCGGGGTGTGCAGTTCAAGAGTTTCCCAAAACCAATCCAGCATTTTGCAGTGTGATAAAAATAATCCTTCCTTCTAAAAATAGCCCTCTTAGAAACCAGAGGCCTGGATTTAACTGCAGTCACTTTATAGTGACCATGTACCAAGGTACCAAGGCCCAAGCTGGTTCTTTGCAATACTATCTGCTGTAACCCTGCTCCAACCCCATGAAGCAAGTATTTCTTTCCCCACCACAAAAAATGAGCACATGAAAGGTCTGAGAAGGAACTGAAAGCCAGCGCATCACTTAACTTCAATTGTTTACATTTTCTTCAGATCTCCTAGGCTGGACGTTCCCAAACCTGGTTGCATATCAGAATAAATGGAGACACTAAAAAAAAAAAAAAATTCCTGAGATTTACCCCAGTCCTGGTAAATCATGGTTTTGGGCAGGGACAGTAAGTTCCTAAGGTGATTTGGTTGCACAGACCTGCTGTCCAAGAGTCAAATGGCGACCGGGTGATGCCAGGAGCGCCTGGGGAATTCCAGAGTGCCACCTCCATGTTCTTCAGCCTAGAGCCCTAAGTGTCCTCCTGCTACCCTAGACTCCTCTGAGTTCTTCCACTCAGCCTCATTTCCTCTAACCTCAGAGCTTCCCCTCTGCGAGGAAGCCTTCCTATCCCTGTCTGCCTCCTCCTTGCATCTCCATGTCACTGCCTCCTGGAGTCTGCCCTTTCCCCTGGGGTGGGGTGATGTGCTCCTGCACTTTCTCTTAGAACACATCATGTTTTGTAATTACATATCATGTGAATTTTAAAATTTAATATTGGTCTCACCTACTAGTTGGTAAGTGCCATAAAGGCAAGGGACTAAGTTTGTTTCACTCAAAATTCTACCTCCTGGGCCTTATACTTTTGATGGAGGGAGAGAATGAATGAATGACCTGAGATGGTGCGGAAGCAGGAATAAGAGAATGGGGTTCTAGTCCTGGTGTGGTGTTCATTTGCTTCTGCACAACAATTTGGCAAGCTACTCTTGTTTCAGATTCTGTTTCCTTCCCTGATAAACAAGAGGGCTAGATTAGACCCATGGGTGCCGTGTGTACGTGCTAAATTGTTTCAGTCGTGTCTGACTCTTTGTGACCCTATGGACTGTAGCCCACCAGGCTCCTCTGTCCATGGGATTCTCCAGGCAAGAATATTGGAGTGGGTTGCCATGCCCTCCTCCAGGGGATCTTCCCAACCCAGGGATCAAACCTATATCTCTTATGTCTCCTGCATTGACAGGAGTATTCTTTACCACTAGCACCATCTGGGAAGCCCCAGACCCATGGGTGTCATGTTCCACTAAATGTCAGAGTGGCTAGGGAGCTTCGGTCAAGTGGAGTCCATCTCTCCTTCAGCAGGTCTGGAGTGGGTCTGGGGCCACGTTCTAAATGAGCCCCAGAGGTGCCGGTGCAGGTGGGTCTCAGGAGTGGGGTGGGGGGCACATTTTAATAACACTGGGTTGGGTAAATTCTGAGGTCCTTTCTAGCTATGACATTTTGTCATTTTTTCAGTTAGCAAACAGTTCTTGTGGTCTGTGCATGAGGAAGACAGAGAGGACTCAGAAAACACATGATTTCTCAGAACTTGCATTCCTCACACGGCTGCCAGCTCATGCCATCCATGAGGGGCAGAGTAGAGACCTTGATTGCCATTTGCTTTGTAACTTACTATACTTGGAATCACCACTTCTTGATATAAGGAATTCACTGCAATGCACTCCATGTTAAAAAACATACTGGAAATTTGAACTGTTCTCAGAAGACTCCAGATAGTACTCAGGACTTCCAAGTGTTGGAAACCATCCTTGCAATGAATGGAAATCCTGAGAGAGAGGGAAGGCCATTTAATTATGGCCTCTCCTCTCTTCCACTTCTAAAAAATTATAAAACAAAAGTGGAAAGTGACATGAAATAAAGGTATAGGTTTTGATTTCTTAATCACTGCTCACTTCATGAAACAGCTTCGCCAGTCCCCCAGAAGCCCCTCTGCACCTTCTTAACTCTTTCCTTTCCCTTGAAAGTAAGTACTTTCTTGACTTTTAAAGTTATCACTTTCTGGTGTTTCTAGTTCTATCCTGATTGTATATTCCTGGTCTATATATATATATATATATATATATATATATGATGGACTTGCCATTTGTTAAAATCATTGGTTACGTCTTTAATATCCCATTAGATTCACAGTCCTAGCCCTCTAAGACCAGCTTCCCTTATAGCTCAGTTGGTAAAGAATCTGCCTGCAATGCAGGAGACCCAGAGTCAATCCCTGGGTCAGGAAGATACTCTGGGAAAAGGAATGACTACCCACTCCAGTATTCTGGCCTGGAGAATCCCATGGACAGAGGAGCTTGGTGGGCTACAGTCCATGGGGTTGCAAGAATCGGACATTACTTAGTGACTGAACCACCACAGTGGTTAAGATTGAGGGGCACATAACCTGCAGAGTTTCTCACGGGCTGGACTTTGCTGATTGCATACTCACGGTGCAGTTCAACATGTTCCTCTGTACTCGGTATTTCCTGAAAGTTGGCAGCTGGAATCAGAGGTTTCATCAGTCTCATTTACAATCCATTTGGCAAGACTATAGGCAGTGGTGTGTTCTTTCATCAGAAGGCACACACTGTCTGGTTTTCTCTCCCTTCTCCCCTTCTGCCTCCCCTCCCCGCTTTTCTCCTCATCTTTCTGTCCTTTTCTCTCCCCCTTCCTCCTTCCCTTCATGCTGTTGGCCACCATTGATGTTCATTATCAGTGTCAGAAGCCATTAATTCATTAGGGACTGAAAAAATTGTGACAGTCTAATTCTATAATTTCTTGCTAAGTCACTTCAGTTGTGTCCAACTCTGTGCGACCCCATAGACAGCAGCCCACCACGCTCCCCTGTCCCTGGGATTCTCTAGGCAAGAACACTGGAGTGGGTTGCCATTTCCTTCTCCAATGCATGAAAGGAAAGTGAAGTCGCTCAGTCATGTCTGACTCTTAGCGACCCCATGGACTGCAGCCTACTTATTTAATTATTGAAAAACTAGGAAGTGATGCTTTCCCTCATCTATAATTTGGTTAGCTGGTGCTACTCTTCATATAAGGAAGGCAAGATGAATGAAACATTCTTTCCTTTATTTAGCACCTTTTAAGATAATGAATTATTTCTCTATCATACTTTCCAGGTGACCACCTACTTTTAAAATACTATGAGCTCACATATAAAAGTATGTTAAATGAGTGTCAATCTTTTGGAATTATTATTCTTTCTGAATCTCAATTGCTTTATCTTTGGCCAGAGGGAACCTCTTCAAGTTGGCTAGCAGGGGAGCTAGTCTGAAGGAGCTCCCCCTCTCTCCTTCTCTAATCTGAATATAAATCCTATTCTCCAATCCTTTTGCTTTTGGGACTATTGAGAGCATATTTGAAGACATCCCTTCCCTTTAGCACTATTTCCATCTCTGGCTGTGAACTTTCTAACAATGAAACATGTCAGTGGATGAAAGTATCTGGATTCACCTTGTGAAAAGTAGGAGTCAACTGTCACAGCTAAGAGGAGCCTAACAAGACATGACAACTAAATGTAATGTGGTATCCCAGATGGGAAAAACAACACTAGGTAAAAGCTAAGAAAATAGGAACAGAGTATGGACTTGGGTTACTAATAGCATAACAGTCATTAACTGTAATGGAAGTACCATGCTATAAGATGTTAGATGTTAATTAGATGGAGCTGGTTATGAGATACATAGGAACTCCCTGTCCTATCTTTGGGCTTCCCTGATAGCTCAGTTGGTAAAGAATCTGCCTGCAATGCAGGAGACCCTGGTTCAATTCCTGGGGCAGGAAGATCCACTGGAGAAGGGATAGGCTTCCCACTCCAGTATTCTTGGGCTTCCCTTGTGTCTCAGCTGGTAAAGAATCAGCCTGCAATGCAGGAAACCTGGGCTTGATCCCTTGATTGGGAAGATCCATCCCCTGGAGAAGCGAAGGCTACCCACTCCAGTTTTCTGGCCTGGAGAATTCCATGTACTGTATATAGGCCATGAGAGTTGCAAAGCGTTGGACACAACTGAATGACTTTCACTTTGTACTATCTTTGCAATTTTTCCATAAATCTAAAACTTCTCTAAAGTAAAAAATTTACTTTAAAAAAGGAGAAATGGGAGTCTAGGTAGCTTTGTAGGCATATGTCTGTTGTAAACTCAGTAAATTCACCAGCAGATTGAACATGCAGATCACAAAGAGATGCAAAGGAAACAGACTGATTAGGTGAGTGGCAAAATCTCCTAAAGGAGATGAGTTATGAACCAAGTCTCTAATTTGAGGGTTAAGGAGGTAGGGTGTGAACTAACCAAGGCATATCAAATATATACATTTAACTCTTCATTTTTTTGGGGAAACCTTTTTAAATGACAATAAAGAATTTTTTAAGGGTAAACCCAAAGAACAAAAAAAGTGGAAGTGTAGAACAGCAGAAAAAATGAGATCAACCAAATTGATTGGATGAGGGGAAATTGCTTCAATAGCACAGAGAAATTAAAACCTCAGTGTTGCTGAGGAGATGCTAGGAAAGGAATAAAGGAGAAAACCAAGAAAGAGTTAAGACATGGGCTCCAGAAAACAGAGGTACCA
Organism: Aepyceros melampus; assembly: GCA_006408695.1. NCBI lineage: Eukaryota > Metazoa > Chordata > Mammalia > Artiodactyla > Bovidae > Aepyceros > Aepyceros melampus. The sequence goes on from SJXQ01010511.1 coordinate 423,302, forward strand.
GTGCAGGGCAGCAGGTGAGAGGCATCCCCAGGGAGACTGCTATTTGGCAGGCATGAGAGGCACCAGCGTGGACAGGAACAGGACGCTGAGGGCTACAGGTGAGACTCCTGAAATTACAAAAAAAGCATTTATTAATACTAGGAAAAATTTTTTTAAGTACAAGGAAAGAAATGACTCTATTGCTCTACTAGTCTCAGTTGTGAAAGAGGGTGAAAGTGTGTGAAGAAAGTGTAAGAGAATTCCATTTTCACCTTGTAGAGGAAAAAGTCAACAGAGGATGCATAAAAGTGAAACATTATTTTCACTTAAAAATTATGCTGCTATTGCTAAGTTGCTTCAGTTGTGTCCAACTCTGTGCAACCCCATACACGGCAGCTACAAGGCTCCCCATCCCTGGGATTCTCCAGGCAAGAACACTGGAGTGGGTTGCCATTTCCTTCTCAAATGCATGAAAGTGAAAAGTGAAAGTGAAGTCACTCAGTCCTGTCTGACTCTTTGTGACCCCATGAACTGCAGCCCCCCAGGCTCCTCCATCTATGGGATTCTCCAATCCGGAGTACAGGAGTGGGGTGCCATTGCCTGACCATTAAAGAAAAAGACAAGTGGAAGAGAAAGTTGAGATTTATCACCCCAAAGTTATGGGCTGAGTTGTGTCCCCCTCAGAAAATTCATAGGTTGAAGTCCTAACTCCCAGTACCTCAGAAATGACTGAGTTTGGGGACAGGACCTTTAAAGGAATAATTAATTAAGTTAAAATGAGGTTACTGTTATTGTTGTTCAGTCACTAAGTCGCGTCCAACTTTTTGTCATCCCACGTATTGTAGCACACCAGGCTTCCCCGTCCTCCACTATCTCCCAAAGTTTGCTTAAATTAATATTCACTGAGTCAGTGATGTTGTCTAATCATCTCAGCCTCTGCTGCCCTCTTCTCCTTTTACCTTCAATCTTTCCCAGCATCAGAGTCTTCTCCAATGAGACAGCTCTTTGCATCAGGTGGCCAAAGTGTTGGAGCATCAGCTTCAGCATCAGTCCTTCCAATGAACACCCAGGACTGATCTCCTTTAGGATGGACTGGTTGGATCTCCTTGCAGTCCAAGGGACTCTCAAGAGTCTTCTCCAACACCACAGTTCAAAAGCATCAATTCTTCAGTGCTCAGCTATTTTATGGTCCAACTCTCACATCTGTACATGACTACTGGAAAAACCATAGCTTTGACAATATGGACCTTTATTGACATAGTGATATCTTTGCTTTTTTGTGGGGGGGGGGGCTCAATCAGAAGGACTTGGGCCCCCATCTTTGCCCTTTAATACTCTGTCTAGGTTTGTCATAGCTTTTCTTCCAAGGAGCAAGCATCTTTTAATTTCATGGCTGCAATCACCATCTGCAGTGATTTTGAGCCCAAGGAAAGAAAATCTGTCACTGCCTCTATTTTTACCCTTTCTATTTGCCATGAAGTGATGGGACCGGATGCCATGATCTTTGTTTTTTGAATGTTGAGTTTTAAGTCAGCTCTTTCACTCTCCTCTTTTACCCTCATCGAGAGGTTTCTTAGTTCCTCTTCGCTTTCTGCTATTAGAGTGGTGTCATCTGCATATCTGAGGTTGTTGATATGGGATGGCTACTAGGATGGTTCTAATCCACTGGTGGCCTTGTAAGAAATCAGGACACAGACACACACAAGACCGTATGAAGACACAGAGAGAAGCCAGCCTTCTTCAAGCCAAGGAGGGAGGCCTCAGAAGAAACCATCCTTGCCAACACTTTGGTTTCAGACTTCTGGCTTCTAGAACTGTGACACAGTAGCAGTGCTGTGGGAGCCACCAGTCTGCAGTCCTTGGTTATGGTGGCCCCAGCAGGCTAATGCACTCAGGCTCCAGATATGGAAGTGGATATTCCTGAAGCAGTAGTCCTGGGGAACAGGTATATACAGCCATGGACTTGCATGCAGCCTCTGAGCTGGGCCCTGATTCTTCTGCTGCTTGAAAACCAATGTTTGCAGGGATGCTTCAGCTTACTGGAGCCTCTGGTCAACTAAGGCTGGCTACAAAGTGTGACATTGTCCCTTGGCACAGAAAAGCTCCCTTACTGTGGCTCTCCCACTTGTTGACAGGACACAAGTGGGCTCCTCAGTGCTGCTTCCTTCAGCCCTTTTGGACAAACGGTTTGTTTTTGCCTGTGGGGCTTCCCTCCTTGGAAGTCGCAGAGGCATCGTGTCCAGGAGAATTCCGTGGAAGGCAAGCTGCCTTGTTTTTGTCTTTTGGCAGATGCTGAAGTTATCTTGCTGTTTGTACTACAGAGACACTATAAATGTTCTTCTGAGTAAGCCTCTGCATGTTCCTGTAAAATTTTACGATCTTCCATGTGAACAAACTGATAGTATAAGCACTGATACTGAAGAAAAGAATTTCTGAGACACTCATGTGAGGTTCAGTAACATTATGGAAATATGACCTTTCTTATGAGTCTATACATTGCAAACCAAAATGATAAGGAAACTTCCCCAACTTGAGTAGTAAAACCATTTTTTCTTCTTCGTGATATTTTTGACAGTCTGCTAACAAGTACTTAGAGACTGATTCCCTGTTCTAGTTCAATTTTGTCTTCTCTGTATGAGTTTGTGTATGGGTGTATGATAGTGCATCTTTAATGTTAATTTTTGTTATAGTGTTTTCAAATACTAGTGGAGATAGAGTCACTCTTCCAAACTGCTTGCTCTTGTCTCAAGCACTAGAAACGCTATCTTGGGAATCCTGTCAGGGCTGAAGATTCTCTAGAAGAAACAGACTCTGGTTCTATTTGTCCTCTTGTCAATCCAAGTTCATGAGCATTAAGAGAAAAGTGGACAGAGGAAGCTGGCGTGTCAATGGCCTTTGGCTTTGTGGATCTGAAACTTCCTGCTATGGCCTGTTTTAGAGCTTCCCAGGTGGCACTAGTGGTAAAGAACCCACCTGCCAATGCAGGAGATGTAAGAGATGCGGGTTCGATCCCTGGGTTGGGAAGATCCCCTGGAGGAGGGCATGGCAACCCACCACAGTATTCTTCCCTGGGGAATTCTGTGGAAAGAGAAGCCTGGCAGGCTACGGTCCATGAGGTCACAAAGAGCTGGACATGACTGAAGCAACTTAGCACATGCACAATGGCCAATTTTGTTGTTGTTATATTTTACCTGATTATCCCGGCTGTGAGGGCTTTACGCTTTCTGCTAAAGTAGTGCGTGTGTCTGTTTGCATTAATAGCCTGAGTTGTCATGGATAGGATAGGCCTCCTCACTGCTGGTTGGGCCCATGCCTAGCTAGCCTTTCTCAGCTGTGTTCACGGCAGCCCCGAGTGCGCATAAGGGGCAGTTGTCCTGGTTCTGTTTTGCAAGTGCTGTCTTTGTGCGTCTTCATTTTTCTTTTGACAGTTCTCCTGTGCCATCGTAATAATGGGAGCCCAGTGTTACTGAAGCAACTTAGCACATGCACAATGGCCAATTTTGTTGTTGTTATTTTTTACCTGATTATCCCGGCTGTGAGGGCTTTACGCTTTCTGCTAAAGTAGTGCGTGTGTCTGTTTCCATTAATAGCCTGAGTTGTCATGGATAGGATAGGCCTCCTCACTGCTGGTTGGGCCCATGCCTAGCTAGCCTTTCTCAGCTGTGTTCACGGCAGCCCCGAGTGCGCATAAGGGGCAGTTGTCCTGGTTCTGTTTTGCAAGTGCTGTCTTTGTGCGTCTTCATTTTTCTTTTGACAGTTCTCCTGTGCCATCGTAATAATGGGAGCCCAGTGGTTGTATCAGGCAGACTGTGTGCCTTTATCTGCAGCACACAGAATTGCAGTGAATGATAGCAGCGTGTTGTTCACCTTCATGGGGTCTTTCAGGAGGATGGAGTAATTGGCAGCTGTAAAGCAGCAAAAAGACTATCTCTGGCAATGTTCTGTAAAAAACTAAAATAAAAATAATGTTTCAGAGCCTCATCTGCATAATAGTAACAGAATTCAATATAATGGTGTACAGAGTAATAACAAAATTCCATTCTTTAAACTTCTAAAATGCATTGTCCATACACTTGTTTTCTTCACTTTTGTAATGAATTACTTTGGAATATTCATTTCACCACAAGTCAAGCAAGATCCTGACCACAGCCCATTCAGAGGGTCAACTTGCTTTACGTGTCTCAAGTAATTCAGCTGATGAAATAGTTTGAACTAACCAAGAAGTAAAATGCTAACGTGCTAAAGGTACACTTTCACCTCTTTTTAAAAGATTGTACTATATTATGAAAATATATTCAGAAAATTATTAAATAACAGTATCATCTAATGGTATGAATTAATGCTGAGTCACCTAAGTTATGTCTGACTCTTTGTGACCCTCTGGACTGTAACCCTTAGGCTCCTCTATCCATGGGATTCTCTATGCAAGAATACTGGAATAGGTTGCCATGTCCTCCTCCAGGGGATCTTCCCAACCCAGGGATCAAATCCAGGTCTCCTGCATTGGCAGGTGAGTTCTTTACCACTGGTGCCACCTAGGAAGCCCCACATCTTATGGTAACGTGCTAAAATATGTTGCCTGTAATAGGTATGGCCTAGATTTTTGAGTTTTACGAAATACTGAAAACCAACATCATAGAAAAGCAGTTTAATTTAAGCATGTTCATGCAAATCTGGAGGAGCTTAGAGAGAAATTAATCTACGAGACAAAGTATCTGGTTCATTTATTCTAAGTATACAGTGTTTGTCATTGTCGAAACTTCACAGCACTGCATGGTTGGTGTCATAAATCTGTGACAACCCATGACAAATCATATATTACACAGTTAAAAGTATCATGTTGCTGCAAATTTGGTTTGATAAAGCTCTGCATAATTTAGAGGTTAAAAAGAAATGTTCACTTTTCAATTAAATAATTTCCATGGTGAAAGGGTTTAAACTGAAGTGACATAAAACAGTTTTCATCTAAAAATGTATTATATCACAGCCATAATTCAAGTAGGCTTTAGAAAATGTTGCATTTTGTCTAATTAGCAATTAGCTTAGAGATTTGATGATTTCCCTGGGAAAGTTGTTCTAGTATTCAGGCTAGAAGGTCACATTTCACACATCTGTCTGCCACACACACAAATGCATACCTTCTGCCTCACATACCTTTGCTTTCTGTGTAACTCACGATTTGAGGCTGATTTCCAGAGCTTTCCACTTGGGCAAAATGAACCTCCTCTTCTCTGACCATCAGCAGCCCATCCTCCCACCCTCTCTGCTACAGGGTTGGGGGAAGCAGGCTTTAGAACACGGAAACTGAGGGCTCCACTTTGCAAATCCTCACAATCTCCAATTTCACTGAACCAAGAGACTGAAATCGGACATTTGTTTGAAATCACCAAGCAAAATCTAGCATAAAGAGGAGTGTGAGATGACAGCAGTGCAGAACATCAAAGACCAAATGTTTATTCCTCAGGACGGCAGCAGCCTTGAGAGTGCCATGGATCTGTCAGCTGGGGAGCCTAACTACGCAGGTTAGCTCCCTGAGTGATCCTCAGGGCCGGGGGCTAACCTCTCAGCTACTATTCCAGCTATTCCACGTCTTGTATGTTTGACGCTTGTGGCTTTGACTCATCTGTGTGTGCGTGTTAAGTTGCTTCATTTGTGTCTGACTTTCTGCAACCCTATGGACTGTAGCCCTCCTGGCTTTTCTGTCCATGGAATTCTCCAGGCAAGAATATCATGCCTTCCTCCAGGGGATCTTCTCCACCCAGGGATCAAACCCGCGTCTCTTTGTCTCCTGCAGTGGCAGATGGGTTCTTTTCCACTAGCACCACCTGGGAAGCTCTTAAACACATCTGAAGTGCCTAATTAATGCCAGAGAACCCAAAGCGTTGTCACCACAGACACCAGTGCACAGACCAGGCTATCCCAGAGTCGTCTTTCATGATCTCTGATGTTGGGCTGCTCTTGTGTCTGAAGCTCTGTAATTATAGATTCAACCTTTGTTTCCTGGTAAAAAGCTGTCCTTACTGAGAGAGAAAGTGCTATGTCGGATCCTTCCTATATTCCAGAGCTTCCCTGCTGAGCTGAGGCATTGTATTAATGATCTCAAATACCTCATTGTCTTGCTGTCTATCAATCTGTCCTCAGACTATTTTATCTCCACATTTCCTGACTCTTTTGAGTAATTCTGGTCCCAACATTTGGAAGACCGTTCAGCTAAGAGAAAAACTCCCAACCATAAAACAAACTAAAAAAAAAAAAGGAAACCCAAAGCAATTAAAGCTTTAATTTTTTATGGCCCATATTTCTATAAATGTAAATGACTAGTAAACATCATAAAATATTAACTATGCTGGTAATCCAGGGTTATGTACGATGTTAAGTCACTCCCNAGTTAGCTCTTCTGTGGGTGTGAGAAACTGGACCAATCCACTCTGAGTGGCATAAGGACAATTAGAGATGAAGGGGGAAGAGAGACCTCATTGGGGAGAGCCTTGCTTTCTGATAATAGAGTATATGGGATGGACAATTATTTTGTGGCAAATAACTGTTGTCTGCTAACCCAACAATCCTCTGGAAAAGCTTTTTCTGGAAGAACTCGCCTCCCATGACAGAGACTTAAAATGCCGAGTACTCACTCTCTCAAACTGTCTCGGTATGTGGTCCAGTTTCTTTTATTTACTGTAGTTGAGTTACATTGTTGTGTTAGTTACTACTGTACAGCAAAAAGACTGAGCTGTATACACACATTCTTCATATGCTTTTCTGTTATGGTTTATCACTGGATATTGAATGTAGTCCCTGTGCTAGACAGTAGGACCTTATTGTTTATCCATTATATATATGCCAATAATTATAGCATCTGCTAGTCCAAAACTTCCAATCCAACCTTCTCCCATCCCCCTGCCCCTTGGCAATCACCAGCCTATTCTCTATGTCCCTGATTCTCTTTCATAGATATGTCTGCTTGTGTCATATGTTAGATTCCACATGTAAGTGATATATGGTATTTGTCTTTCTCCTTATGACTTACTTCACTTAGTATGATAGTCTCAAGTTGCATCCATGTTGCTGCAAATGGCATTATTTCATTTTTTTAATGATTGAACAATATTCCATTGTATTTATGTACTATGTCTTCTTTATCCATTCATCTGTCATGACCATTTACATTGTTTCTATGGCTTGACTACTGTGAATAGTGCTTTTATGAGTATGGGGGGTGTATGTATCTTCTTGAATTATAATTTTGTCTGGATATATGCCCAAGACTGGGAGTGCTGAATCATATGGTAATTCTAATTTTATGGTATGTGGTCCAGTTTTGATCAATGAGACGATGGGATAGTTTCTTATGAGCTTGAGGGGAAATTATTTTTCTCCTGGTAAAAATACAGGGGTAGGCAAGAAAAGTTTGCCTCTTTCTTTCTCGTCTTAAACATAGCTTGAGTATGGACATGACATTTGGAGCTGTGACAGCAATATTGTGAACATGAGGAAAAGGCAAAGAGTATCATAAGTCAACTCAGAACTCTGATACTAAACAGCCACCAAACCAACCTTAGAATCACCCTCCCTTTATAAGTTTATTTTAGTTGGATATTCTATTAGTTAACCCTGGCTTAAATCATAGGGACATATATTATTTACTTAACAGAAAGACTAAAAGTAGATGATCCTGAGATTGGTTCATTGGCTCAGCCACATCATCAAAAATGCAGACTTTCCTCATGTCTCAGCAATAGATTCTGACCTTTAGTTTTTGCCTCATGGTTGCAAAGTGGTTGCCAGCAACTCCAAACATTCCATCCTGGCATAGGCTAGGGCAGGAAGAGGAGGGCAGAACGGGATGCTCCTCCCCAGCTGCCTCTCTGTTATCAGGGAAGAACATCTTGTTTGGCATGGTCCACTCACTGGCAAGAAGGAATGGGACAGCCACTGGTGACTTAAAGCAGGTTCTGCTTGGCATCTGCTCTCTTCTTCCTCGTCTTCTCTTCTCCTTTCTCAGCATGTCCACTGCCCTTGCTAGCAACCCTCAAAGTCTCTTGGTGATGCTACATTCTTGGGGTTTCTTTTAAACAAAGCATGAGAGTAAAGCGTGTTAAGAGACTGCATGTTTCCCACTGCTATTGTCTGCAGGCCTTGCTTCCGCTGCTTCCCCTCCTAGAGGCAGACCTCAGGGGAGTAGTTCTTACTGAGGCGTGATTCTGAACACATACACACCCCTACTGTCAATGGACATTTGGTAATGATTGGAGACCTTTTCGGTCTCACAGCTGGGGAGGCAGTGGTGCTACTGGCATCTGTGGGTAAGGGTGAGGGAACTGGCACTAATCCTTCAACGCATGGAACAGTCCCCCACACAAACTTAACCACACCCACATGTCAGCAGTGCCAGGGTTGGGAAACTTGGCCCTAGAGGATGGGACCAGGGCAGAAAGCCACCTTTCCTCCTTTCCTTAATGCCCCCTTGCTTTTCGCCCAGGCCCTGATAAATATGGAGAATGTCTATATTCTATGTTCTCTTCCAAAGACATGAACGCGCCCCTGGACGGTAGCAATGACCAAGTAAACAACACAAAGGAGACACCAAGTACTTACTTATGTTGGTTCACTGATTAAATCAGCTAATGTCTTGAGTCTATTGTCTTTGGAAAAATTGCAACAATCACTGCATGACTTTTGTCTTAAATGGCAGTGTTGCAGCATTAGTAAGAGTGTCTCCAGTGGCCATTGCAAAAGAGACAGGCACTATGGGAGGAATGTGGTCAATTCAATCCATTTCTGTTGATGAGCTTTGGAAGTGAGCAAAAGGTCAGCAGAGGAGTATTCTAAAATTAAGAAGCATGAACAGTTTGGATTTGGGCCTTGTCTTCCTACTCACCCCTGTCTGCCTTCACATTATTTCTACCAGGCTCAAGTGATAGTACCTTCTTTTTAGACTTGTCATTTCTTGGTTTTCTTTTTTTACAATATACCTCCTTATTCTTACTCCATTTTCACGCACAAAGAGAGACAGACCAACAAACGAGAGAAAGGAAAGAAATCCCCCACACACTTAAGCAGGATTCTCTTCTTGTCACTGCTGGAGTTGGCTGTTTTCACGGACGTTCAGAGTTCTCTCCTAAAATAATCATGCCATGTGGAGACTGCAGAATTGAAGGTCCAGATATGTCTACATTATAAAGAGATCCTCACCTCCATCTACTGTCTAACACAAGTTAGAAGTTTTTCACTTACATATCTTTGCTTTCTGAGTCACATCAGATCTGTTTAGGTGATCTCAGGCCCACAGGGTGATTCAGCGGTGTCTGTGAAGAAAGCTGAGCACCGAAGAATTGATGCTTTTGAACTGTGGTGTTGGAGAAGACTCTTGAGAGTCCCTTGGACTGCAAGGAGATCCAACCAGTCCATCCTAAAGGAGATCAGTCCTGGGTGTTCCTTGGAAGGAATGATGCTAAAACTGAAACTCCAGTACTTTGTCCATCTCATGCGAAGAGTTGATTCATTGGAAAAGACTCTGATGCTGGGAGGGATTGGGGGCAGGAGGAAAAGGGGACGACAGAGGATGAGATGGCTGGATGGCATCACCGACTCGATGGACATGAGTTTGAGTGAACTCCAGGAGTTGGTGATGGACAAGGAGGCCTGGCGTGCTGCAATTCATGGGGTCACAAAGAGTCGGACACGACTGAGCGACTGAACTGAGTTGAACTGAGATCCCAGGCCACTTTGCTCCTTTAATCTCGGCATGCAGCTTCCACCTCATGGTCAAGGTTGGCTGTACCATCTTCCATTATCATAGCCCACATTCCAGCCGGCAGGAGTGGAGCACTCCCCCTACTTTTAAGGGACATTACAAGCTGCCCTCATCCCTTCTGCTTAAATCCATTGACCAGAACCTGGTCACACAGCCACATCAAGCTACAAGGGGTGAAAACTGGAAAATTGTGTTGGGAGGCCCAGTGTGCTAGCTACAGTGTGAGAATTCTGTCACTTAAGTGCTTATTAAATGCCAGGCTCTGTGTTGGGTTTTACTTGGATTACTTGGTCAAATCCTCACAACAAAAACAGACACTCTTCTAGTGTCTGTGTTACAAATGAGGAAGCTGAGGCACAGAAAGCCCACCCACTCTCAAAGCAGACCTTAATTTGTTAAGGAACTGCCAGTGGGTGGATGGTAAATGAGGAGGGAAGCCAACAAGGGCTCCATTTCAGGCAAAATCCCCACTTCCATCCCACCCCACCCCCCCCCACCCTACCCTGATCCTGCAGCATGTGCAATGCCATGAAAAGTTCAAAAAAAAAGCCAGGTCTGTGGGCCTAGAAGGTACTGAATGAATGAAGGAGTGAGGAAATTAACGAATGTATGGGCTCAAAACTTGATTATTCTCAAGAGGATAGGAGATGAGCTGAAAATCATTTTGGGAAATAAATTTTCCTCCAAACTAACCGTCTCCCTCTCATCCTCCTGACCCCCCAGGAGGTTCTAACCCACGCTTCTATGCAGCAGCCTTGACTGAGGACACCTGTTACCCTCAGGTGTGGGGTAGAGAGTCAGCACAGTCGGATGTTCTTTTTCCATCTTTGTCTGAACCTGACCAACCTGTAACTTGGCTGCAGCATTGCCTTGTGAAGTTGGGCAAGTTTCTGAAGGCTTCACCGCTCTGATCTGAAATCAGGGAGATTAGAATAGTTTGTCCTTGTCTGAAAATCACTTTGAGACTTGCAGCAGCAGATAGCCCTCAGAATAAAATATAATCTCCCCTCTGCCAGACGAAACATCCTCAAGGTCAGGTTCACAAATCCCACAAGCAGTATGAAGTTTGTAAAGGGACTTGCATCAGGGGCTTGGACTGGGAAGAGGGGCTCCAATCCCCTGCACCTCCCACCATTCCCTGAACAATGAAAGAGCCCGAAGTCTTCTTATTGATTATGTAGATGAGGCCATCAGTTTAATGACAATAATATGACTTACGGAAAAGATCCTACTTTCTCAAATAGAATAAAAGGAGACCACCTGAATAAGAGACAAGATTGCTTTTTCTCCCTCCAGCGTAATCTCCTAAGCCCCCTCTCTGAGTCAAGAGCACGTCTCCTGTGAAATTTCACCCTGCAAATCCCCAGGGTCTTTAAATTTCACAGTTTCTGCCTAATGTCCTAGGGAAATGGCTTCATCTAGAGTCCCCTGGGGACTCACAGGGGTCAAAGGACATTTAAAAGAGGATTCTTCCCTTAACAGCTCCTGGAAGTGGTCAGATGTAAGCCTTGGGCTGGCCTTTGCTGCCCTTGGTCTCTGTTCCCGTTTTTGTCCCCAGTTGTGCTGGGTGAGTTTGGCAGTCTTTAAAGTCCTGGAATGAATCACTGGGAGGCACTTGGCAGATGCCACGCGTGATTGTGACACCATCAGAATAATCTCCATTCCAGGTACCAGATAGCTGTTGCTAAGAATTGGAAAGAATATTATTTTCTTTCTGAGAATTTGCAATTTGGCTGGCATTGGGGGAGGAATTTCATTAAGGACTGTGTGTGGGTGGTGGGGGGTTCTGTTTGTGGAGTTACAGTGTTTCTCCTCACCAAGCCTCATTGAGCACTCATACCCACACAGTCCTGCACAGTAGCTGCGGCTGCTCCCGTCTGACAGATGTTTCTCAGATGTTTATGGTTTAGGTGCAGCAGAGTCTTGAACCTCTGAGGCTTGGATTCACAACTGTCTCTCTAACTTGAAAAATACCGTTTTTCTACCTCCATGCTTCGTGGGGGCTTCCCTGATAGCTTAGCTGATAAAGAATCCGCCTGCAATGCAGGAAACCTTGGTTCGGTTCCTGGGTCGAGAAGATCTGCTGGAGAAGGGATAGGCTACCCACACCAGTATTCTTGGGCTTCTCTTGTGCCTCAGCTGGTAAAAAATCCGTCTGCAATGCGAGAGGCCTGGGTGCAATCCCTGGGTTGGAAAGATTCCCTGGAGAAAGGAAAGGCTACCCAATCTAGTATTCTGGCCTGGAGAATTCCATGGACTCTATAGTCCATGAGGTCGCAAAGAGTCGGACATGACTGAGCGACTTTCACATACATACACTATCTTGAATTCAAATAGAAGTGTTGTGGGTTTTTTTTGAGAATTAGACATCTTCCCACACACCTGGAAGTGGGAGACTGGCTTGTCGCCTGTGGCCCACCCGTCTGTTCCTTCCCAGGTGGTCAGTCTTAGGAAAATTAGAAAAGGACTCCAATCTCTATCCCCAAAGTCTTGGACCAGATGCATTTTAAAATCAGAAAAAAAGTATGCAAGATTTTTCAGATTTTATAAAGGAATTATTGTATATGTGTCTTGTCTTACATAAGACCTGGTAGGTCTGGGGCCACACCCTGAAATGAATCACATCAGTATTTCTGCAGTGGAATATTCACAGCAGTGGGACAATAAAGATTATAAAGAGCCACATGAGAATTTAGGTCAGGTTTCTACTACCAAATTAGATATGCCAAACATCAAGTTTTCAGAGTCTTAGGGATTTGGGAGTCACTGTAAGGTACGGTGGATCTGCAGGTGGTGCTTAAGTGCCCTTCTTCTCCTCTAAATCCTCTTCAGAAGAGTCTGCTGGGGAAGAATATGGGCAGCAGACACACTCCACAGGGAAGTGGCTTGGTCTGGAATTCTTTCAGCTGTGCCTGAAGAGGAAACCCCAGTCCCTGGGCATTTCCAGGACACAAAGACCAGGGAGCCAGACTTACTGAGCTCTTTGACTGCCATGGAGAGCTGTGTGTCCTTAGGGAAGTGCTGAACCTCTCTGGTCTACTAAGTGAGGAGAGAGCAGAGGGGAAGCTCTGCTCTGGATTCTCTCAGGGCAGTTGGCCCTGTGTAGCTCTGAGGCTGCAGTGAGGCTCTGCAGACCACCAGACCAGGACTAAGTCTCTGCACCCAAGGGGAAGGCATTCCTCCTACCAGAGGCATCACCTTCCAGGGGTGTGGGTTTGGGGGTGTGAGGTTTAACTGCTTGGTAACAGAGTCTGCCCTACCAACTACCAGCTTAGCTTGGACCTGATGACTTCCCAGTTTGTTTATCTGGATAATGAGCATAGTAACAATGGATCCCACAGCATAGAATGAGCGAGAAGCTCTGTGGAACTAGCGCATGTTCAGCTCAGTGCCTGGAACACACTTGACACTCACTAAAAAACAGCTTGTACTGTTCTCACTAGGGAGATCTGACCTGTATCCATGACCATAACAAATGACCACATCTAGTGGTTTAAAACAACAGGATTGATTCTCTCACAGTTCTGGAGGCTCTAAGCCAGAAACCAAGGTGCAGGCAGGGTGGGTTCCCTCTGGAGATTCAGAGGGAGAATCTATTCCATGCCTTTCTTTACCTTCCAGTGGCTGCTGGCAATCCTCAGCATCCCTTGTCTTGTGGTCACATCATTCTGATCTGTCTCCATCTTCATGTGGCCTCTGTGCGTCAAACCTTATCTTTTCTCTTATAAGGACACTTGTTACCAGATTTAGGGCCCACCCTTAATCCAGAATGATCTCATCTTGGGATCCTTCCTTTAATTGTATCCACAAAGACCCTATGTCCAAATAAGATCACTTTCATAGATACTAGTGGTTAGGATTTGTGGGTTTCTTCTGGAGGTAATACAAATCAACCCACTACAGGGCTACAGATTAAGTTTACAGGGTTGAAAGTGTAGTAAAGATAGCACCAGATGTGCTATCGGGTTGTTAGTTGACCCCTACAGGGGTCCCCTTTTGGGGGCCATCATTACAGGAGCCACTCTGACAGTGTAAAGGTATGGGTTTCAGGGTCTGGCAGATCAAGCCCTGAAACACTGGGCAGTTTTGCTTCACCAAAGTGAGGCTCAGTTTCCTTATCTCTGAAATGGAAATGATAAGCCCTACCTCCAGGTGTTCTTGTGAGGAGTAAAGCCCATTAAATGCTCCATAAGATGTCCTCTCCATAAAGTGATCCATAAACAGTTTCCTTCCTTGCCCCCATGTTCTTTTGTCTGGTAATACAAATGTGGTTGGGGCCCAGAATTCTCTCAGAAATCCAAACTGAAAGTCTGCAGTAAGACCCCTGTGTCCCCGTGGTTAGAGTCCTGCAGTGCCAGACATGGTGGAAGTTTCGTCAGTCAGAGGTCTTCTTTGATCAGCTAAGTGGTCTGCAGGGTCCAGGCAGACATTTCTAGGGACACGTGCCTGATCCCTGGGAGCCGATCCTGTGGAACCCATCCCAACCCACACCCCCAGCCTTCCCAAGGCTTAGAGCACTTCAAACCCTGAAGAGCATTTCAAGGTTGTTGTGCTTGCGTGCATGCTCCGTAGTGTCTGACTCTTTGTGACCCCATGGCCTGTAGCCTTCTAGTCTCCTCCATCCATGGGATTTCCCAGGCAAGAAAGAATACTCGAATGGACTGCTGTTTCCTCCTCTAGGAGATTTTCCTCACCAGGGATGGAAACTGTGTCTCCCGCTCTGCACTGGCAGGAAGATTCTTTACCATTGCATCTCAAGATGGTTGTTGTTGTTCAGTAGCCAAGTCACGTTCAACTCTTTCCAGCCCCATGGACTGCAGCACACCAGGCTTCCCTGTCCATCACCACCTCCCAGGGTTTGCCAAAGTTCATGTCCACTGAAGCAGTGATGCCATCCAACCATCTCATCCTCTGCTACCTCCTTCTCCTGTTGCCCTCAATCTTTCCCAGCATCAGGGTCTTTTCCAGTGAGTTGGCTCTGTGCATACTTTTGCAGGTGGCCAAAGTATTGGAGCTTCAGCTTTAGTATTAGTCCTTCCAGTAAACGTTCAGGGTTGATTCCTTTAGGATTGACTGCTTTGATCTCCTTGCAGTCCAAGGGACTTTTAAGAGTCTTTTCCAGCACCGCAGTTCAAAAGCATCAGCTCTTCGGAACTCTGCCTTCTTTATGGTCCAGCTCCACATCCGTACATGACTGCTGGAAAAACCACAGCCTCAACTGTACAGACCTTTGTCAGCAAAGTAACGTCTTTGGTTTTCAATACACTGTCTAGGTTTGTCATAAGGTTGCTATAAAACAAAACAGTGTCCAGGCTGGGTTTCGAGGAACCAGCCTCAGTTCTTCTAAACCGTCTGTGGGACCTAGATGCGGCTCACGGGAAAGCTGTGGCATCCCTACCTGGCTTCTCTTGTCGTTCTGAGGTGGGTTGAGAAGCTGTGCCCTCTCCCGGTGGGTCACGGATGCTGCTCCCAGGGCCTGTTTCTTCTCTTGGAACACATGTGCCTTTTTCTGATCGAGTTTTATGTCACAGGGTAGGATTTCGGTTTCTGTAGGAAGTGCTGGAGTATCTAGTCTGTGCACCAGACAGGCCCAGCATTTTAATTCTTGAGCAAATAACTTAATTCTTCAGTAATAATACTTCCAGCCATAAGTTTTTGGATGTCATAGTTTGTTTTAGCTTTTGTCACAGAAACTCAGAAAACCCAGAGGGGCATGAACTTTTGGCATCTGTGGTAGGACAGGAAGGGGCTGGCGGGCTGATTGGCTCCTCCAAACCTTGGGAGTCCACTTCCACTCCTCCGTGGAAGGGAGTTCAGCCAGCAGGCTTTTGCCCCTGCACACCTCCTCTGCCACACTCCCACCTCATCTTTTGTTTTGGAGGCTGGTGTTTGGAGGATCCTCCCCAAACCAGTTGTTTCCAAAGGCAAAGGGCACCCCAACCCAGGAAGGTCCAAGCGCTAGTTCCCTCCACCCGTCCTCCGGGCCTCCCAGGCTGTGTTCCTGAACCAGGCTCTTCATAACTCAGGAAGGTCCTGCTGCCCTTCTTGTTCTTCCACACAGCTGTGCTGAGTAACCGGGGTGGAATGATGGCAACAGGGTTGTTCAATGTCTCTGAGGTTCTGAGCAACATGTCTTCAAAGTATCACCCCTGGTAACACTTACCCCACTTTACAGATGAGGAAAATGAGCCCCAGAGAGGTCAAAAGTGGCTTCTCTGGGCTCCAAGGTGGTGGAGTTACAATGGGGACGATTAGAGGGAAATAGACACTGGAGACTGAGGATCTATTTTGCTTGTGGATGTGGATAACTGAACGGGGACTCAACAGGGGTATAGGAAAGGGAGGGACACAGAAGCACAGCCCTGCAGGGCCCACACAGCCATGGTGGGCAGAGGGCTGAAGGGTAGTACTAGCAGATGAGGCTGGATGGAGACTCAAGGGTTTGTCTGTCTGGCCCCAGCTGGTACATATCAATCAGGCCTGGGCATGGCTAGACATACTTCCACTGTCTGCTCTCCAAGCATGCACCCTCCTCCCCTAGACTCATCAACTTCTCTCTTGTCCCAGAAACAAGGACCTAACCTAGGATGGCACTAGGAGAGTCTAGATGCCATCTTCAGTGGCCACCCAATTCCCATAATCCTGTCCATCCTCTGTCACCATAATGTCCCTTGACTCTCCTGACTGGCAATGCTCATCTCTTTAGTGGTTTGGTGGGACTGGACCTTACTGGGAAGCCTAATCATCCATGATTACTGCATCTATCCATCAGTTCCCAGAGAGGTTTGTAACGTTTTCATTTTGACTATTTCCCTGCCTTCCACTGGCTCTGTATTCATATAATAACAGGAGTGTGTGGATGGACCTGTGATCGATGCCACACCACTCCTTGAGCTTTCCACCAGCTCCACACTTTCAGCTTTCCTAGATGCAGGATTTCTGGGGTCAAAATTGGCCAGAATGTCCATTCATTGCTCTGACCTCATCTGGTCTGTACTGGCCAATGGACTGAAAAACACGTTCTCTGTTCTCAGAGAGAGAGAAGACACTCAAAAGAGGGCTGAGGGAAAACATCCAGATCTCTCCCTTTCCCCAGGGAATTCTGAGCAACTTAATGGCAGTGGAAATTCTTGAGGAGAGAACATCACTACATATTAGTAATCATTATTGCTACTAATTATGAATGAGTCGTGGGAATATCAGAATGACTTGGAAACAGTTACCCCATGGCAATAGAAATGCCTTTAATGAAAACACATTTCTAGTTTGCCTTCAGAAAGAAATGTACTGGGCACCCATGTGGGCAAAGGGAGGGCAAAACAGCAGCAGCACCATGACCAACAATGGAAGCCTAGGTCATTTGTGGACTGAGATTGAGTCCTTAACATGGGACTCTTGAGAATCCCTTGGACTGCAAGGAGATTCAAACCAGTGAATCCTAAAGGAAATCAACCCTGAACACTCATTGGAAGGACTGATGCTGAAGCTCCAATACTTTGGCCACCTGATGTGAAAAGTTGACTCATTGAAAAAGACCCTGATGCTGGAAAAGATTGAGGGCAGGATGAGAAGGGGATGACAGAGGATGAGATGGTTGGATGGTACCACTGACTCAATGGACATGAGTTTGAGTGAACTCCAGGAGTTGGTGATGGACAGGGGAGCGTGCCTTGCTAAAGTCCCTGCAGTTGCAGAGTCGGACACAACACAGTGACTGAACAGCAGCAAATGAAAGTTAAGAGGAATTACACTTGTCACTGGACACAAAGTCATATTCTAGCCCTCTCAGCTGGACTAAACTCCCCAGGACAGAAAAACTCCTAGTTCTGTTGTAGTTACCGCTACCTTGGGATACGTTTATTGCTGTTCAAAATGAGAACAGCAACAGTGGCCATGGGGTTTTCTTGTTCTGATGATGAGCGATGTTCCAGCCCTCAGCAGGGAATGGTGCTCTGGCCACTGAGTGGGTGTCTGCAGTTACCTCCCATCTGTCAGCCAACATCATCTTCATGGCTCCCACCTGCCGCTAGGGTGGCTGAGTCAGCGCAAGAGTCTGGGCCCAGGCAGTAGCTGGACTGGCCTCAGGGAGGGATGAGATCCCTGAGGCTGTGAGATCCATGTTCAGAGAAGGCCAGTGGGATTGCTGGAGGCGTGTGAGGCTGCGGGCAATCTCATGACTCCGGGTCTGGAGTTACAGATCTGTCCATGGGGTCGCAAAGAGTCGGACACGACTGAGCAACTTCACTTTCACTTTTCACTTTCATGCACTGGAGAAGGAAATGGCAACCCACTCCAGTGTTCTTGCCTGGAGAATCCCAGGGACGGGGGAGCCTGGTGGGCTGCCGTCTATGGGGTCGCACAGAGTCGGACACGACTGAAGGGACTTAGCAGCAGCAGCATCCACAGGGCAGAATCAGCTCATGCCTACTGACCCCGATAGGTGAACACTGCAGCACTAGGTCTGCCGGGGCCCTTGGGGAGAGCACTGTGGAATGTTCCAAGGAAGCTCATAGTCAAGGTGTAGAGAGAGAGCCCGTGTAGGGGAGAAGACCACTTCAGCACAGCATCCTCTCTCATGAGACCACCATTACAGCCCTCTACTTGGTCTGCTAGTGCCCCCTATGGCCGACCCCTCAATCCATCTTTCCTGCACCATCAGAGACCTGCCTGGACTGGCACTTCTCAAACTCCAAAGTGCCTTCACAAGTCCTGGGGATCAAATTATATTAATAAAATGCAGATCTCTCCGATCCTGTGTGTCTACTAAGCACATAGAGGCCAAGGCTGCTGGGCATTTGAAAGGTACCTAAAGGCCAGCAGAAGAGTTAAATGTGTGCTCTCGGGCAATGTGACCTTTGGAATGTTCCTCAGACAGAGGGCTCTGCAATCTCCTTTCTGTAGAATGTGGCTGCAATGAAGATCACAGGGCTCAGTGGATGAAACACCCTGAGGCCAGTGTCTGGTTTGCAGCGCAGGTGCGAGCATGGGCCTTTATTGCTGCTTGTCCCTCCTCTGTTTTATCCCTACAGTGCACCCTCCCCTGCAGATCAACCAGCCTCATGCCCCACTCTCATCCATACCTTTGCTTTTCCCTGTGTCTGGAATGGCCTTCTAAGGGATGCTTGCCCACAGTAGTAGATATAATGGATAGTAGATACAAAAGAGTCCAAAATTCAGTACTTGGATGCAGCCTCAAAAACGGCAGAATGATCTCTGTTTATTTCCAAGGCAAACCATTTAATATCACAGAAATCCAAGTCTATGCCCCAACCAGTAACGCTGAAGAAGCTATAGTTGAATGGTTCTATGAAGTCCTCCAAGATTTTCTAGAACTAACACCCAAAAAAGATGTCCTTTTCATTATAGGGGACTGGAATGCAAAGGTAGGAAGTCAAGAAACACTGGAGTAATAGGTAAATTTGGCCTTGGAGTACACAATGAAGCAGAACAAAGGCTAATAGAGTTTTGCCAAGAGAATGCACTGGTCATAGCAAACACCCTCTTCCAACAACACTAGAGAAGACTCTACACATGGACATCACCAGATGGTCAATACCGAAATCAGATTGATTATATCCTTTGCACACAAAGATGAGAAGCTCTATACAGTCTCAGCAAAAACAAGACAGGGAGCTGACTGTGTCTCAGATCATGAACTCCTTATTGCCAAATTCAGACTTAAATTCAAGAAAGCAGAGGAAACCACTAGACCATTCAGGTATGACCTAAATCAAATCCCTTATGATTATACACTATAAGTAAAAAATAGATTCAAGGGATTAGATCTGATAGAGTGCCTGAAGAACTATGGACAGAAATTCATGACACTGTACAGAAGACAGGGGTCAAGATCATGCCCAAGAAAAAGAAATGCAAAAAAGCAAAATGGCTGTCTTAGGAGGCCTTACAAATAGCTGTGAAAGAAGAGAAGCAAAAAGCAAAGTAGAATTAGAAAGATATAGCCATTTGAATGCAGAGTTCCAAAGAATTGCAAGGAGAGACAAGAAAGCTTTCCTCAGTGATCAGTGCAAAGGAATAGAGGAAAACAATAGCATTGGACAGACTAAAGATCTCTTCAAGAAAATTAAAGATACCAAGGGAACATTTCATGCAAAGATGGGTACAATAAAGGACAGAAATGGCATGCACCTAACAGAAGCAGAAGATATTAGATGAGGGGGCAAGAATACACAGAAGAACTATATAAAAAAGATCTTCATGACCCAGATAATCAGGATGGTATGATCATTTACCTAGAGCCAGACATCCTGGAATGTGAAGTCAAGTGGGCCTTAGAAAGCATCACTATGAACAAAGCTAGTGGAGGTGATGGAATTCCAGTTGAGCTATTTCAAATCATAAAAGATGATGCTGTGAAAATGCTACACTCAATATGCCAGCAAATTTGGAAAACTCAACAGTGGCCAAAGCACTGGAAAAGGTCAGTTTTCATTCTGGTCCCAAAGAAGGGCAATGCCAAAGAATGCTCAAACTACCACACAATTGCACTCATCTTTCATGCTAGTAAAGTAATGCTCAAAATTCTCCAAGCCAGACTTCAACAATACGTGAAGAGTGAATTTCCAGATGTTCAAGCTGGATTTAGAAAAGACAGAGGAACCAGAGATCAAATTGCCAACATCCACTGGATCATCAAAAAAGCAAGAGAGTTCCAGGAAAACATTTACTTCTGCTTTGTTAACTACACCAAAGACTTTGACTATGTATCACAACAAACTGTGGAAAATTCTGAAAGAGATGAAAATACTAGACCACCTGACCTGCCTCTTGGGAAATCTGTATGCAGGCCAGGAAGCATCAGTTATAACTGGGCATGGAACAACAGACTGGTCCCAAATAGGAAAAGGAGGACATCAAGGCTGTATATTGTCACCCTGCTTATTTAACTTATATGCAGAGTACATCATGAGAAACGCTGATCTAGAAGAAGCACAAGCTGGAATCAAGATTGCTAGGAGAAATATCAACAGTCTCAGATATGCAGATGACACCACCCTTATGGCAGAAAGTGAAGAGGAACTAAAGAGCCTCTTGATGAAAGTGAAAGAGGAGAGTGAAAAAGCTGGCTTGAAGCTCAACATTCAGAAAACGAAGATCATGGCATCCAGTCCCATCACTTCATGGCAAATAGATGCGGAAACAGTGGCAGACTTTATTTTTGGGGGGAGGGGTCCAAAATCACTGCAGATGGTGATTGCAGCCATAAAATTAAAAGGCGCTTACTCCTTGGGTGAAAAGTCATGACCAACCTAGACAGCATATCAAAAAGCAGAGACATTGTCAACCAAGGTCCGTCTAGTCAAAGCTATGGTTTTTCCAGTAGTCATGTGCAGATGTGAGAGTTGGACTATAAAGCAAGCTGGGGGCTGAAGAACTGATGCTTTTGAACTGTGGTGTTGGAGAAAACTCTTGAGAGTCTCTTGGACTGCAAGGAGATTCTACCAGTCCATCCTAAAGGAAATCAGTCCTGAATATGCATTGAAAGGACTGATGTTGAAGCTGAAACTCCAATACTTTGGCCACCTGATGCGAAGAGCTGATTTATTTGAAAATACCCTGATGCTGGGCAAGATTGAGGGCAGGAGGAGAAGGGGACAACAGAGGATGAGATAAATGGTTGGATGGCATCACTGACTCAATGGACATGAGTCTGAGTAAACTCTGGGAGTTGTTAATGGACAGGGAGGGCTTGGTGTGCTGCAATCCATGGGGTCGCAAAGAGTTGGACATGACTGAGCGACTGAACTGAACTGGAGTACCCTTTTCTCCCCAGTGCACTGGCAAAGTCCTCTTCATTCTTTCAGGCTCCCAGACCTGAGCCTACCCCCAAAGGAGACTGTTCACAGGGCTGAGTAGCCCCTTGACCATGAGCTCCAGGGTGACAGGAAGTGTTTTTACCCTCTTGTATCCCAGTCTGTACATCACCTGACACATAGTGGGTTTCAGTACATGATGATTAGACAGCAAATGCTTCAGCTCTTTCTTCTATAACTTCTATGAGTCTGTGTGCTCTACTGAGAGAGGCTAAACCGGTATTTCTCAACCTTTACTGCACATCACCATTCCCTACAGTCTTTTTAAGAACCAGAAATTCCTGGGCCCCACTCCAGACCTACTTGAGACAACTTGAGAGAGAGAATATCATGAGCATTCATTTATTTACTTACTTGTCTAGTTCTATGAGTACCAACTATTATAGTTAAGTATTTTTGTTATTTAACGTCTTATAGCCCATTATTATTGCTCATTTTATGCCAGATTGTTTTAGGTTTAGCCTTCTGGCCCCGTGTCCTCTTGACATGTCCTCATCACTCTTGGAGTAATTCCTTGCTTTCCTATGTACAAGACTTTCCAGATTCATTTTGTGGTGTATCTCTTACAAAGCACAACAGGTGATTCTGATGCACATATGGGTTTTGGAAGCCATCATGTCAATCAGTAGCTTCAAATCACCAACAGGGTTAGCTCTGATTGCCAGAACCCATGGCAACAGGCAGAGGAATATTCTTGGGCAGAAGCTAGTGAAGGAAGCTCAGTGTTCCCTAAGACTCCCAGGCTGCATCCCTGAGGATGGCTGGCTCAGCACAGAAGACAGATGATTCAGGCAAGCTACCTGGCAGAGGTTCCCAGGTGCCACATGCCCAGCCAGTTACAGATGGCAAATGCCTAGTGTGCCCAAGGCCACAACTGCGGGAAACAGGAAGGAAGCCGTACAGAGCAGGACTTTATGCAAAGAGTCAGACACAACTGAGTGACTGAACTGAACTGAATGTGTTTCTCAACAGGTAGAAGTCATATTAACTTTAACTGTCTGCCTGGGGCAATAATTGTCATGAGGTCTGGATCCTGCCCTCTGAGGAATCAGCCCCAGGAATTTCCCAGGGTTGGAAAAGGCTGGCAGCTCCCATCAAGGAACCCTGTAGGATATTCCTCTGGAG
The DNA here is from genome assembly GCA_006408695.1 of Aepyceros melampus. Classification (NCBI taxonomy): domain Eukaryota; kingdom Metazoa; phylum Chordata; class Mammalia; order Artiodactyla; family Bovidae; genus Aepyceros; species Aepyceros melampus. Next base: position 445,994 of record SJXQ01010511.1, read on the forward strand.
GAGGCCAGGTATCACAAATGCTTTGCACTAAACAGCACTTTTCTTCCCAAGAATGCAAAGCACTTTCACAGATGGCTCATTTGTTTTCAAATAATTTTTAATGTAAAATCATTTGTACAACTTGAACAGAGATTAAAAAAAAAAAAAGACAATTCTGTACTGCCTTGACAAGGTTTCTGTAGATCTAATATTATGCCAAAATGAGTTTTAAAAATAGACTCACAATTTACAACATCGTGGAAGCCAGCATAATGCCCCTACCTGAAAGATGTTCACGTCTGAACCTGTGACTATGTTACATTCCATGACAGAAGGGAGTTCACAGATGCTTAGAGTAAGGTAAGCATCCTGAGGTGGAAAGTTTATCTAGAATCATCTGGGTGGGCCTGTTGTAATCACAAGAATCATTATAAGGGGCAGAGATATGATGATGGAAGCAGAGGTAAGAAGGACGGTGGGGGAGAGAGGGATTTGAATGTGCTATTCTGCTGGCTTTAAAGATGAAGAAAGGGTCCATAAGCTCATTTACAGAAACAAGAAAAGTAAGGAAGCAGATTCTATCTAGAGCCTCCAGAAACAGTGCGACCCTGCTGACACCTTGCTTTCAAGAACCGTTTCAGACTTTTGACTTCCAAAACTGTAAAGGAATAAGTTCAGTTGTTGGCTTAACACAAATTTATGTATAATTTATTATAGCAGCAATGGAAACTAACACAGACACTGATTTAAAATTTATTTTTAATGAATTAATTTTTATTGAAGTAAAATTGATTTTCAATGTTGTTTTAGTTGTACAGCAAAGAGATTCAGTGATGCATATACCACCTTGCTGTTGCATCAGCCAGCTTGCTTTTTAGTCACAATCTCTTCACTTTGCCATATCACATTTTGTAAACTCTTCCCCGTGAATATACAGCTGTAATCAAAAATATTCTTTCCATTTCTTTCTCCACTATCTGAACCCCTACTACCCACCTTTCTGTGATTGCTAATGCTGCTGTTCTGCACCAAAAAGTCTTGTTTATCTGAAGTTTCCTATTCAACATTAGCCTTATACTCTTTTAATACCTCTGGAGTTTAATGAGCATCTATTACTATCCTTTTCTTGAATGCATATGGAAATGGGGATTCAGGAGTGCAGGTGCCATAAACATTCCCATATGCAGACTGTCAGCTATCCACAAGGTAATCCTCTATAAGTAGAGCGTGGATTCTCCCTCCCCTGCAGTAAGCCCCGCTCCTCTGCTGTGGGCAAAAGTTCCCTGAGATGAAATTACTGGCACCCCAAAGTTAAAGATTATGGTTCATGGTTCAAAACCCACTTCTCCCTTTCACACATGGTTACCTGGAAGCTGTAGTAATGACAGTGGTATGTCCAAAGCTCCTGGCAGGAATACCCAGCTAAAGCCAATATGTAGGCACAATGGCAACCCACTCCAGTATTCTTGCCTGGAGAATCCCAAGAACAGAGGAGCCTGATAGGCTACAGTTCATGGGTTGCAAAGTCGGACATGACTGAGCGACTTCACTTTCACTTTCACTTTCAGGCACTTGTCCTGCTTTTTCTGCATTCTCATGTCATCCACAAATGACCCAACTTCCCATCTACCATCACAGGCCCAGAGACTTCCTGCCAATGAGAGGAATAGGCTTTAAAAGTAAGCAAATCTATATGCAGAATAGCCAGAGAGAGTCTGGGGGGAGACAAAGGTGTTCTGTCGCAACTGAGGGGACAGAGGCTCCGCTGAGAACCACCCAGGCCAGGGCCCCTCCTCATGTAGTTCAGATCCCCCAGCCCCACCCTCCCCCGGTTCCCACGGCTATGCTTTTTGTCCTGCTCGTTCATATTGGTGACCTGGCTAAAGCGTCTGCTTGCTTGTTTCCTTCCTCTTCTGGTTTAAGATGTAACTTAGTACGTTTACACACCTAGGCTTATGCCCAGCCTCCTCTCACCACAGCCCCCGGCCCAGCCCAGGCTCCCAGACTCCTGCCCTGCTCTGGGCACCCACCTGCTCATCAGGAGACCCTGTGCAGTTTCCCTCAGAATCTCAAGGACATCTTGATGAACCTGCAAAGCCTAAAAGATAGGAAGAGAGCAAAGGAGTTCTGATGAATGAAAAAATGAATGTAAATTAAAAAGCCTCATTTAATTATTGGTTTTCTCTTGCTCTGTGACCCCAAACTCTTTCCGAATGTGCTATTGAGTTGCTAAAATGATTGACTTGTTCTTCCCAGAGATGTGTAGCCAAGAAGGAAAGAAGAAACAGAGCAGGAGCTAGCAGCACACAGCAGTGGAGGGCTGATGGGCTGAAACCTTTCTGATTAGAAACCCCAAATTTGAAAATACAGGTTAAGGAGGGACTGTGGAGTTTGCTGTAGGTTTCTGTCCTGGCCCTAGCTTTTGTTTTGAGTGATGGTTTTTCCAGTCCTTATTACATAAAGAATAAAACAAAAAGCCTAAGGAAGTAATGGGAGGCCAGACATGGACCAATGACAACAGAGTGGCATGAACAAAAGATGGTGGTTAATCCCTAATCCAATTCTGTGTACCTGAGATCCAGGAAATAGAACGCAGGAATAAATCACATCTCCAGTGGCCTCAGCAGGGCCTCTGTCGAGGGAGGGGAGTCAGGCTGCAACACTTCCTCCTGGACTACCCTGGTGTCCAGAGGAGGCCTGGCAGGAGGTCGAGCTGAACAGAGCTATGTCTAGCGAGAGGCTGCCACCTGCACCTGTGTGAGTCAACAGGTTCTGTTTTCAACACTCCCAGAAAATGGGGGATCAGCCTCTGCCTGTGAGAACATGGACATAGAGGCCAATGTGACTGGCCCTTTGAAAATTAGCCCAGGTTTGCAGGGCCAGGGAGTTGGGGAGGGGTGCCAGGAAAACATGTTCAGACCTCCCGGCCACCCATTCCTCACAGGGATCCACCCCTGGGGCCCTCCAAGCCACGCAGCTATGAGATCTCATTATCTCCTCCCCACCAGGAGCCTCTTCCCCACCAGGTTTTTGGAGACCGAAGGGTAAACAATTTATGGAGCCTTTAAGGAAAATGAACATAAATTTACTTATGCAGAAAGCAGATACCAGAACAAAACCAGATATTTATCTAGAAGTGAGGGCTACCTAGCTATTTAGCTATGTTCTCTGGGCATAGGGATCATCACTCCCATTTAAAGGTCATGAAAAAAAAGAGTGGGTATATGTATATGTACGGGGCTTCCCTGGTGGTTCAGCAGTAAAGACTCTGCCTGCCAATGCAGGAGACCTGGGTTTAATGCCTGGGTCAGGAAGATCCTCTGGAGAAAGAAATGGCAACCCACTGCAGTATTCTTGCCTGGACATCCCATGGACTGAGGAGCATGGTGGGTTATGGAGTCACAGAGAGTCAGACAAGACTTAGCGACTAAAGCAACAACAATTATGTGTGTGTGTAACTGATTCACTTTGCTGTACTGCAGAAACTAACACAACATTGTAAATCAACTATACTCCAATAAAATAATTTTTTTTTTAAAAAGCCACAAGATTGAGGCCCAGATTGGTGAAGTGACTTGCCCAAGGTCAAACACCAGGCAATGAGTTAACTAGGATTATAACCCAAATCAGTTCCATGTGACCCAACTGGGTGGCTTCCAATAACCTCTGATGGTGGTGCTGATGGGGTGAAGGGGGAGTTGCCACTGTTTCAGAAAGACCGGTTATCTTATCTGCATCCTAAAATGATTCATGCCATCAGCCAATTCAATCACGTTTATCCAGGGCATATTTTTTCTCGCTGGGGCAGTGCAGGGGCCTGGGAGTCAACAGGGAAGCAGTAATGGAGCCTCCTGCTCCCCAGGAGGCAAATAGAAAATGAATCCCACTACCACCAGCGCTTCTGCTCATTGAGCACTTGTATGGGAAAGAAGGTCACCGAGGAAAACAGATATATTGTATTTTACTGGCTGTTCCTAAAGGCCTCAGGGAAGGAATCGTGTGCATTTAGAACAATAATTCAATAAACCTTTGGAAGTAGAAGATGAGAGCCTGTGGGCCTGGATTGGAAAAGGACCATGAAGAAGTGGCTGCAGCACTTTAGGCTGGAACCAATACACTGCGGGGGCCAGAAAGGAGGAGGGAGAGCTAAGAGGAGGCCGAAAAGTCAGAAATTAAAAAAGAGAAAACCAACAACAAGGTTATCTGTACTAGGTTCAGTACAACTGTGTTTTTACAATGTAAATCTCCACATGCAAGGTTTCAGTAAAGCTGGACCACACACATGAGCTTGAGAGGATGATGAGTGTGAGAATGAGAAAGTGTGTGAGTATGTATGAGTGTGTGTGTGTGTGTGCACGTGTGTGTGTCTGAAGCTGAGCGCCACATTGGATTAGATTAAAACCTAATGGAGGAAAATATGATGGAGTAGGAACAAGAAATCTGATGCCTGGGGTTTACTGGAAATCCTACCTTGGCTCTGGGCAGTTGGGCAGATGAGATCGTCTCTGGGTCTGAAGGGCAGGCGGGTCCCATCTGGCACTGATGTTGTGAAGGGGAAGTCACACTGTTGAGTCCCCCTGTGTACCCAGTCCCATGGGCCTGCCATGCACATTGTCTCACACAATCTTCCCTCAGTCAATAAGAGCTAGTTTGTCCGTCTGTCCTTTGTAGATAAAGAACTCAAGGCTCAGACAGGTTAAACAACTTGCCAAGGGTAGTAACAACTATTAAGAACAGATTTATCTGATGTCACAGCCCTTCCTGATTCGGTGGCTCCCCTGGCCTGGCCGTGATATTCCTTTCACTTTGGTCCATTTCTAGACCCATTGCTGCCAGGTTTCATCATAAGAACTAATAGAGCATTGGACATGGGCAAGTCCTTGGCAATTGGCTGACAGTCACCAGGCCCCCATAAGGCAGGTGCCATGCTGTTTCCTCCCAGCTTCTCCTCTTCCTTCTCTCCCATCCCTCTCCTGTTAGGTTTCTCATGAAAGCCAGTAGAGTATTGTCAACCCAGTCACCCATTCCCGCCTTCTCTGTGGGGACATTAATCCCCCCTGCTGCCCAGGTTGTCCCTGAATGATCACCAAGTGTGTGGAAGCAGTTTTGTTTTGTTTTTTTTGGCTGTGCTGGGTCTTCGTTACTGCATGGGCTTTTCTCCAGCTGCAGAGAGAAGGAGCTGTTCTCTAGCTGCAGTGCATGGGCTTCTCATTGCTGCGGTTTCTCTTGTGATGGAGCATGGCTCAGTAATTGTGGTGTAAGGGTTAAGTCGCTCCACAGCTTGTGGGATCTTCCCGGACCAGGGATGGAACCGACGTCTCCTGCATTGGCAGGCAGATTCTTTACCACTGAAATACGGAGCCCTGGAAGTTGTTTTTAAGTGTGAATTCTCATTAAGTGAAAATGCTACAGCGAATATGTATTATTTTCTGTGTTTGTATGCATGCCTTTTCACAGAAATTGAGAGAAGAACATATTACTGGAATTATTTAAATAGATGAGGTCTTTCAAAACTTGACTGTAGGTAAAGTACGGAGTCATGCCAACTAATTTTAATGTGTTGACCATCTGACTGCCACCAGGACACAGCCGCTTGGTTTTTTCTTGGTCAAGTGTTAAATAGCTGTCAAGTCAGCTATTGAGTGATAATAAGCATCCAATTATCACTGAAAATGGAGTCTGGTCCCAGTATCCTGCCTGTGCTTGGAGATTCAAGGAGAGTTCCATTGCTGGTAGAACTAGCCCCACACAGCGAGCAGGGACAAAAAAATGATTCTTTACTGAGTGCCTCTTATGTGCCAGTCACCAGGCAAAGCATGCTGCATCCATAATTTTGTCCCAGCTGCTTGGCAAAGTGGGCACCACTGTTATCCTCACATTAGAGAAGAGGAAACTAGTGCCTAGGGTTGCCAGCTTATCAGTGTTGGGGGTTATGTTTAGAGCTCTTCACAAACAATCCCAATCCAGTTATTCAGTTCTTTTTCCCAAAATAAGGGAGGGTTGTACTTCCCTACCTCCTCAATGTTAGTAACACATATCCCTTCTGGGTAGAAGTGGTTTCCTCATCTGCCACTGAGGAGAAATAGTATCTATCCCATAACCTCCTGGGAGGATCAAATGTAGTAATAAATGCAATAATGTATATCAAAAATATATTAATAGCATAGTGTATGGCATGGAGAAGGCAATGGCATGCCACCCCAGTACTCTTGCCTGGAAAATCCCATGGATGGAGGAGCCTGGTGGGCTGCAGTCCATGGGGTCGCTAAGAGTCAGACACCACTGAGCAACTTCACTTTCACTTTCATGTATTGGAGAAGGAAACGGCAACCCACTCCAGTGTTCTTGCCTGGAGAATCCCAGGGACGGGGGAGCCTGGTGGGAGGCCGTTTATGGGGTTGCACAGAGTTGGACACGACTGAAGCGACTTGCATTGTATGGCATATTGTAAGGGTTTAAAGATGCTAGCTGTTACTATTTTTATAATGATGATTACATGATGTTTGCTCCTTGAGAATCTTCAGCTTCTTCCTGTTATGTTATGTATTAGATCACAGCCAGCTGTCTCAGCCAGTCATTCCAGGTGTCACTTCCTGATGTTTCTGTCATGGCTCAGGAAGCTCGGAGGCCACCTTGGCACCTAGACTGTATGAGAGAAGTTAGAGAGGTAAAGACAAGACTGCTTTGAGTAGTCCAGCTCCATTAGCATAGCCCCAGGTGGTGTTAGTAGCAAAGAACCCGCCTGCCAGTGCAGGAGACTTAAGAGATGTGGGTTCGATTCCTGGGTTGGGAAGATCCTCTGGCGAAGGAAATGGCAACTCACTCCAGTATTCTTGCCTGAAGAATCCCATTGACAGGGTCACAAAGAGTCCGACATGACTGAACACGCACAAGTTAGCACAGTGGCTGCCTTAGCCAATCCCTGATATGGCTGGAAGGGCCAGTCCAGCAGGAAGAACACAGCTATTGGGGGCTAGGTGAAAGCAATCTTGGGAGTTAGTGTTGGACATTGCGTCTGCTGAGTTTCTTCAGTTCAATTCAGTCGCTCAGTTATGTCTAACTCCTTGCAACCCCATGAACCGCAGCACGCCAGGCCTCCCTGTCCATCACCAACTCCCGGAGTTCACCCAAACCCATGTCCATCGAGTTGGTGATGCCATCCAACCATCTCATCCTCTGTCGTCCCCTTCTCCTCCTGCCTCCAATCTTTCCCAGCATCAGGGTCTTTTCCAGTGAGTCAGCTCTTCACATCAGGTGGCCAAAGTATTGAAGTTTCAGCTTCAACACCAGTCCTTCCAAAGAATATTCAGAACTGATTTCCTTTAGGATGGACTGGTTGGATCTCCTTGCAGTCCAAGGGACTCCCAAGAGTCTTCTCCAATATCACATTTCAAAAGCATAAATTCTTCGGCGCTCAGCTTTCTTTATAGTCCAATGCTGAGTTTTTTGAAATATCTTTTTGTTTGTGGCTGCAGTGGGTCTCCCTTGCGGCACACGGGCTTTTCTCTAGTTGGACTGCTGTCTCACTGCGAAGTGCATGCTTATTGTGGTGGCTTCTCTTGTGGAGCACAGACTCTAGGACTTCAGTAGTTGTGGCTCATGGGCTTAGCTGCCCTGAGGCATGTGGAATCAGTTCCTGGAACAAAGACTGAACCTGTGTCCCCTGCATTAGCAGAGACATTCTTAATCACTGGGCCACCACAGAAGTCCTGTGCCTGTTGTTGAAAGCAAGGTTTCCTTACTGTTTATAGCATTGGATACAAAATATATATTTGAGTTCTCATTTTAGGCAAGATGCAGTAAGCACAATTAAGCATGCCTCTCCCGTTGAACGTGACAATAATTCTCAGACAGAATTCATGGAGCAGCTACTGGAGGACAATGAAAAGGAAACAGGAGCCAGTGGGTTGGGAAAGGAGATCAGAATTTCAAATACCACCAATACCACTGTGAGTCCCTCTATTTCTCCCTTGGGCATCATCTGACCTAAACTCACATGCAGCCTGAAAACTGGAAGTAAGCACCAAATGCAAACAGAAAGGACTGCAAAAGGAACACTTGTTATCTGGCCTGAGGTGGGGAAAGAGGGGCTCCTGAGTGTCATAGAAAGTGAGGAAAGCCCCTGGTCATTTTTCTCCAAGCTCCCACCTTGACCCTCAGCTGATCCCGTGGTAGTAGCAGTGACTGTAGGACAAAATCCCACTGCTTTTTTTCCTGCCTATCCTTCCATTGCTTGGCCCATACTCAGACACACTCAGAGGAGGTGCACAGATGCTCAGAGAAACTAAATGCCCAGCTTTCAGACCAGGGGGCCACAAGGGAGCTAAACGTTTCAGATCTCAAAAGGTGAGAGCTTAAGAGAGAAGAGCTTCTGGGCTTATTTCTAAGTTCTGTGAGTTTTGAGGACTGGACTGTGGATTACAGAATCACCCAGACTCCCAAGTGGCCACTGGGTAGCACACAGAGCAAATCCAGTAGCACTTGCAAAGTCTTTGAAAACTGAACTGAAATTGAAACCACAGCCCATAGAAAAGGGTTAGGACTTGAGGCTGGAGCTCACGAGCTAGAAGGATAACCTGCTAAAATAAAACAAAACAGATTTTATCATTCTCTTTAGGATTTAAGTAGAGCATAGATTCTCAGAATGTAATATTCAAGCATCTAGGATATAATTCGAAACTACTCAGCATATGCAGAGCCAGAAAAATATCAACTTATAAGGGAAAGGACAATCAAGAGATGACACAAACATTGAAATTACTGGACAAAGATGCTAAAGCAGCTGTTGTAATTATACTCCAAGTTAGAGTGAATTCTCTTCAAATGACTGGAAAGATAAAAAAATTTAAGCAAAGAGAGTGAAGATATAATGAAGAACTAAATAGAAATTTGGAGGAAACTTAAAAATGCAATAACTGAAATAAAACATTCATGAAAGAATCAATAGCAAAATAGAGAGGAGTCATGTGATAATAGGTCAATAAGAATTATCCAATCTGAGCAAAAAGAAAAAAATTAAAAAAAAAAACAACAAACAGAGTCCTGAGTATATGTGGAACAATACCAAAAAGTCTAACATTCTCATTATCAGAGTTTCAGAAGGAGAGAGAAAAGAGTATGGTGTAAAAATTTTATTGAAGAGGCAATGTCCCTGGTGGTCCAATGGTTTAGACTCTGAGTAGAGGGCACACGTTTGATCCCCAGCCAGGGAACTAGGATATTGTGTGGTGCATCCAAAAATAAAATTGTTTTAAATTTTATTTGAGGAAATAATGGGTAAATACTTCTCAGATTTGGTGACAGACATAAACTTACTGATTCAAAAAGCTCAGTGAACTTTGCATAGGATAAACCCAAAGAAATCTATGCCCAGACACATCATAATCAAGCAACTAAAAACTAAGACAAAGAAAAAACTCTTAAAAGCAACTAGAGAAAAATAGTGCTTCATTTTGTATTATAGAGAAAGACTGGCTTGAGTCTTTGTGAATTTTCCTAGAAAACAGTGGAGGTCAGAGAAAATGGAGCAACATTTCTAAAATGCTGGCAGAAAAACTGTCACCCAAAATTCTTTGTCTGGTAAAAATATTTTTTTTTCACAAATAGTCTCAGTGAAGGAAAACTGAGAGATGCTCTAAAATAAGTACTAAGGGAATGATTTCCCCCTGAGACGGGGAAGAGGACAAGGGTGTTCTAGAAAAAAAAATTATAGTGATGAGGAATAAACTGTGGCTGCCAGAGATTAGGGGTGGGGGCATGTGGTTGCAAAGGAAAAACACAAGGAGTTTGGGGGATGACAGATTTTCTATACCCTGTTGTGGTGATTGTACGAAACTATATATGGGGAAATTCAGAACTGTTACATCAAAAAGTAAAAAGAAAAGGAACCTGGAAAAAGAACTGGGGTGGGACTAGGAGAGACAAAAGGAAAATGAACTGAAGCATCCTCTCATCCCCATGAAACTCGTTCAAATCCATCCACCAAAGTTCTGAAGACACTTCAATCTCCCATGAAAAATCCTGGCCTTGAATTCCCATGAGTTAGGCTCTTCCTTTTCTTATTACAAGAGATGAGTCCAGATGCTAAGAGCAAGCAATGCAAGTCTTCTATTCATTTTTTCAAACAGAGTTCTGGAGCATCTACTGTGTACCCAGTAGCCAGGGGAACAGATGTGAATAACAGAGGTTAGCTCCCAACATTTATGAACTAATGTCTAAGAGGATAGGCAGAAGAACATAGAAAATAAGCACATAGATCAGACGCTGATGAAATTAAACAGACTAAACTGGAGCGATGCAATGGGATTCTGGAACACGTCCACTCTCCACCTAGTAGGGGGCTGCTATGGGCAAAGATCTGACCACACCACGCCTCAGTGACCTCATCTGTAAAGTCTGGGTAATGATGGTAGCACCTGAAGGTATGAGAATTCTGCTAAGTAATGTCTATTCTATGGGATTGGTATACTTTTTGAATATGGCATATGATCACTAAGTGTTCAGTTCAGTTCAATTCAGCGCTCAGTCGTGTCCGACTCTTTGCAACCCATGAATTACAGCACTCCAGGCCTCCCTGTCCATCACCAACTCCTGGAGTTCACCCAAACTCATGTCCATCGAGTCAGTGAAGCCATCCAGCCATCTCATCCTCGGTCATCCCCTTCTTCTCCTGCCCCCAATCCCTCCCAGCATCAGGGTCTTTTCCAATGAGTCAACTCTTTGCATGAGGTGGCCAAAGCATTGGAGTTTCAGCTTCAGCATCAGTCCTTCCAATGAACACCCAGGACTGGTCTCCTTTAGGATGGACTGGTTGGATCTCTTTGCAGTCCAAGGGACTCTCAAGAGTCTTCTCCAACACCACAGTTCAAAAGCATCAATTCTTCAGTGCTCAGCTTTCTTCACAGTCCAACTCTCACATCCATACATGACCACTGGAAAAACCATAGCCTTGGCTAGATGGACTTTTGTTGGCAAAGTAATGTCTCTGCTTTTGAATATGCTATCTAAGTTGGTCATAACTTTCCTTCCAAGGAGTAAGTGTCTTTCAATTTCATGGCTGCAATCACCATCTGCAGTGATTTTGGAACCCCTCAAAATAAAGTCTGACACTGTTTCCACTGTAAATGTTAGGTACTCTAATTATTAGTAGTTTCAGAACTGTATTTAGAGTTGCTTCAAGCTTTAGTGAACTCCCCTCAGCAGGGAGGAATACCTCCCCCACCACCCTACTGACTTTGTATTCTTTTCCCATGTATCAAGGAACTGGGGATTGCCTGCTAAGGCAACTTCTTCATTAACTGAATATAACCCTTTAAAAGCTGCCCTGAGGGGTGTAGAAAGCTCCTGGGATCAGAAAAAAGCTGGGTTGAAGGCTGGCTCTGCTCATATTTGCTATGTGACCATGGGCAAGTGGCTTAAATTCTCTGAGCCTCATTTTTCCAAACCATCAAATGCTAATCCCACATGCTGTTCAGAGTTGAGATAAGGTCAGCCAAGAATGTTTCATTACAGTAGTTATTTTTGTAATTATTAAGTCATGTATTTGGAATCAAGGCAAAGGTTAATTCAGGGAATTGAATTAATCAAGCCACTGGAGCAAGCAGGATGCACAGCCCTGGGGTGGAAGTAATTGATGGGAAGAAAACCCCACCCCTATCCTGTCATTGTGCAGGACAGTGGGGTCCTCCACCATGGGATTACTGAGCGGTCAGAGCAGAAAGCATCCATAAATATCAGTGGCCTGACCACCTCACTTTCAGACAGGGAGGTGGACACAGTGGCTTGCCCCAGGCCACAGGGTCCCTTGAAACCTCAGCTATGTCCCCTAAGATCAGGGATGTCACTGGACTTCTGTAAACATGTGAATTCCTCACCAACAGTTACTGTGACTAAGGAAGGGGACAACAGCCACCCCAGTGATGGATAGACAGGGTGGGCACCAGTGAGCAGGGACGGCCTGGACATGCCTGAGAAAAACGTCAAAACAAACCACAAAGATGGTCCCTTCTAGCAATAAGTTCCTTTTGCTATTTGTCATTTTATCACCACTTTGTGGGAACGTGCTATTATTATGGACTGAGTTCTTTGCATATTGTATTTTTTCACATCTATGTATATACACACACACACATATCTGTGTATGTGTACATGTGTTCATGTGTGCATGGGTTTCTCAAGTGGTTCAGTGGTAAAGAATCCACCTGCCAAGGAGGAGATGCAAGAGACACGGGTTTGATCCCTGGGCTGGAAGATCCCCTGGAGTAGGAAATAGCAACCCACTCCAGTATTCTTGCCTGGTAAATTCCATGGACAGAGGAGCCTGGTGGGCTACAGAGTCAGACAAGGCTGAGCAACTGAGCATGCACAGCATACACGCATGTGTGTGTGTGTGTGTGTATGTGTGTGTGCATGTATAATATGTATAAATATATTTTCTTCATGTCTAAAGCTTGTTTTTATTTTCTGAAGCATACTTCTTGGTGAGAAGTTTTTAATATTGATGGAATATAATTCACCGATATTTTCTTTCATATTTAGTATTTCTTTGTTCTGCCTTAAACTTGCCTCCCTCTAAGTAGAACATATTTTTCTATGTTTTCTTCTAGAAAGCTTTCTAGGTTTAGTTTTTACATTAAGATCTATCATGTATCTTGAATTCCTTGTACGTGTGTGGCATGAAGTGAAAGGTGGGATCAAGGTTCTTTTTTTTTTTCACAAGATGCTCAGTTGCTCCTGCACTGTTGGTTGAAAAGATGCTCCCTTTCCTGAGCAAGTGCATTGACTGCCCTGAGGGTCTATTTCAGAATTCTCTATCCTCTTTAATTCATGTGCTCAGCTGTCCTTACATCAATACCATACTGTTCTGGTTACTGTAACTTTACAGGAAACCTGGGAATCAGGGAGTGTGAAGGTCAGCAACTTTGACTTCTTTTCCTTTTTTTATTGTGGTGGTAAAAGTCACATAATATAAAATACACTGTTTTACCATATTAACTTATATGCAGAGTACATCATGAGAAATGCTGGACTGGAAGAAACACAAGCTGGAATCAAGATTGCTGGGAGAAATATCAATAACCTCAGATATGCAGATGACACCACCCTTATGGCAGAAAGGGAAGAGGAGCTAAAAAGCCTCTTGTTGAAAGTGAGAGAGGAGAGTGAAAAAGTTGGCTTAAAGCTCAACATTCAGAAAACTAAGATCATGGCATCTGGCCCCATCACTTCATGGGAAATAGATGGGGAAACAGTAGAAACAGTGTCAGACTTTATTTTTGGGGGCTCCAAAATCACTGCAGATGGTGACTGCAGCCACAAAATTAAAAGACGCTTATTCCTTGGAAGGAAAGTTATGACCAACCTAGATAGTATATTCAAAAGCAGAGACGTTACTTTGCCGACTAAGGTCCGTCTAGTCAAGGCTATGGTTTTTCCTGTGGTCATGTATGGATGTGAGAGTTGGACTGTGAAGAAGGCTGAGCGCCGAAGAATTGATGCTTTTGAATGGTGGTGTTGGAGAAGACTCTTGAGAGTCCCTTGGACTGCAAGGAGATCCAACCAGTCCATTCTGAAGGAGATCAACCCTGGGATTTCTTTGGAAGGAATGATGCTAAAGCTGAAGCTCCAGTACTTTGGCCACCTCATGCGAAGAGTTGACTCATTGGAAAAGACTCTGATGCTGGGAGGGATTGGGGGCAGGAGGAGAAGGGGATGACCGAGGATGAGATGGCTGGATGGCATCACGGACTCAATGCATGTGAGTCTGAGTGAACTCCGGGAGCTGGTGATGGACAGGGAGGCCTGGCGTGCTGCGATTCATGGGGTCGCAAAGAGTTGGACACAACTGAGTGACTGAACGGGACGGAACGGAACATCATGTACATCACAGGCTGGATGATTTCCAAGCTGAAATCAAGATTGCTGGGGCAAATATCAATAACCTCAGATATGCAGATGATACCACTCTAATGGCAGAAAGTGAAGAGGAACTAAAGAGCCTATTGATGAAGATGAAAGAGGAGAGTGGAAAAGCTTGTTTAAAACTCAACATTCGAGAAACTAAAATCATGGCATCCATCTCATTACTTCATGGCAAATAGAAGGGGGAAAAGTGGAAAGAGTGACAGATTTATTTTCTTGGGCTCCAAAATCACTGCAGATGGTGACTGCAGCCATGAAATTAAAAGATGCTTGCTCACTGGAAGGAAAGTTATGACAAACCTGTGTATTAGTGTATTAAAAACCAAAGACATAACTTGGCCAATGAAGGTCTGTTTAGTCAAAGCTATGGTTTTTCCAATAGTCATGTACAGATGTGAAAGTTGGACCATAAATAATGCTGAGTGACAAAGACCTGATGCTTTAGAATTGTGGTGTTGGAAAAGAGTCCTAAGAGTCCCTTGAACTGCAAGGAGATTAAACCAGTCAGTCCTAAAAGAAATCAACCCTGAATATTCATTGGAAGGACTGATGCTGAACCTCCATCTCCAATACTTTGGCCACCTGATGTGAAGAGCCAACTCATTGGAAAAGACCCTGATGCTGGGAAGGACTGAGGGCAGGAGGAGAAGGGGCTGACAGAGGATGAGATAGCTGTATGGCTTGACACAGTGAATAAGAGTTTGAGCAAACTCCGGGAGATAGTGAAGGACAGAGTAGCTTGGCATTCTGCAGTCCATGAGGTCACAAACAGTCAGATACAACTGAGCAACTGAACAACAACAACAGTAACAATAGGAACTAGAGATAATGATTGAGATGTTCTGAGAATTTGTGCCAATATTATGTTTCTACATAGGAAAAAACCAGATATGATTCATGTAAGGTAAAGTTTATTTAAAGTGTACAATTCAGTGGTTTTTAGTAATTCACAATGCTGTGTAGCCATCACCACTATCTGATTCCAGAACATCTTCATCACCCTGCAAAGAAGCCCCTTACTTATCAGCAGTGACTCTCCATTTTTCATTCTCTCCAGTTCCTGGCAACCACTCATCTGTTTATATGGATTTGCCTATTCTGGGCATTTTGCAGAAATCGAATCTTGTAATATGCGACCTTCTGAGTCTGGCTTCTTTCACTTAGCATAATATTTTCAAATTTGTTCAAACTGTAGCATCTATCAGAATTACTTTCCATTTTATGGCCAAGTAATACTTCATTATATGGATATGCCACATTTTATTTATCATGTCCTAGCATTTCTATATAATTTTTAAAGTCAACTTATTAATTACTACAAAAATTCTGTTAGGATTCTGATTGTCAATGCAATCAGTCTATAGATCAATTTGGAGAGAAATGAGATCTTAATAAAATTAACTCTTCCTATTTATGAATATAGGATTGTTTAGTTGCTCAATCGTGTCTGACTCTTTTGCATCCTCGTGGACTGTAGCTTGTCATGCTCCACTGTCCCTGGGATTTCCCAGGCAAGAATACTGGAGTGGATTGCCATTTTCTTCTTCTTCTTCTCCATTTTCTTCCCAACTGAGGGATCAAACCTAAGTCTTTTGCACTGCAGGTGGATTCTTTACTGCTGAGCCACCAGGGAAGCCTGAACATAGGATTACTCTCCAGTTATTTCAGTCTCTAATGCCTCAGTTTTAAACACAGAGATAGTATGTGTTATATATTACATTTATCTTAGGTAGTTTAATATTGTTTGTTATTGTACATAGTATTGGTTTAAAATTTATTTTTTAGGTTCTTGTTGCTGGTGTAAATAAATACATTTGATTTTGGTGTATTGACATTGTACCCTACAACATTACTAAATTCACTGAGTTGTTTTAACGTTTTCTATATATTTATAAGAATTATGTACATACTCAGTCCTGTTGTCTGTGAATAAAAACAGCTAACACCTCTTTCTTTCCAGACTTTTTGCCTTGTATTTTGTTTTATTGCCTTATTGAGCCGGCTAGAATCTCCAGTATAGTGTGAGCAGAGGAATAGGATTAGGTGTCCTTGCTTCATTCCTGATCTTAGGAGGAAAGATTTAATTCTTTCACCATTAAATACCATGTTACATGTAGATTTTTCATACGTGTTCTTTATCAAAATGAGACATTCTTTTCTATTTTGTTTTGTTGAGGGTTTTAAATCACGAAGTCACACTAAGTTTGTTAAAAGCTTTTTCTGCATCTGTTGAAATGGTCATGTGATTTAGCTTTGCTTTTAATGTAGTCAATTAAATTTGATTTCTATATGCATGTTTATGAGAGATACTGATCTTTGGTTTTCCGATAATGCTTTTGTTAGATCTTGGCATCAGTAGTGTCTTCTTCTCCTCTATTCCCCACGTGTGTGTAAGATTGTTATTATTTCCTCCTTAAATGTTAGAAGTCATCAGTAAGGCAAGTTGGAATCTCTGTAACAAAGGCAAGCTGGAGTTTGAGTGTGAAAGATATTTGCTGGTGCTTAACACCTCTATTGGGAGAGTGAGGAGTATGAGGTGAAGCTAGAAGTTAAACTTCAACAAATACTCTGCTAACTTCAACTGGCAGGCAGGGGTCTTTGCAGCCAGTGCTGCTTGTTAGGGTGTTAGGCGAAGTATTTTTACCTTTCTTTGAAGGTTGCTTCGAGAAGGTCATGACAATTGATGGGGAGTGCTTTGCAAACAGGTGGGCCCCATCAGTGCCAACCCAGTCAGTATCTGCATGGTGTCCTCAGCTTTCTGAGATAACCAGTGTCCATGGGCCTTCTGCCTCTTGCCTCCCAGTCCAGGAAGTGCTGGGCTGGTGGTGGGGCTCATGTCCTTTGCTTCCCTTTACTCTGGGATCATAATCCTGCATTCTTATAGTCAAAGAAACTCAGTGGCTTGTATTCCTTTATCAGTTTTATTGTTGTTTTCAATAGGAGAGTTGGTTTAAGGCCAATCCTCCAACAGGTTAGGAAGAAAAAAGGTCTCAGTTTAGCTTTTGATAACCAGTTTCAAAGACAGTTATTTTCATTATCTTTATTAGAAATTTATTTTTAACACTATTTTATCACTTTAAGATATATTTTTCCTTAGTTGACTACAAAAGCTTAACAAACTTGGAAATAGCTATAACCCTAGATTCTGGGATCATAATCCTGCATTCTTATAGTCAAAGAAACTCAGTGGCTTGTATTCCTTTATCAGTTTTATTGTTGTTTTCAATAGGAGAGTTGGTTTAAGGCCAATCCTCCAACAGGTTAGGAAGAAAAAAGGTCTCAGTTTAGCTTTTGATAACCAGTTTCAAAGACAGTTATTTTCATTATCTTTATTAGAAATTTATTTTTAACACTATTTTATCACTTTAAGATATATTTTTCCTTAGTTGACTACAAAAGCTTAACAAACTTGGAAATAGCTATAACCCTAGATCACGGTACAGAATGTTTGGCTAATGTAGGTCTCTTTTCAGATGTGCACTCCTCCCCTTCCATTCCCTATAATATCCTTTTTCAAAAAATTGAATTAATCACATACACCAGTTTCATGGCAGCTTTCCTGACAGATCAGCCAAAACAGCAGAGCTTCACGATATCTTCCTGCACAAACCAGTTCTGCTCACAAACCTCAGTGGTGTTTGCATATTTGCATAGTGGGACTCTGGTAGTCCACGCTGGGAACGCTCAGGATTCTTTATACCTATACATTCTGGGGTGTGGGGGGCTAGAAAGTCAAATTTGGGAAAGCTTCTAAGGTACTGTTTTTCAAGAAAGCATATTTGGGATAAAAATTGGTTTTCTCAAATGAAAGGAAGCAGGAAGTGGTATAGAGGTGGGAGGAGGTCTTGATGTATTTCATTTTCACGAAATTTTGTACACGGTACGTTTTCGTACAGTGTACAGGGTACATTTTTGTACACTGCTAGGCATGCAGAGAGTTTCCCTGGTGGTTCAGATAGTAAAGAATCTGCCTGCAGTGCAGGAGACCTGTGTTCCATCCCTGGGTTGAAAAGATCCCTTGGAGAAGGGAATGGCTACCCACTTTGTATTCTTGACTGGGAAATCCCACAGACAGAGAACGCTGGCAGGCTATAGTCCATAGGGTTGCAAAGAGTTGGACACAACTGAGCGGTGAACACTTTCACTTCACTTTCAACATTCAGCATAACTGGTACTTTTCCTTTATTAACAGTCATCTCATTTTCAGCCCTACATTTCCCTGTGGAAGGAATCATTGCTTTATTTTGGCACTTTTGAAATAATGGCAGACATTTTGAATGCAGGAGAATAGCAATGGAATAAAAAAGAATTATCAGCAAGTGAGATTCCTAGTGTGGGTGTTGAAAACTAATGAAATGCTATATTATTCTGTGTTCTGCTTAAGAGAATTTGTAATATTCTTCTTTAGTTAAATTTGACTCTATTACTTATTATCACTGCAGAAATGTGAAGAATAAAAAGTTCAGAAGCCATTTGTGTTCAAATAGAGTGCAATTAAAAAGTTCCAGGCAAGCATTATAAGCTCATAAACAAGAGAGCTAGCAAGACGAAGAAATTCAAGAAGCCAATGCTGTTATCACCTGCCAGGTATGAGAAAGGCAACAGAAAATCAAAAAGAGAAGAAAAGAAAAAGAACAGTGTGACCATTAATTAGCAAATGGAAAAAGATAATTAGAGGTCCCATAGAAGCTGAATTATGGAAAATGCTTCTTCAGTTTTAATAAAGAAATTCCAGGCAGTGACAAGCTTTTAAACTTACAATGAAGACTGATGAATAGAAAAGAACCAGTATCGGAATATTTCAGGGAACAAAGAGAAACGAGTCCAAGCTACAGGATGAAAACAGGCTCCTGGGCTGAACAATTTCTGCTAAAAGTACAAGATGTCATGTACTCTCTCTGCCCTCCTCTGTGCTTCCACAACTATTTTGATTCTTCCATTTAGGTCAAACCTTTGGGAAATGTTTTTCTGGGAGAGAAAAATGTTGGGTTTTTTTGCTGGTTGTTGGGTCACTGCCATCTGCCATAACCACATCCTCAAAAGATACACAAGCAAACAGATCCCTTATGAATCTTCATTTTTAAGATGCTTCATTTTTAAGATTTTGCAATGATCTCAATTGAGGTCTGATGATTACTGTTACTATGAGCTCTGAAAAAAGACCACAAAGCAAAGGAGAAAGTCTTTTGGCCAGAACTGATTAAAAAAACACGAACAAAGCAAACTGTTCCTGACAATAAAAATAGCTACCATTTCTTACGTCCCTACACACACAGGCAAGCCCTTACACACGTAATGTCTGATTTAATCATCATAACAATCTTACCATGTTTTATAATGATACTTGTTTAGTGGATGAGGAAACTGCAGTTCAGAGAGACTGAATAGCTTGCTCAAGACCTCCTAACTGATAAGCGGCAGAACTGGACTTGGCCCAGCTTCTACTGACACCAAACCCCACACTCTTATGGGACACAATGTTCCTACTATTTGTGAGTCCCTTTACAACTTTCAGTGCTTTCTCATAAGAAATGACAGCTAGAGAAATCTGATGACACATTGAAAAAGTTGCTATGATAAGAGAGAAAACAAAAGAATGGGAGTGAATCTTAAATCAGAGGTTAGGTTACAAAGTAAGTGAGAAAAACAAAAATAACTTATAGACAAAATTAACTTTGAGTGATTCTGATGGATTAAGCATGCTTTACAGTATCTCCCTGATTGCAGCTTTAGACAGAATGTATAAAGCTATCTGAGAATGCTGAGGAGAAAATTACAGAATGCATATGGGGAGAAAAATGAAATCTTGAAGAGACTGATACAGGAGTAGATTTTATTTTTTACTTTCTAGTCGGTGCAGTAAGACAAGAAAAAGACTTAAAGGCATACAGACTGAAAGGAAAGAAATAAACTGGCTTCATTCACAGGTGACAAGACAATCCACATAGAAAATTCCAAAGATTCTACAAAAAGGCTCCTAAGACTAATAAGTCAGTTTAGAATGGTTGCAAGATACATGATCAGTGTCCAAAATCAATTGTATCTCTCTCTACATAGCTTGAACAACTGGAAAGAGACATTTTTATTGTTTAGACTCCACATATAAACGATATCACATGATGTTGACCCAACACGTCAACACTGGAACCCAGCTTATGCAGAAGAAAAGGCTCCAATCAGTTTAGGATTCAGAAGGCAGATTGTTTTTTTCCATTAAAGAGGAAAATTTTTTTTACAGTTGATATTCACAGCTGTTCTCTTTTGTGACTTTTTAATCTGCTACTTAGTAATCTTTCAATATAGTTGGCTTGAGGTGCAAATGTCATTTTTTGCAACGGACACATGTTCCTGATCCTGTGCTATAATGGATCATTTTGGCTACTTACTTGGGGAAATAAAAGGTCATGAGATAGATAGGTTATTAAGAAAATGACTAACGGAGAGAACCTTTCAGACTGTTCTTCACTGCTGCAATCTGAAACCATCTTTCCTCTGATTAAGCCCTCAGAAGAAGGAACATGGGGCTCCTTCTAGGCTGATGGATAAGTTAGTGGAGATGTCATCAAGTGTTCAGTTATCTACTGTATATGAAGGTCTGGGTAGTTGCTGGCCACCATGACAACTGGCTTCCACTATCAGATGAAGATACACAGAGTAAGATGATGTGAGAACGTTGTCAACTCTGAAAAGCTCTTTTCTTGCAAAGGGATATGTTTTGTGACAGTGGATAGCACAGCCCTGAAAGAGAATGGTTGCACTAGTTGTTCTGCCGCAGCAGCTTAAAATTTCTCACAAATGAAATTGGTCACCAGCAGAAGCATTCTTTCAGCCAGCGTAGAGATAAAAGACAATTTCTCGAAGTAGCTCAGTCTTTCTGCAGTGTGATCCACTTTCTTGGAAAAGTGATACTAAAGGTTTTGAGAAGATTCTACCATTTAAGGACAAATGTGATGCTATTTTGAAGATTCATAGAAGTCACTGGGATGGTTTTAGTCTCTCCTTATCCCAAGTGGTCTTGTGCTCAGCTTAAACCCACAAGGTCCACAGTTCTTGGTCTTTTACTTGGAAAAACAGAAACCAGCTGTACCTCATCTTGGGCAGCATAACTGACTGAAAGGAAAATTCCAAAGATTCTACAAAAAGGCACCTAGACAAATAAGTCAGTTTAGAATGGTTGCAAGATATATGATCAGTGTCCAAAGTCAATTGTATCTCTTTCTACATAGCTTGAACAGCTGGAAAGAGACATTTTCACAGATTCTTCTCTCTCCAAGTGTTCCTTCCATTTGAAGACATGGTTCTAATCATCTACATAAGAGCAGACGTGTTTCTGGTGGTCCCCATGTTCGTTCACCTTGTGCTTTTAATTCCACCTATTCTTTTCAGGGAAAATTTCCTTGGAAGTCATAAGGTAATGTAAAAAAGCAACAGATCTACACTGAAGAGTGAATGTTAAATACTGAGAAACTGAGCTTCACGCAGAGTGTATGTTAGAGCCAAGTGAATGATGACTGTAAATGAGGGCATTTTCATGGCTCTCATATAAATTCTAAATCATCGATAAGAATTATTACAAAAGAAACAGTTGATTGACCCACTTTTATGCTATAAAAATGGAATGAGTATATATAGCAAATTTTTTCTTTGCTATATCATTTTAATTAATTTTAATGTAATCAGTGGTTATATCTGCACCACATATAAATGTTATTAGTGTCATAACTTGCATGCACCATACACCTCTTTTCCAGGATGCATGAGGCAGCCCTGGAACACACATGTGATCATGTATGTACATATGTGTCAGATTTGTGTCTATTCTCATATGCAGCCGTTCTCAAAACTCCTCAGTATTATGAAGCTACTCCCTTAATGAAAGACACAGCTGCTGTGAACAGAATAGTATTATTGTAGTTGACTGGTGCTTCTTGGCTAAATTAATTGAATTAGATGTTAAATAGGTGTAATTTTCTCTCTTCTAGACTAAATTGTCAAATCTGAATCTAATATCTTTCCATAAGTAAAAGTAACTTTTAAAAAATGAAGGAGGAAATGGCCTTTGCTATTTTAGAAATATAGCAATTGTGTTTTGATAATCTTGAGCCAAAGAAAATGTATTCTTTTATATCTTCTAAGAGTCTGTTTTTTTCTTTAATTTTTATATAGGTGGCTCAATTAGTGTAAGACAATCTTAACTGGGAAAATTAACAAGTAATTGTACATTTAACAAAACGGAAATTCACTTTGGGGAGTATGATAATTTTAGTTTTTCTGTGACTGTGTTTTTTTGGAAAGCAAGTAGAAAATTGAGAATAATTTCCTTTTACATGTCTCAATTGAACTGAGGTTTTTATGAACAGTTAAGGTTGAGAGAGGTAATAAAATATTCTAATGAGATTAAAAAATACATGACGGTTAGATTGTCAATAAAATTTTTATCTTTCATTTTGTGGACATGTAATGTTCAAATTTGAAAAAGGAAATTATAAAAGATTAAAAATCTTAATGATATGTAAGCTTTAACAGATCAAAAGATTAAAAGCAGTCTAGTTATTAGAAGAGGAAATTAAGGAAGTAATATAGGTTTTCACTTCTCTGTATTTGTATTATTGAAATGATCATCTTGGAAAGTTATTTAGGTTATCTAATACAAGGCAACTATGTATAGAATATGACACCTAGCTGCCACAGGAAATCTTGTTTTCAAGGTATTATATGATACTAGAAGTTTAAGGATATAATGTGAAGAAGAACTAAAGAGCCTTGTGATGAAAGTAAAAGAGGAGAGTGAAAAAGTTGGCTTAAAACTCAACATTCAGAAAGCTAAGATCATGGCATCCGGTCCCATCACTTCATGGCAAATAGATGGGGAAACAGTGGAAACAATGTCAGACTTATTTTGGGAGGCTCCAAAATCACTGCAGATGGTGATTGCAGCCATGAAATTAAAAGACGCTTACTCCTTGGAAGGAAAGTATGACCAACCTAGACAGCATATGAAAAAGCAGAGACATTATTTGGCCAACAAAGGTCCTTCTTGTCAAGGCTATGGTTTTTCCAGTAGTCATGTATGGATGTGAGAGTTGGACTATAAAGAAAGCTGAGCACCAAAGAATTGATGCTTTTGAACTATGGTGTTGGAGAAGACTCTTGAGAGTCCCTTGGACTGCAAGAAGATCCAACCAGTCCATCCTAAAGGAGACCAGTCCTGAGTGTTCATTGGAAGGACTGATGTTGAAGCTGAAACTCCAGTACTTTGGCCACCTGATGCAAAGAACTGACTCATTTGAAGAGACCCTGATGTTGGGAAAGATTGAAGGCTGGATTAGAAGGGGACAACAGGGGATGAGATGGTTGGATGGCATCACTGACTCGATGGACATGAATTTGGGTAAACTCCGGGAGTTGGTGATGGACAGGGAAGCCTGGAGTGCTGCAGTCCATGGGGTCGCAAAGAGTCAGACACAACTAAGTGACTGAACTGAAGGGCATCAACTGAGCATATGCAATCACCATACACTCTGACTTTATAAAAGTGTTCTAAATTCTCTTTACTTTAAAAAGCTAATCAAAATGTTACTTTTTTATTCTCTTAAACTGGACACAAATGTGCACTTTTTTTTTTCCTTGTTATTTGCAAATGGAGCCTGAAGTTGATAACAGTTCAGATGCTTTGACTGAGGGAATGTTTTAACTACTCATAATCAGGGAGTTTGTGAAAGTCATTTTTATATTAGTGAACATTTTGTTATGAAAGTTTAAAAATATATAGAAAACATGAAAGAATTTTACAGCAATCCCCCAAATATTCACCACTTAGATTCTACAATTAACATTTTACTATACTGGATTTGGTTCACAGGTGGTTCAGTGGTAAATAATCTACCAGTCAAGCAGAAAACATGGGTTCCATCCCTGGGTCGGGAAGGTCCCCTGGAGAAGGAAATGGCAACCCACTCCAGTATTCTTGTTTTGGAAATCTCATGGACAGAGAAGCCGAGGTCACAAAGCATTGGATACAACTTACTGACTAAACAGCAACAGCATACTGGATTTATTCCATCCATCTAGCCACTGCCCTATCCATCCATCAATCGATTTTATCTTTTGCTGCATTTCAAAGAGTTGCAGACATCAACATATTTCCCCTCAAGCCCTTCAGAATGCTAACATTAACTGGAGCTGTGAAAATCTTTTAACAGCAACAGAATTAAAAATCATTTGTCTGGAGAGGAACATAAAGTCCTTGAATCCTTAGGGGAAAAAAGATAAATTACAATTTGGACACTTGGATGAATTTCAGTGTTTAATAGTTAGGGCCTAGAAAAATAAAGACAAATTGATGACACAACTTATGATAATGGTAAAAAAAACAAACCTCTAAACCGTTAAAACTTTCACCAGCAGGAAGAAACCTTCAAAAGTCATTCATTCCCTGAGAGGGGTATTTTGTGCCAAGCCCAGCTCTGATAGGCCTGTAGAGGTTCCCCCTCCTACCCCACCTCCCTACATGTGGACATATCTTGACAAAGGCAGAGAAATAGAAGAGAGCTTTCTGCCTGCAAAAACAGAAGGTTGCTAGCTGACCTGGCTGTTGTTTCAGCATTAAGGATAATCTACTAACTAGCCAATTAACTCCTAAGTGAGTGGCAAGCTGCTATAGGCTAGTTCTAGTAACTTCTAGAAATGAAGCGCTGAAGAATGTAGAGTTCTTAGCTCCTGCAGTACCAAAATGCAAAGCAGAAGTGACCACATGACACAGAATTAGTTGATCTGGGCTCTCTGCATTCTAAACACGTAGGGACCAGTCTGAGTTTAGGAGAAAATATTTTGTAAGCTTTGAGAATGCTGAGAGGCATCCTGGGTATCAGTGTTGCTAATCCAGTGTCTGACTAATTGCATGCACAGAATTTTCTCAGTGGATTTAACATTCAGTGAATTTCACAGAAATTCCATTTTGCAGTGTGCCATGACCGACTCATTTTAGTGTTGAAGATGGTCTCACAGAATTTTCCCTCTCGATTGATGCTTGATTTATAAAGTCTTGCCTTTTTTGGCCATGTCCAGGCAAGTCAAGCGGAGAAGGCAATGGCACCCCACTCCAGTACTCTTGCCTGGAAAATCCCATGGATGAAGGAGCCGTGTGGGCCGCAGTCCACGGGATCGCTAAGAGTCGGACTTGATTGAGCGACTTCACTTTCACTTTTCACTTTCATGCATTGAAGAAGGAAATGGCAACCCACTCCAGTGTTCTTGCCTGGAGAATTCCAGGGACGGGGGAGCCTGGTGGGCTGCCGTCTATGGGGTCGTACAGTGTAGGACACGACTGAAGCGACTTAGCAGCAGCAGCAGCAGCAGGCAAGTCAAAAGGGTTCTCTTAAGCCCTATCCTCCATGTGGAGCTCTTTTGGAAGCTGAGGGTGCAGAGCAGTGGTTCCTGCCTCCAACTGTTCCCCAAAGTACTCCCCCTGCCTCCTCCCACCTTTCCATCTTATTGTCCTAGCACCATGATGAGGATTTTAGCTCCTGATGACCTAGTTCAGGAAGCACAGAGGGTGGCCACGGCAACTGGCTCCAATGGGTCGGAGAAAGGGGCCTCTTTAACTCCAAGGTAACCATCACTAAAGTGAGCTCTTGGAGCCATGGTGGACCAGCATCTCAGGAGGCATGGGGCCTAGGGAGGAACATTTGAATCAACAGTGGAGAGAGAGGAAGGGCCCCTGGGAAGTTTCCATCCTCTGCTGTACAGCCCTGCCCCCATCGCAAGGCCCACAGCCAGATACAAATGGAGGTTTGTATACCTTATGTCTAAACACCTAGAAGGTATTTTAAACAAAATGTTAACTCCTCTGACTTTGACAAATATACCATTAGAAAGACCTGAAAGGCCTGGTTTGAATTCAGAATTCCTGGACTCCTCTGATATCTGAGCTTGAACATGGCAGCACAGGAAGATAGGCCCCTGGCCACAGCCTGCAGGCTTCTCCTCTCTCCCTCCCTCCCACTCCCATCCTGTCCCACATGCCCTGGCCTCACTGTCCCAGTCTACCCACGTGCCTACAAACAGTGGCCCCATGGTCATGTGTTAGGTCCAGGGAGCACACATACTGGGTGTGGTCCATTTTCTGGAACATAGACTCCGGGGGCACATCCGCTTAGCCCACTGATTCCTCACCTAGTGGGCAAGGATGCTGCCCACTGTTAGCCAGAGCAGGACGCTTTAAAGCATGGGGCCCTCTTGCCTGGTCCAAGGCAGTTTATAGGAGCTCTCATGTATTGTCAGATGAAGCTTAGGGAATGGGAGGTGGGGAGGACCAGGCACTTCTTGGAGCTCATTAGTTCAGTGAACTGATATTTCTATGAGTGTGTTTATATGCTTGTGATACAACTGCAAACAAGATAGGTGGAGTCAGTCCCCTTGAATGGCTTTCAGTCTGAAGGTAGAGACTTACACAGTTAATCATGTCAATACTTTGATCACAAATGTATTGAGGGCTGTGGAGGAGAAACAAGTGAAAGCAAGAGAGTTTTCAACAGGACTTGACTTGGTCTAGGAGGCAATCAGAGGAGGTTTTCTTAGGGAAGTGATGTTGAAAAGACACAGAGGATGAGTAAGTTATTCAAGAGGAGACCCGGGAATGGGCGGGGGAAGGGTTTCATACAGAAGGAGCTCATAGGTAGGCAGCACTGAAGCAGGTATCTTCAAGCTGTGCTGTAAATCAGGGGGAAGAGGTGGGGTGAACCTCAAGAGAAGGAAATGCCTGATTTGTAACTCATCAGCAAACAGGAATGGGGAGAGAACTAAAGTGAGCTGTTTCTACCTGGACCAGACTCTGCTTTGTGATCAACACACAGCATCTCCATTATCACTGAACATGACTGTTGCTCAGAGGGTCAGGCACTGCTGTCCTGCGTTCACAGGGGAAAGATGAAGTCCAGAGACTAAGTAGTTTTCCCAAAGATGCACTTGTATTCAGGAACGGGACTGTATGCTCTGCAAGTACTTAAAAAAAAAAAACCAAGTAACTCAGAGAATTGGCTTTGGTGAATTCTTTCTTTAACAAAGTAGACATTGAGGCTCTGTTAAAAATAAATATCAGGGCAGTATGACAGTATGTTATAAGATATATGTTTATTGGGTTTTCTTTTTGTGTAATGAGACTCCTTTTAACACATCATGACCAAATTATTTGTAACCTGGAGATAAGGTATCAGTGTCTTGGGTGGTCCAGGAGCTATTTCCATGAGGTTTTGGGTGATGTTTAAAAAGAAAGAAGAGCTATTATCAGAAAGTGTGTTTTTTGACTTAGGTATTGAAAGAGAATGAAAGAGTAAGTCAGGAGAGATGCAGGAAAGAGGGAAGAAAGAGAAAAGAAAAGTATCCCATTAACTTTTGTGTTCACACATACACCACACCCACACATGCACTTATACAAATTACGCATTCTTCAGATTAGACTTAGAAATTATGATCCATTTCTAGAACCTAGTGGGGCAGGGTGCCAGCAGTAGCCCAGCTTTCAGTACAGTTAATGTGGGTGTGAGTGTGGGGCAATCAGAACAGTGTAGAATGACTCTGACGGAACATGAGGTCTTTAGTCAGACCACCTATTTGAAACCTCACCCTACCACTTGCCCATTGAATGACTGTGGGCAAGGCATTTAACTTTGCCTAAATTCCTTGTCTGTAAAATGAAGTTAATATACTTCCTGCCCAGGATTGTAGTAAAGTTTAAATGAAAGGAAACCATCCACATACAGTAGATTCCCTTGGATGCCTATTCAATAGTTCTCTGTTTCTTCCTTGCTGACAGATCACAGTTTTGTTTGGGGATTTGCAGAAGCGCAGGCTCAAGAAAACTGAACTCCAGCTCTGGGGCCCAGGGAGGCCAATTAAAATGATTTTTCTCCATTTGTTAGAGACATATAGGAGCTGATTCCTTCTGCTGTTTCTTCTATGCTATGATGTTGGGAGTTCTGGCAGCCATTCTGAAAGCATGAAGAGAATTAGCCAAGGACAAGCCAACCCACGGAGAATGGCAGACTAGAAAGGAGAGAAGAACCTGGGTGGTCAATGATGTTGTTTACCCCTGAAGACATTTGATTTCTGGTCTTTTTGTACATAATACATGTCTGATTGAGATAATAAACGTCTTTGTTGTTTAGGCCAGTTTAAACTGGATTATGTATAAATGTTGCCCAAAGCACCCCAAGGGAACACCCCTGCATAGATCCGTAATGCATAATGAAGACACAATTGTGAAGCACAACCAATGGAAAGTGCATCAGACTTAGAGACAGGAGACTTAGTTCTGGCTGTTTCTCATGACTGTTACTAATATTAGTTCTCTCATCCTCTGAACCCTTGAATCTTACTTGCCTAGGCCTGTGATACTGACCAGATTCTTCCTATCTGAGCTGATTTTACTCAAAGCATCTTCTCTGCCCAGATACTTTCTTGCAGTATTACCAGTTGAATCTCTTCCCCAGACATCTACCCCCACCCACTCTGCCCTAGTATTTCATCCCCTACCCGTGGTCCCCATGGTTCCTTCTAGATCAGTCCTGCCCTCCTCCCACGTCTATACTCTTTGCACCAGCTTTGCCTGTTTTGTTGATGTCTGAGTAAACAAAAAGGCAGTATTGCATTTTTAAACTACACAAAACTAAATGTGAACGTGGGGAGCTAAGAAGTCACTCCCAATATTTGCAGTCTCTAGAATAAGATTCTCAAGTTGGGGAGAGGAGGGCTATTTTGTCAGTGAAAGGACACTGTAGTGTCTGGAGGCACTTTGGTTGTTATAACTGGAGCATGCTACTGGCTAGTACCGAGTAGAGGCCAGAGAGCTATTTTCAACATCCTACAGTGCAGAGGACAGCCTCCCATGACAAAGAATTATCTGGTCCAAAATATCAACAGTGCTGAGGCTGAGGATCCTTGCTCTAAAAAAATGAAAATTAAACAACAACATTACATTCCAAGGCTTTCACGGCTTTGAGCATCCCCACCCTCCTTCCTCCAATAGCAGAGGCCCTGTGCCCTCTTGCTGAATGACTCTCTTGTATTCTGTGTTACTCAGAAACTAGAGGAGGCCTCTAAGACTCGAATTTACTTATCCAACTGGGCTTCCTCTGCATCCTTCTGGCTTTTAAAAAAGAGCTGTATGAGTAATGAACGCTTACTTTGGGGACAAGAGCCTTTGATCTTCCAGGCCTTTTCCTGTTTCCTGAAGGATTTTACTCTCTCCTTCCTCCTCTTCAGCATAATTCTAAAATCATTTAACTTTGTCCTTAATCAAACTCTGTTTGTAATGTTAGTAGACTCTAGCCTTAGGAAACTAGACCATATCTTAGATTGATGCTGCCTCTGTTAAGGTTCAAACTTACAGTCTGCTTTGCTGTTGTGGAAATCTAACATCTTAACAGTGAGGGTGGCCTTCATCCATCATTTCCGTGAAACTTTATTTTTACAGAATTTCCTTTCAAGATGGTAGATTACTATACATTCTGGGGCGGAAGGTGAGAGAGCAAAGTTGTCACTGATGGAGAAAGGAAATGGCAGGCCTGATCTCTATGGGAGTGGTATAAGAGGTCAGATCAGGTCATTGAATTTTTTTTGAGTTGCTGGATTAACTCAGCATTGTTTATTAAATGACCTCCAAGTCTTGAAACTTCCCAGCTCTGAAAGATATTCCAAAACAGAAAGAAACACCAGTTTGTGCCATGAAGGACTATGGAGCTGTGGGGCCAGAAAATCAAAATTTGGAACTTCATTTCTATGTTTGGTAAAATGAGAAGCTGCATTTGTAATTTGCTTGCTTGCTTGCTTGCTTAGTTGCTCAGTCGTGTCCAACTCTTTGTGATGCTTTGGACTGTAGCCTGCCAGGCTCCTCTGTCCATGGGGTTTTTTCAGGCAAGAATACTGGAGTGAGTTGCCATTTCCTTCTCCAGGGGATCTTCCCAACCCAGGGATTAAACCTGCATCTCCTGTGTCTCCTGCATTGCAGACAGATTCTTTACCTGGTAACTAGGACCTTAGACCTTACAGTGACTTTGAATTTCCCAGAGATTTCACCCTCATCATGATTTCCTTTGCCCCCTCGTCAGGGCTTCCCTGGTAGCTCAGTTGGTAAGAATCCACCTGAAATGCAGGAGACCCCAGTTCCATTCCTGGGTTGGAAAGATCCATTGGAGAAGGGATAGGCTACCCACTCCAGTATTCTTGGGCTTCCCTGGTGGTTCAGCTGGTGAAGAATCCGCCTGCAATGTGAGAGGCCTGGGTTCAATCCCTGAGTTGGGAAGATCGCCTGGAGAAGAGAATGGCTACCCACTTCAGTATTCCAGCCTGTCGAATTTTATGGACTACAGTCCACTGGGTCGCAAAGAGTCGGACATGACTGAGCAACTTTCACTTTTCATTCTTCAAAGTGATCCCGTGTGGCAGGCAGGTCAAGAGTTATTACTCTCACTGGACCAAGAGGAATGAGGTTAAATGACTTACTTAAGATCAACACAACGTAAAGCTGTGTTCGCTCACTGAGAGATAATGCATGGCTTCTAAATATAACCAGATGTTTCAGATCTTCCCTAGGACAGATAAGATTAAAAACAATCTGCTCTTTATTCTGGGCTTCCCAGGTGACAGGAGTGGTAAAGAACTTGAACACTGCAGGAGATGTTAAGACAGGCAGGTTAGATCCCCGGGCTGAGAAGATTCCCTGGAGTGAAAGTGAAAATCGCTCAGTCGTATTGGACGGTTTGTGACCCCATGGACTATACAGTGCATGGAATTCTCCAGGCCAGAATACTGGAGTGGATAGCCATATCCTGCATGGCAACCCATCCCAGTATTCTTGCCTGGAGAATCCCAAGGATGGAGGAGTCTAGTGGGCTACAGTCCATGTGATCAAAAAGACTTGGACACGACTGAAACGACTTACGACACACACACATTCTTTATCCTGATACATTCCTTTCTCAGATAACAAGTCATAACTCTTTTATTCAGTATATACAGTCACTGGCACACTGATCTGGGGTGGTCAAAAAGGAATCCCTTCTATTCAGGTGGCTTCCCTTGATGATTGTGCATGTGTTATGTGCGAAGTTTTGTATTAGGAACTGGAAGAGGGAGAAGGGAGACAATGACAAACTGCTATAAAATGTGATTTTTGCCCTCAGGTCGCTCAAAGTCTTCTAGAGGATGCTAGTGTGTAAAACACCAGCAGACACAAAGGCAGAAGAAGGTTTGGGGCAGAAGCCACAGTTTTAGAACTAGCGTGGAAGAAGCATTCATCCTGCCTGTGAGAGAGGAGAAACTTTTGGGGGAAAGAGTCAGCATATAAGCTTGGCCTTATAGGGCAGGATTCTGAAAATCTGAGAAGATAAGCTTATCACAGAGTAGCAAGGAATATTTGCTCCTGACATTCCTGGAGAAGGTTCACCCAAAGTTTTACATGTAACATCAACTTGCTGCTGCAGTCGTGTCTGACTCTTTGTGACCCCATGGACTGTAGTCCACCAGGCTCCTCTGTCCATGGGATTCTCCAGGCAAGAATACTGGAGTGGATTGCCATGCCCTCCTCCAGGGGGTCTTGCTGACCCAGGGGTGGAACCCAAGTCTCCCACATTGCAGGCAGAGTCCTTACCACTAGAGCTACCTGGGAAGCCCTTAACATCAGCTTGCTGCTGCTAAGTCATTTCAGTCGTGTCCAACTCTGTGCGACCCCATAGACCACAGCCTACCAGGCTCCCCTGTCCCTGGGATTCTCCAGGCAAGAGTACTGGAGTGGGGTGCCATTACCTTTTCCAAAATCAACTTTGCCGGGCCCCAGCCCCCGCAGGATCCAGGGGAACCTGAAGGAAAAACGGTGTCAGCGGATGATTTAGAGAGCTAAGGAAAGAATATTGTAGATAAGAAAATAGAGGAGAGAAAGAGGCTGATATTTCTTGGTTTACATAGCGAACCAATAAAACTCTGAGACAAGAAGTTTGCCCTGTTCACTGAGGCCACAAGTGTCCTCCCAGTCTCCTGAGAGAGTGAAGACGCAGAACGTCTTCCCATTCAGGTCTTAGAAACCTGGGCAGATAAGTGAACGCAGGGAGCCTCTATGTTCCAAGGGATCAGCCTGAAAAAGAGAGTAAGAGAGAGAAAGAAAAAAAAGAGAAAAAAAGAAAAACACGGATGACCAATTTTCTTTGAGCGAGGCCCATTGTTTTTATTTTCAANGCCAAGATCCAAACACGGTTTAAATGTATAACTGAAAATATTTTGGTCTGAATGAAAATATAACATATTACACTTGTAGAATGGAGGTAAAGCAAAAGTTTACATGAAAATTTCTGGCTTTGGGGATACAGTAGGAAAGGAGAAAGACTAAAAATAGTTTGTATAAGATACAATGTCACAAAACTTGAAAGATAACAGCTAATCAATTTTTAACAGCAGAGTTAAAATATAGAGTACCAAAGACATAAAAAACAAACACTTAAAAAAAAATTAAAGCCAAGTTCCTTTTAAAGAACTGACAGACACCCACCAGTGATGATCAAGAACTACACTGGAGAATCGAACTGGGGTCTCTTGCATTGCAGGCAGATTCTTTACCAGCTGAACTACCAGGGAAGCCCATCTTTTCACAAAGACATAAAAATGAGATCTTCCCAATCCAAGGACTTAACCCAGGTCTCCAGCATTGTGGGCAGACGCTTTACCATCTGAGCCACCAGGGAAGCTCAATGAACATATCAGTTCAGTTCAGTTCAGTCGCTCAGTTGTGTCCGACTCTTTGCGACCCCATGAATCGCAGCATGCCAGGCCTCCCTGTCCATCACCAACTCCCAGAGATCACCCAGACTCACGCCCATGGAGTCAGTGACACCATCCAGCCATCTCATCCTCGGTCATCCCCTTCTCCTCCTGCCCCCAATCCCTCCCATCACCAGAGTCTTTTCCAGTGAGTCAACTGTTCGCATGAGGTGGTCAAAGTACTGGAGCTTCAGCTTTAGCATCATTCCTTCCAAAGAAATCTCAGGGACAATCTCCTTCAGAATGGACTGGTTGGATCTCCTTGCAGTCCAAGGGACTCTCAAGACTCTTCTCCAACACCACAGTTCAAAAGCATCAATTCTTTGGCGCTCAGACCTTTACAGTCCAACTCTCACATCTGCCAGGGTCCAGCCCCGGTGGATCCAGGGATATTCAAAGGTGGAACAGAGCGGGCGGATAGCAAAGGACAGGACAGGATAGGAAGGATAGCTCAGGACAGGATAGAATAGTAGGAAATTAATAGAAAAATAAGAGGCTGAATAACTTGGTTTACGGGGAAAGCCAACAAAATCTCAAGACAAGAGATTTGCACCATCTACGTAGGTAGATTTGCACCACAGGCGTCCACTTGAATCTCTAAAGGGGCCCCACCATGGGTGCCTTTTCCGCTCCAGATGGGAATTCAGCCTGAAATTAAAGTACAAGAGGACAGAGACAAAGAGACATTGGGGGAGCCAGATATCTTTAAAGAAGGAGTTAGAATGAGCCATTTGAGAAACTGGTCTGAGAAGCTGGTCTGAGAAAAGCTGTTCCGGAAAAATTGCTCTGAGAGACTGTCTCCGAGAAAACTGGTCCAGACTTCTCTGAGAAAACTGCTCCCAAAACTGGCCCCCACTTTATTATTCACATGTTCTCTTTATACAATGAAGATCAATGGGTTTCACAAATTTTGGCAATGACAGCAGCCCTGACTCTTATCGAGACCAGGCTTATTCTCTGCATACCTAATTGTATACACAAGTCTTAGGTAATTTACATCATCTTCCAGCCAAAAGGCCAATTCAACAATTTACAGCTCTTTTCTGATAAGCATTATTTTTTCCAAGGTCTGGTGCCATTCTCGGGAGGCACTAAACAAAGTTGCATTCTCACATAGCAAGGACACAGCAAGCAAGGGGGAGTACAATGATTTATAAAAGAAAGCAATTAACTCAAAAGCCTAGTGTTGCTAACATGAAAAAACTACTACATATCTTTTTTAAATGTTGTTTGTAAAGCTGAAACTTCCAGGTGCAAATAAGGAGGTCTGGCAGCAATTGTTGAGGCAACAGTGAAAATCCTATTACTGATAGGACTTTGGCTCTTAGAAAAAGTTTGTAAATTTAAAACACTTCAAGGTCTTTTTGCCCCTCACAGTTGGGGGGTTGTGAGCAATTCACAAGCTTGCAAAAGGTCAGGGGAACCTGTTTAGGCAGGCTAGAGTATTGTCAAAGGGGGGATTGGGTGAAACACTCCTTTCAAATGCAGGAAACTAAAGCTTTGAATTAACTCTTTACGAGAGACTGGCAGAGAATAGTGGGGAAACAAACAAATTGTTGTTTTGGGGGTACAATGCTCAGGAGAAACCAGGGAGAAATCCGATAACTCAAATTGTTCTGCCATCTAAGTGTGCCATGTGACCCTGTCACGGGTGGGATTCCTCACGCTGGCCCCCGACACACATCCATACATGACTACTGGAAAAACCATAGCCTTGACTAGACGGACCTTAGTTGGCAAAATGATACCAATTACATTTAACTCACCAGTTTCACGTGTGGAAATGGGTTGATCTCGAAGAGTTACTATTGAGTTTCATAAACTAGGCTGGGGTGATTGTATTTATTATTTACTTTACAATATTGTATTGGTTTTGCCATACATTGACTTGAATCTGCTACGGGTGTACACGTGTTCCCTGTCCTGAACCCCGGTGCCACCTCCCTCCATATACCATTCCTCTGGGTCATCCCAGTGCACCAGCCCCAAGCATCCGATATCACGCATCGAACCTGGACTGGCAATTTGTTTCACATGTGATATTATACATGTTTCAATGCCATTCTCCCAAATCATCCCACTCTCAGCCTCTTCCACAGAGTCCAAAAGACTGTTCTATACATCTGTGTCTCTTTTGCTGTCTCGCATACAGGGTTATCATTACCATCTTTCTAAATTCCATATATATGTGTTAGTATATTATATTGGTGTTTTTCTTTCCGGCTTACTTCACTCTGTATAATAGACTCCAGTTTCATCCACCTCATTAGAACTGATTCAAATGGATTCTTTTTAATGGTTGAGTAACACTCCATGGTGTATATGTACCACAGCTTTCTTGTCCACTCATCTGCTGATGGACATCTAGGTTGCTTCCATGTCCTGGCTATTATAAACAGTGCTGTGATGAACAATGGGGTGCATGTGTCTCTTTCAATTCTGGTTTCTTTGGTGTGTATGCCCTGAAGTGGGATTGTTAGGTCGTATGCAGTTCTATTTCCAGTTTTTAAGGAATTTCCACACTGTTCTCCGTAGTGGCTGTACTAGTTTGCATTCCCACCAATAGTGTAAGAAGGTTCCCTTTTCTCCACACTCTGTCCAGCATTTATTGCTTGTAGACTTTTGGATAGCAGCCATTCTGACTGGCATGAAATGGTACCTCAATGTGGTTTTGATTTGCATTTCTCTGATNTTTAGGGTTTTCTATGTAGAGGATCATGTCACCCGAAAACAGTGAGAGTTTTACTTCTTCTTTTCCAATTTAGATTCCTTTTATTTCTTTTTCTGCTCTGATTGCTGTGGCCAAAACTTCCAAAACTATGTTGAATAGTAGTGGTGAGATTGGGCACCCTTACCTTGTTCCTGACTTTAGGGGAAATACTTTCAATTTTTCACCATTGAGCATAATGTTTGCTATGGGTTTGTCATATATAGCTTTTATTATGTTGAGGTATGTTCCTTCTATTCCTGCGTTCTGGAGAGTTTTTTTTCATACATGGATGTTTAACTTTGTCAAAAGCTTTCTTTGCACCCATTGAGATAATCATATGGCTTTTATTTTAAATTTTGTTAATCTGGTGTATTACGTTGATTGCTTTGCAGATATTGAAGAATCCTTGCATCCCTGGGATAAAGCCCACTTGGTCATGGTGTATGATCTTTTCAATGTGTTGTTGGATTCGGATTGCTAGAATTATTTTAAGGATTTTTGCATCTATATTCATCAGTGATATTGGCCTGTAGGTTTTTTTTTTTTTTTTTTTTTGTGGCACCTTGTCAGGTTTTGGTATTAGGATGATGGTGGCCTCATAGAATCAGTTTGGAAGTTTACCTTCCTCTGCAATTTTCTGGAAGAGTTTGAGTAGGATAGGTGTTAGCTCTTCTCTAAACTTTTGGTAGAATTCAGCTGTGAAGTCGTCTGGTCCTGGGCTTTTGTTTGCTGAAAGATTTCTGATTGCAGTTTCAATTTCCGTGCTTGTGATGGGCCTGTTAAGATTTTCTATTTCTTCCTGGTTCAGTTTTGGAAAGTTGTACTGTTCTAAGAATTTGTCCATTTCTTCCAAGTTCTCCATTTTATTGGCATATAATTGCTGACAGTAGTCTCTTATGATCCTTTTCTCCCTTTGTTTCTTGATGAGTCTGGCTAATGGTTTGTCAATTTTATTTATCCTCTCAAAGAATCAGCTTTTGGTTTTGTTGATTTTTGCTATGGTCTCTTTGTTTCTTTTGCATTTATTTCTGCCCTAATTTTTAAGATTTCTTTCCTTCTACTAATCCTGGGGTTCTTCATTTCCTCCTTTTATAGTTGCTTTAGGTGTAGAGTTAGTTTATTTGTTTGACTTTTTTCTTGTTTCTTGAGGTAAGCCTGTATTGCTATGAACCTTCCCCTTAGCACTGCTTTTACAGTGTCCCATAGGTTTTGGGTTGTTTTGTTTTCATTTTGTTTCTATGCATATTTTGATTTCTTTTTTATTTCTTCTGTGATTTGTTGGTTATTCAGCAGCGTGTTGTTCAGCCTCCATATGTCAGAATTTTTAATAGTTTTTCTCCTGTAATTGAGATCTAATCTTACTGCATTGTGGTCAGAAAAGATGC
Organism: Aepyceros melampus; assembly: GCA_006408695.1. NCBI lineage: Eukaryota > Metazoa > Chordata > Mammalia > Artiodactyla > Bovidae > Aepyceros > Aepyceros melampus. The sequence continues at coordinate 482,795 of SJXQ01010511.1, forward strand.
TTGGAATTATTTCTTTCTTTTTTTTTTTTTTTTACTTTAACAATGTTACTTTTATGGCCCAGGATGTGATCTATCCTGGAGAAGGTTCCGTGAGCACTTGAGGAAAAGGTAAAATTCATTGTTTTGAGGTGAAATGTCCTATAGATATCAATTAGGTCTAACTGGTCTGTTGTATTGTTTAAAGTTTGTGTTTCCTTGTTAATTTTCTGCTTCATTGATGTATCCATAGGTGTGAGTGGGATATTAAAGTCTCCCACTAATATTGTGTTATTGTTAATTTCCCCTTTCATACTTGTTAGCATTTGTCTTACATATTGCGGTGCTCCTATGTTGGGTGCATATATATTTACAATTGTTACACCTTCTTCTTGGATTGATCATTAGATCATTATGTAGTGTCCTTCTTTGTCTCTTTTCACAGCCTTTGTTTTAAAGTCTATTTTATCTGATGAGTATTGCTACTCCTGCTTTCTTTGGTCTCTATTTGCATGGAAAATCTTTTTCCAGCCCTTCACTTTCAGTCTGTATGTGTTCCTTGTTTTGAGGTGGGCCTCTGGTAGACAACATATATAGGGGTCTTGTTTTTGTATCTATTTAGCTAGTCTTTGTCTTTTGGTTGGGGCATTCAACCCATTTACATTTAAGGTAATTATTGATAAGTATGATCCCATTGCCATTTACTTTATTGTTTTGGGTTCCAGTTTATACATCCTTTTTGTGTTTCTTGTCTAGAGAAGATCCTTTAGCATATTTTGGAGCACTGGTTTGGTGGTTTTGAATTTTCCCAGCTTTTGCTTGACTGTAAAGCTTTTGATTTCTCCTTCATATTTGAATGAGATCCTCGCTGGGTACAATAATCTGGGTTGTAGGTTATTTTCTTTCATCACTTTAAGTATGTCTTGCCATTCCCTCCTGGCCTAAAGAATTTCTATTGAAAGATCAGCTGTTATCCTTATGGGAATCCCTTGTGTGTTATTTGTTGTTTTTCCCTTGCTGCTTTTAATATTTGTTCTGTGTGTTTGATCTTTGTTAATTTGATTAAGATGTGTCTTTGGGTGTTTTGCCTTAGGTTTATCCTGTTTGGGACTCTCTGGGTTTCTTGGACTTGGGTGATTATTTCCTTCCCCATATTAGGGAAGTTTTCAACTATTATCTCCTCAAGTATTTTCTCATGGTCTTTCTTTTTGTCTTCTTCTTCTAGGTCTCCTATGATTCAATGTTGGGGCATTTAACATTGTCCCAGACGTCTCTGAGATTGTTCTCATTTCTTTTAATTCATTTTTCTTTTCCTCTCTGTTTCATTTCTACCATTCTACCTTCTACCTCACTTATCCTATCATCTGCCTCCGTTATTCTACTGTTAGTTCCCTCCAGAGTGTATTTGATATCATTGATTGCATTATTCATTATATATTGACCTTTTTTATTTCTTTTCAGTTCAGTTCAGTTCAGTCACTCAGTCATGTCCAACTCTTTGTGACCCCATGAATCGCAGTACGCCAGGCCTCCCTGTCCATCACCAACTCCCGGAGTTCACTCAGACTCACATCCATTGAGTCCGTGATGCCATCCAGCCATCTCATCTTTGGTCGTCCCCTTCTCCTCCTGCCCCCAATCCCTCCCAGCATCAGGGTCTTTTCCAATGAGTCAACTCTTCGCATAAGGTGGCCAAAGTACTGGAGCTTCAGTTTTAGCATCATTCCTTCCAAAGAAATACCAGGGTTGATCTCCTTCAGAATGGACTGGTTGGATCTCCTTGCAGTCCAAGGGACTCTCAAAACTTTTGCTCAACACCACAGTTCAAAAGAATCCATTCTTTGGTGCTCAGCTTTCTTCACAATCCAACTCTCACATCCATACCAAATCACTGGAAAAACCATAGCCTTGACTAGAAAGACCTTTGTTGGTAATGTAATGTCTCTGCTTTTCAATGCTATCTAGGTTGGTCATAACTTTTCTTCCAAGGATTAAGCATCTGTTAATTTCATGGCTTCAATCACCATCTGCAGTGATTTTGGAGCCCAAAAAAATAAAGTCTGATACTGTTTCCTCATCTATTTCCCATGAAGTGATGGGACCAGATGCCATGATCTTCGTTTTCTGAATGTTGAGCTTTAAGCCAAATTTTTCACTCTCCTCTTTCATCAAGAGGCTTTTTAGTTCCTCTTCACTTTCTGCCATAAGGGTGGTGTCATCTGCATATCTGAGGTGATTGATATTTTTCCTGGCAATCTTCATTTCAGCTGGTGCTTCTTCCAGTCCAGCGTTTCTCATGATGTACTCTGCATATAAGTTAAATAAGCAAGGTGACAATGCACAGCGTTGACGTACCCCCTTTCCTATTTGGAACCAGTCTGGGAGACTGAAATGTTAGAGTGAAGTCATTTAAGACCTGCTCACCCACACTGGGAAGGTCCAGAGGACATATCTTTCACTTAATTTTTAAGAAATAAATTTGTGAGAGGAGCCCAACATCCTTGAAGGGCTGAATGATGGCTCTTCTCTGGAGGACAGATCTGGGAGTGGAAACCACAGCCACTCAATTGGGAAACAATGCAACAGGAATATGTGTACTGTAGGGTGGCAGGGCCCAAGTTATGGCACTCAACCTCAAAAGCCAAGGGAGGCATGGTTACCATAATGAACAGTAGTGCCAAACTAGCAATCAGAATAGTCAGTTCACTTCAGTTCATTTCAGTCGCTCAGTCGTGTCTGACTCTTTGCGACCCCATGAATCGCAGCACTCCAGGCCTCCCTGTCCTTCACCAACTCCCGGAGTTCACCCAGACTCATGTCCATTGAGTCCGTGATGCAATCCAGCCATCTGCTCTGTCGTCCCTTTCTCCTCCTGCCTCAATCCCTCCCAGCATCAGAGTCTTTTCCAGTGAGTCAACTCTTCCCATGAGGTGGCCAAATTACTGGAGTTTCAGCTTCAGCATGATTCCCTCCAAAGAAATCCTAGGACTGATCTCCTTCAGAATGGACTGGTTGGATCTCCTTGCAGTCCAATGGACTCTCAAGAGTCTTCTCCAACACCAGGCTCATGCAAACCTATGCTTTAGTGAGTTAATCATGATGTTCCTACAAGAGAAACAGAAATTCTCTTTTGAGCTAAATAAGCAGAAAAATTCAAAGTCAAGTGAACAAAAGTCACTTGAGTCAAATCAGGAAATGAGTCATAGCCACTGAATCAATTCCCAGAGTTGAGCCAGTTTAGAGACCCAAAACCCCTTGAATGAATGGGAGTTAGGTCCCCTTGAGGAAGGACCCTGGCAGACTAATGAAGATTTATACAGTAAACGTTTTTCCCAGCCTTCCCCAGAGGAACCTGTGGCTTTTTAACAGGGTAACTGGACATTGGCAGACAGGAAATAATCGTACTTTCTGGAGACTACCAGACAGAAGCTCAGAACTGACACTGATTCCAGAAGAGTCAAAACATCACTGCGGCCCTTCAGTTAGGCAGGTGCTTTCAGAGGTCAGGTAGCCATGGGACCTTTATCTCAGGCCCGTCACAAAGTAGGTCCAGGGCCTGTCTGTACCCACCCTGTGGTTACTTCCCTAGTTGCAGACTGCGTAACTGGAACAGACATATTTAGTGGCTGGAATCCTCACATTGGTTCCCCACTTGTGCAGTGATGGTAACCCCTTGAATGAATGGGAGTTAGGTCCCCTTGAGGAAGGACCCTGGCAGACTAATGAAGATTTATACAGTAAACGTTTTTCCCAGCCTTCCCCAGAGGAACCTGTGGCTTTTTAACAGGGTAACTGGACATTGGCAGACAGGAAATAATCGTACTTTCTGGAGACTACCAGACAGAAGCTCAGAACTGACACTGATTCCAGAAGAGTCAAAACATCACTGCGGCCCTTCAGTTAGAGCAGGTGCTTTCAGAGGTCAGGTAGCCATGGGACCTTTATCTCAGGCCCGTCACAAAGTAGGTCCAGGGCCTGTCTGTACCCACCCTGTGGTTACTTCCCTAGTTGCAGACTGTGTAATTGGAACAGACATATTTAGTGGCTGGAATCCTCACATTGGTTCCCCACTTGTGCAGTGATGGCTATTATGGTAGAAAAGGCCAAGGGGAAGCCATCCGTACTGTCTCCACCTAGGAAAATAATAAACCAAAGTAATACCACATCCCTGGAAGAACTGCAGATACTGCTGCCACCAAAAAGGACTTGAAGGACGCAGTCCTTCACACCACATTCTCATTCATCTCTAGCTGACCTGTGCAGAAGACAGGTGGATCTTGGAGCATGATAGTGGATTACTTCACTGTAAGCTTAAGGAAGTGGTGACTCCAATTCCAGCTGCTGTACCAGATATGATTTTGTTGCTTGAGCAGACTCACACACCCCCTGGTACCTGGTATGTAGCGACTTGATGTGGCAAATGCCTTTTTCTCCCTTGCTGTCCATGAGGCCCACCAGAAGCAGTTCACTTTCACTGGCAAGGCCAGCAATGCACATGCACTGTTCTCCCTCTCAGACCTATCAACCACCCAGCCTTATGTCATCATTTAGTTTGCAGGGATCTCAGTCACCTTTCCCTCCACAAGATATCATACCGGCCCATTACATTGATAATACTATGTTGATTACATCTAGTGAGTGAGTTATAGTAACTACCCGAGGCTCATTGGCAAGATATTTGTATATCAGAGGGTGGGAAATAAATCTGACCAGAATTCATTTCTACCTCAGAGAAATTTTTAGAGAACCTGTGGTCTGGATCATGTCAAGATATCACTTATAAAATAAAAAGTAAGGGGTATCTGGCTCTCGTACAACCAAGAAAGCAGCTCAGTCCCCAAGGGGACTCGGGATTTGGGAGGCAACATATTTCTCATTTGGTGTGTTACTCCAAACCATTTACCAAGTGGCCTGAAAAGGTGCTACTTTTGAGGAGGCCCAGAAGAAGAGGTCTGCCCGAGGTCCAGCCTGCTGTGCAAACTGCTCGGCCACCTGGGCCATATCATTCAGCACGTGGAGTGGTGCTTCACATCTCTGCAGAGGTAGGGACAGCATTTGGAGACTTTGTCAGGCTCCCATAGGTGAATCTCACTGTGGTCCTTCAATAATTTGGAGCAAGGCTATGCCATCAACTTTGGATAACTACTCTCTTTTTGAGAAACAGGTCTTGGTCGATTATAAGGCCATAGGCGACAATGAATGCTTGACGATAGGCTTACCAAGTGGCCCATGATGATTAGGGTATTATCTGAGCCACCACACCATAAAGTGGGCCTGCACAGCAGCACTCCATCATCATACGGAAGTGATAGATACAAGTCAGGCCTGAGCAGGGGAGCCTCAAGGGGACTTCCCTGTAATCCGATGACAGGGGAATAGAAGATCCGGGCCTGGTTTACAGATGGTTCTGCACGATATGCGTGGACCAGCTGTATGGGAAGAGCTGCGACACTACGACCCTTTGCGAGACATTCCCAAAGCACAGTAAAGGAGGAAAATGCTTCCGGTGCACAGAACGCTGGGGCGTGCACTTCACTGTGAACACTGCTTGCAAGGAGAAATGGCCACATCTGTGATTATCTACCAATTCATGGGCTGTGGCCAATGCTTTAGGGACATGTGAGGAGCATGATGTGAAAACTGGTGACAAAGAATACGGGAAAGAGGTATGTGGACGGGCTTCTCTGGTCAGAAAACATGAAGGTATTTGTGTCACACATGAATGCTCACTGAAGGCTTACATCAACAGAGGATTCTAATAACCAAGTGAATAGGATGATCATTCTGTGGATGCCAGTCGGTCTGTTTCCCTAGCGACCTATCATCCCCCAATGGGCTCATGAACAAGGCAGCCGTGGTGGCAGGGCAGAGCTGACAGTTATACGTGGGCTCAGCCACACTGATTCCCGCTCACCAAGGATGACCGGGCTATAGCCACCACTAATGCCCAGTTTTCAGTGGCAGAGACCAACACTGAGCCTCCAATACGGCAGTATTTCCTGGGCTGAGCAGACAGCTTCCTAGTGTGAGCATCAGAAGGTGGTCATTACACTGGACTGCTTCAATATACAAGATGAAGCACTTTATTCCTACAGGAGTAGACACTCTGGGTGTAATCTGCGCCCCCCTCCCACACCCACACCCAGTACTTCTGCCAAGACACCATCCATGGACTTAAAGAATGCCTTATCCATTAGCATGGTATTCCACACAGCATTACTTTTGATCAAGAAATGTACTTCACAGGAAAGGCAACGTGTCACTGGGTCCATCCTTACAGCATTCACTGGTCTTACCATGTTGCCCAACATCCTGAAGCAGCTGTCGTGACACAACAGCCCTTTGAAGACTCAGTTATAGGGCTAGCTAGGTGGCCATACCTTGCAGGATTGAAGGAAAGGTCTTCAGAAGGCTGCTTACGCCCGGAATCAGTGTCAAATATATGGTGCTGACACCATCCATGGACTTAAAGAATGCCTTATCCATTAGCATGGTATTCCACACAGCATTACTTTTGATCAAGAGATGTACTTCACAGGAAAGGCAACGTGTCACTGGGTCCATCCTTACAGCATTCACTGGTCTTACCATGTTGCCCAACATCCTGAAGCAGCTGTCGTGACACAACAGCCCTTTGAAGACTCAGTTATAGGGCTAGCTAGGTGGCCATACCTTGCAGGATTGAAGCAAGGGTCTTCAGAAGGCTGTTTATGCCCAGAATCAGTGTCAAATATATGGTGCTATTTTTCCATACCCAGGATTCAAGGGTCCAGGAATCAATGTGGAAATGGAATTGACCACACTCATTATTAACTTTAGTGAACTATTAGCAAAATCTCTGCTTCCTAGTCTCATGATTTTACACTTTGCTAGCCTCGAAGTCTTAGTCCTAGAGGAGGAAATGCTTCCACCAAGAGACCCTACTTTCATTTTCTTCACAGAGAGTCAAGACTGCCACCTGGAAAATTTGGTTTCCCATGCCTCTGAATCAATGAATGGAACCAGGCTGATGACTCGGGTGATGAGGGGAAATTGGACTACTATTCCACAGTAAAGAAGAAAAGGGTTAGGGTTAGGGTTGGGGTTTCCTAGGGATTCTCTCAGTATTACCATGCCCTGGGATTAAGGTCAATGGCAGGTTGGATTGGCCCAGACTCTCCAGGAATAAAGGTTTGGATTACCCACATCAGATAAAGAACCATGATTAGATAAAGTAC
>SJXQ01010512.1:0-31641 GCA_006408695.1 Aepyceros melampus
CAGTATTCTTGCCTTGAGAACCCCATGAACAGCATGAAAAGGCAAAATGACAGGATACTGAAAGAGGAACTCCCCAAGTCGGTAGGTGCCCAATATGCTACTGGTAATCAGTGGAGAAATAACTCCAGAAAGAATGAAGGGATGGAGCCAAAGCAAAAACAATACCCAGCTGTGGATGTGACTGGTGATAGAAGCAAGGTCCAATGCTGTAAAGAGCAATATTGCATAGGAACCTGGAATGTCAGGTCCATGAATCAAGGCAAATTGGAAGTGGTAAAACAGGAGATAGCAAGAGTGAACGTCGACATTCTAGGAATCAGCGAACTAAAATGGACTGGAATGGGTGAAATTAACTCAGATGACCATTATATCTACTGCTGTGGGCAGGAATCCCTTAGAAGAAATGGAGTAGCCATCATGGTCAATAAAAGAGTCTGAAATGCAGTACTTGGATGCGATCTCAAAAGCGACAGAATGATCTCTGTTCGTTTCCAAGGCAAACCATTCAATATCACGGTAATCCAGTAATGCTGAAGAAGTTGAATGGTTCTATGAAGACCAAAAAGACCTTTTAGAACTAACACCCAAAATAGATGTCCTTTTCATTCTAGGGACTGGAATGCAAAAGTAGGAAGTCAAGAAACACCTGGGGTAACAGGCAAATTTGGCCTTGGAATACGGAATGAAGCAGGGCAAAGGCTAATAGAGTTTTGCCAAGAGAATGCACTGGTCATAGCAAACATCCCCTTCCAACAACACAAGAGACGACTCTATACATGGACATCACCAGATGGTCAACACCAAAATCAGATTGATTATATTCTTTGCAGCCAAAGATGGAGAAGCTCTATACAGTCAGCAAAAACAAGACCAGGAGCTGAGTGTGGCTCAGATCGTGAACTCCTTATTGCCAAATTCAGACTTAAATTGAAGAAAGTAGGGAAAACGACTAGACCATTCAGGTATGACCTACATCATAGCTCCTCAAGTGTCTACCAAACAAAGCTCAAATTCCACAGTCTGACATTCTAGGACTCCCACAGCCAGTCAAATGCCATGCCTTATATGTGTGGCTGCCTCCCATCTGGCTCTTAGGACAAACAACCAGGTTATGTTTTCCTGAAGCCTTCACAACCCAGAAATGTGCACATATCAGACAGGCATGACATAAATATCATATATCCTTGGAAACAAGAGGAGACCAGTGTTACAATATCATCTAATCTGCTTCAAAGCTTAGGCTCCAGGGGCTTCTGTTTCATTGTGAATAAAAACATGAAGCTTTCAGGAAGATGAGAAAAAATAAGTGATGAATATCTCGGCTGTGTGGTACAGATTAAGCTCCTATGAGCTCAGAGAAAGGAGAAATCCATGTAAACAGACAGGACCTGCTGTCAGGCCAGACTAGAACTTGAGGTGGCCTTTAGAGGTGAAGGCAGGGACTTCCCCGGTGGTCCAGAGGTTAAGACTCCGTGCTTCCAATGCAGGGGACGCAGGTTTGATCTCTGGTTAGGGAACTAAGATTCTACATGCTACAGAGTGCAGTCTGAAAAAAAAGGAACTAGAGGTGAGGGCAGAATTGAGACACAAGGACAAGAAAAAGGTGCTCTCAGCTTTTCAGAGGACACAAAAATCCCCTAAAAGTCCCACTGTGATTCTAAATGCATTCACTTAAGATGACTGGAGGAACCCCTTTCTGAGCACTGAGCCTGACAGTCAATGAGGAAGCAATGCAGGACACCACGCTGTTCCCCGCAAGACTGCTGAAGAGAGCAGCCCAGGCAGAAGCAGACCGTCCCCTCACCACGGCCCTCTGCACCTCCGAGGAGCTATGCAGGACCAGCCAACACAACGCTCTTCAATAAACACACACCCTGGTGCTACCTGCAGTTCTCTTTGGAGGGGATCACCTAAGAAACACTCTGATGAAAAGCCTTGGATGTGCAGCCCTTGAGTGGTAAGAACAGAGCCCAGTAGGAAGGGGGCCGGAGAGGATGGGAGAGGGTGGGAGGTAACCCAAGTCCAAAATCGACCGTTAGTCACTGCTTCTCCAATCTGGACGCAGGCCCTTCAGAACGCCTACGACTGCAGGGCTGATGGTTTCGAGTGACTAAAAGCGTGATTCATAAAATATTGAAGATGACTCTGATTCTGGGGTGGTTTTTTACACGCAGAGATTTAACTCAGGAAGATGCTGGCAGTCTTGTAGGAATTAACCCCTATGAAGGCTATTCTGCCAGCACATAGCCTGTTGGATACAGAACAGGAAAGTCATTTAATGAAGACTTCAGATTCTCTAGATGGACAAATTTAAAGGCTGTGGGCAATTATGTAAATAAAGATGCAAAGGGGAAAATCCACTTATAAGTACAACCCTTGAACAATGGGAGAGCTGGGATATCAGAAAACACATGCCGTCTAGCTCACTCCATAAACAGCTTTAAGCAGCATAATTCCAATTTATAAAAAATGAAGGAAGGAAGGGAAGGAGGCACAGAGAGAGAGAGGGAAATAATGAACATTAAAACAGCCTAAAGGTTACCTGTTTCATTACCAGGCTTACTTTATTCTATTATACGTGGACTTCAATTTTACTGAGAGTTTCAAATCAACGTGATGCATTCTGACGAGGTGGTAATTACACTCCAGAATGTATTAAATAAGAAATCACATTTCAAAAAAAAGAAAAGTCATTACCACTAAAAATAAAAATGGAAGCTAACTATTTATATGCTGCCTGTCACCATGCCCTCTCACACACACAGCAGGATAAAAACAAAGACATATGTGGTGCAAAAAGTTACTCTCCCTGTCACAAGAGCCGAGGATGCATGCAGCAGAACTGTAAACCAGGGAGGCATGCCCACAGCAGATATCCTGCTTGCTGAGTTGGTTACTTTCAGTTTATTTCCATCTACTAGTTTAGCTAATCAGCAAGTAAATATTTCCTCAAGCACACAGTGTGCCAAATCCAGAAGAGAGTGTAGGAGCCAGTTCTCTGGATCCCAAAGATTCTGCAGAATATTAGCTCTACAGCGTGACATGAAGCATGACCTCAAGACCAGTCAGTCAGTCAGTCTCTTTTTCTCATTGTCTCTGTGAGAGAATCAGAGAGAATGGTTTTGTAACAAGGTAATGGCTTTCACTGAACAAAATAAAAAGATGGACAGTATATTAACAGGCAGCTCAAAGCACGTTCTGAATTACAGGATTTGCACATAGATGATCAATAATACACTGAGCATAAGCTCTCTCAACTCACCTCCACTTACGTCTTGCCAGAGTTGCAGCCACTAGTCCTACTGTAAGAGGCCCAGGGATCTAGACTATTCTCCCTGGATGCCCGCTCCATTCCAATTTCACCAGTTTTTAGCCAAGAAACGCTGTTGCCTGCTCCCAGTCCTGCAAATGCCAGCTGAATTCCTGAATACAATTACTTAATGCTAAATATTTACAATAATCATAAGAGTTAACACATACTGTGTCCCGGATATTGCTCTAAGGACTTTGTTTGTATTAGCTGATAAAATTCTCTCAGCAATCCTAGGAGATATGTCTGATAATTAGGCTTATTTTATCAATGAGAAAACAGGCCATAACCCAGTTTCAAGCTAAACGCTGCAGAGCTATGATAGAACATAGGCAGTCTGGCTCCACAGCCTGCACTTTTAACTACCAGGCTAGGCTACACAAATATTAGATAGATTGATATTCATGAGGACAAAAAAGAAAACATAGTTTCTATAAATTAGGTTAAATGCTTTAGAAAGACTTGCTAAAACCATTTTGTTGAAAAATAACCAACTCACACCAGGTATGGACAAGATATTTGTGAAAGACTGGGAGGAAAGGAAAAAATCATAAAAATGTAAAATCCTGGGCTTGGATGACCTGACATGTCTTGACATGTACATGCTTGCTCTGTATTAACCCCAGGCAACTGGAAATCAGGGGCAGCATGTTCTGGATATGGTTCATAACAAGCCCAATTCAAAACACTGACCACTGAATCCATATTCAAAAGGGGGTCTACATATTTTAGGTGTAGACACATAAACTTCATATACATAAAATTACAATTAACACTGATGATATCTCTAAGTTCCCAGATTTACCGTACTTTTTCTTAAACAAAACACCCAGTCCTAATCAAATCTGGTAAAAAGGCTTCTGCTGTGTGTAGGAGTATTTACACATACAAACTCCCCACACACACACCACAGCTATTGAGAACCTCAAAATTAAAAACACTGTCAAACAAATCTAGTGCTGCCCACACTGGACATCAAGCTCCTTAGAGCAGGGTTTGCCAGCTTTGCTTACTTCTGCATCCCCAGCGCCTAGAAAATTGCCCACCACCTACAAGGCAATCAAAAGACATTTATTAAATGAATGACTGTACAAGTGATGAATGAGAATGAAATGCAGCTGTCATATGGGCTAGGTGGAACTCAGTCTAGATGAGCAAAAGAGCATAGGGAATTGAAACAGTAAGGAAGGTAAATGTGGTCTTTATATGTGACTTAATTGTTTTATATGACTTAATTCTTTACTTGTCTCTGACCCAACAGGATAATGAACAAACAATAGCATAAAACATGATGTATGCAGAAGACTAAAAATGCTGCCTAATGGAAGAGAAAGGAAAGGAATCAAGCCATACCTGACTACTAACAACCAGAAGCCCCCAGATGCATTTTCATTTTAAAACACAAAAATCTGTACAGCAGGTCTCCTCCTCTTTAAGAGTAGTATCTGTGGACCTAATGGCCCCTTACCTTACTCTCTTTTAAGACTTGGCTTATTAGTAACGGTAAAAAGTTTTATCTAGCGTGATTGAAGAGTGATTGAAACTTCACAGTCACTTACTGATGATTTCCTTATAAATGACTAAGGAATAGAGTGTCAATAATCATCTGTTGAAATAATTAAAATAAATGAAATATACTTGGAAATAATATCCATTGAAATTACTCCTTTGGAAGGTTTTTCAGGCAGACGGGCACATCACACAGGCAAGAAGCATTAGCCAGAGATTTAAAAGACTTACAAATGACCTCAACAGCTCAATAGTGTGTGGTTTTCAGCCTAGCACAGCCTCTCTAGGCCCCAGTTTCATAGGAAAGGGACTTGAAAGCAATTTTATGCCTAAGTCCACCATATTCTAGCTGACCCCAGACAAGTCACAGCCAGGGGTCTGACTTTTAAAAGTGCTGGTCATTTTTGCCCCTTGGCAATGGCACCCCACTCCAGTACTCTTGCTTGGAAAATCCCATGGACTGAGGAGCCTGGTGGGCTGCAGTCCATGGGGTCGCTAAAGGCGGGCACAACTGAGCGACTTCACTTTCACGCATTGGAGAAGGAAAAGGCAACCCACTCCAGTAATTCTTGCCTGGAGAATCCCAGGGACGGGGGAGCCTGGTGGGCTGCCATCTATGGGGTCACAGAGAGTCAGACATGACTGAAGTGACTTAGCAGCAGCCAGCAGTTATATATTAGTTACATAGCAAGGACCTATTAATTACATATTACATTTTCCAACTTTGTATATGAGTATTCTATTATAGATGAAAACTTTTGCTTTAACCTAAAAGTTCTAATTTTCTATTGATTTTAAAAGAAATTAAAATATTTTTATGGGTGCAATACAAAAGTATTTTAGGCCCTCAAGACTACCTTGAAGAAAGTAGGGAAAACCACTAGTCCATTCAGGTATGATCTAAAACAAATCCCTTACGATTATACAGTGGAGGTGACAAATAGATTCAGAGGTTATATCTGATAGAGTGCCTGAAGAACTATGAACAGAGGTTTGTGAAATGGTACAGGAGGCAGTGATCAAGACCACCCCCAAGAAAAACAAATGCAAAGGCAAAAGTGTTGTCTGAGGAGGCCTTACAAATAGTTGAGAAAAGAAGAGAAGCTATAAGCAAATGAGAAAAGGAAAGATATACCCATCTGAAGCATTCCAAAGAATAGCAAGAAGAGATAAGAAAGCCTTCTTCAGTGATCAGTGCAAAGAAATACAGGAAAACAATAGAATGGGAAAGACTAGAGATCTCTTAAAGAAAACTAGATATACCAAGGGAACATTTCATGCAAAGATGGGCTCGATAAAGGACAGAAATGGTCTGGACCTAACAGAAGCAGAAGATATTAAGAAGAGGTGGCAAGAATACACAGAAGAACTATACAAAAAAGATCTTCATGACCCAGATAACCACGATGGTGTGGTCACTCATCTAGAGTCATACAACCTGGAATGCAAAGTCAAGTGGACCTTAGGAAGCATCACTATGAACAAAGCTAGTGGAGGAGATGGAATTCCAGTTGAGCTATTCAAATCCTGAAAGATGATGCTGTGACAGTGCTGCTCTCAATACGCCAGCAAATTTGGAAAACTCAGCAGTGGCCACAGGACTGGAAAAGATCAATCTTCATTCCAATCCCAAAGAAAGGCAATGCCAAAGAATGTTCAAACTACAGCAAAATTGCACTCATCTCAACGCTTGTAAAGTAATGCTCAAAATTCTCCAAGACAGGCTTCAACAGTACATGAACCATGAACTTCCAGATGTTCAAGCTGGTTTTAGAAAAGGTAGAGGTATCAGAGATCAAATTGCCAACATCTGTTGGATCATTGAAAAAAGCAAGAAAGTTCCAGAAAAACACCTGCTTTACTGACTATGCCAAAACCTTTGACTATGTGGATCACAGCAAAGTGTGGAAAATTCTTAAGGAGATGGGAATACCAGACCACCTTGTCTGCCTCCTGAGAAATCTGTATGCAGGTCAAGAAGCAACAGTTAGAACTGGACATGGAACAACAAACTGGTTCCAAATCAGGAAAGGAGTACATCAAAGCTGTATATTGTCACCCTGCTTATTTAACTTATATATACAAAGGACATCATGCAAAATGAAGCACAAGCTGGAAATCAAGACTGCCAGCAGAGATATCAATAACCTCAGATGTGCAGGTAAGTGAAAGTGAAGTTGTTCAGTCGTGTCCGACTCTTTGCGACCCTGTGGACTGTAGCCTACCAGGCTCCTCTGACCATGGGATTCTCCAGGCAAGAATACTGGCGTGGGTTGCCATTTCCTTCTCCAGGGGATCCTCCCAAACCAGGGATAGAACCCAGGGATCAAACCCAGGTCTCCTGCATTGGAGCAGACACTTTAACATCTGAACCACCAGGGAAGCCTCTTGCAGATAACACCACACTTATGGCAGAAAGTGAAGAAGAACTAAAGAACCTCTTGATGAAAGTGAAAGAGGAGAGTGAAAAAGTTGGCTTAAAACTCAACATTCAGAAAACTAAGATCATGGCATCCAGTTCCATCACTTCATGGGAAATAGATGGGAAACAATGAGAAACTATTTTCTTGGGCTCCAGAATCACTGCAGATGGTGACTGCAGCCATGAAATGAAAACACACTTGCTCCTTGGAAGAAAAGTTATAACCAACCTAGACAACATATTAAAACACAGAGACATTACTTTGCCAACAAAGGTCCATTGAGCGCTGAAGAATTGATGCTTTGGAACTGTGGTGTTGGAGAAGACTCTTGAAAGTCTCTTGGACTGCAAGGAGATCCAACCAGTCCATCCTAAAGGAAATCAGTCCTGAATATTCATTGGAAGAACTGATGCTGAAGGTGAAACTCCAATACTTTGGCCACCTGGTGCAAAAAACTGACTCATTTGCAAAGACCCTGATGCTGGGAAAGATTGAAGGTGGGAGGTGAAGGGGACAACAGAGGATGAGATGGTTGGATGGCATCACCGACTCAATGGACATGAATTTGAGTAAGCTCCGGGAGTTGGTGATGGACAGAGAAGCCTAGAATGCTGCAATCCA
The DNA here is from genome assembly GCA_006408695.1 of Aepyceros melampus. Classification (NCBI taxonomy): domain Eukaryota; kingdom Metazoa; phylum Chordata; class Mammalia; order Artiodactyla; family Bovidae; genus Aepyceros; species Aepyceros melampus. The sequence goes on from SJXQ01010512.1 coordinate 7,864, forward strand.
TGGGGTCACAAAGAGTTGGACATGACTGAGCGATTGAACTGACTGCCTGCCTGTTACAAAGAACAAGTCAACCTAAACCTATGTCATGGGAACAAGGAACACCAGGTTTCTCTTGCCACGTCCCCCCACCCACATCCCACAAACCAGACCATCTACAAGAACTGTGTTCATGCAGTTACAGGGTCCACATGTCTAATTTCATAGTGGGCATTTCAGACTCTACTTGATCAAAGTACAATTAACCCTTGAACAATTGGGTGTTAGGACACTGACCTTCTGAGTTGTTGAAAAATCCATGTATAACTTATGGTGACCCTCTGTGTATGGAGTTGGACACTGGAGGAAGATGATGCGGCTACATGTGCAGCAGGGCAGGAGGAGGCAGGGTTGGATCCTTCAAGCCTGGACAGCCAGAGACAGAAACCAACTCAATAGCATAGTGGTAACTAAACCATGCGGAGAAGGCGATGGCAGCCCACTCCAGTGCTCTTGCCTGAAGAATCCCATGGACGGAGGAGCCTGCGGGCTGCAGTCCAATGGGGTCGCTAAGAGTCGGACACGACTGAGCGACTTCCCTTTCTCTTTTCACCTTCATGCATTGGAGGAGGAAATGGCAAACTGCTCAAGTGTTCTTGCCTAGAGAATCCCAGGGACGGGTGCCTGGTGGGCTGCTGTCTATGGGGTAGCACAGAGTCAGACACAACTGAAGTGACTGAAGCAGCAGCAGCAACTAAACCATGAGCATGCCAGGGAAAAGAGACCACAGCAACTGCAATAACAACTCCGCTGGACTTGACAGCCAACCAGATCCTCACTGTGCTCCTATCTTCTATACAGGTTCCAAGATTTTTTGGTCTAAGCAATTCAAATGCAATTCACTCAACAAATATTTATAGTGGGCTTCCTATATGCCAGATACTGTCCAGGACACTTGACCTACCTGGTTAGGAAATAAAAGCAAAACTCCCTGCCCTGGGGCTAAAATTCTTCTGGGACAACAGTCTATATAAAACTAAGTATAATAAGCATATTGCACATTTGAAGGTATAAGAAATATAAAAAAAGAGAGTAGAATGCAGAGGATCAAGAATTCTAGGTGGGGGTGGGTATCACAATATTCAATAGACACGACAAAGCAATCCTAAGGTGAAGTTTCACAGAGACATGAAAGCAGTGAGATAAATACCTGAAGGAAAAGCATTCCGGCAAGAGGCAATGGCTTGAGCAAGGGCTTGGAGATAGGAATGCACCTCTCTGACTCCCTAACTTAAAGGAACTTAAGGAGAAAATTAAAGGAGAAAACTAAAATCTGTTACCAGCCACTGAAAGCAATCTCTGTTATAGCAGGAAGAAGGGAGTAGTAAGATCTACAGTTAATCCTGGAACAGAGATCTGAACTGCAAGGACCCACTTATATGCAATTTTTCCCCCAATAGTAAGTACTACAACACCACACCATCTGAGGTTGGTTGTATTCAAGGATGTGGAAACTTACATAGAAGAATCATGGATATGGAGGAACTCCATACACAGAGGGTCACCAAAGTCATACATGGATTTTCAACAACTCAGAAGGTCAGTGTCCTGACACCCAATTGTTCAAGGGTTAATTGTACTTTGATCAAGTAGAGTCTGAAATGCCCACTAAGAAATTAGACATGTGGACCCTGTAACTAGAGACAGAGGTGAAGGCTGTAGGTAAGCCTTTGGTATTGTGACAGAGAAGGGTTAAATAAATGCTCACCATTTCCCAGTCTATACTTTCCTGTGCAATTACGTAGAGATCATGTGACAGAGTTCTGGTCAAAAGAATATGAATGGAAGTTAATTACGCTCCTTCCAGACCTAGCCATACACCTCTGCAATCCTGTCCATGCTCTCTCTTGCCTTTCCTCAGCAACTACAAACAGTTAACAGTTAGTTGCTCAGTTGTTGTTTGACTCTTTGCGACTCCATGGAATACAGCCTACCAGGCTTCTCTGTCCATGAAATTCTCTAGGCAAGAATACTGGAGTGATCTCATTTTAAAGATGGCAGCATCATAAGATAAAAGGGTCTCAGTCCTCCAAATCACTGTTGGAGGGCTGCTGCCAAGGAAGGCTGCCCTACCCATATAGTGTGTGGTATCCTATATGTGCCCTACCCATATACAGTGAGAAACTATGAGTTAATTATGTCTTGCCCTTGAGATTTCTAGGACTGTTATTACAGCAGCTAGCTTGAATTGCCCTAGGGCAATAGACACACTGAACTCTCTGCATGCCACAAGAGAACACCATCGAAGAATAGATCTGCCTGTGTCCACACTCAGTCGTGTCCAACACTTTGTGACCCCGTGGACTGTAGCCTGCCAGGCTCCTCTGTCCAGGGGATTCTTCAGGCAAGAACTGGAGTGGGTTGCCATTTCCTCCTCCACAGGGTCTTTCTGACCCAGGAATGGAATTCATGTCTCTTGCATCTCCTGTGTTGGCAGTCAGGTTCTTTTACCACTGTGCCACCTGGGAAGCCCAACAGAGCAAATACTTAAAATGGAAATGACCAGCATCAAAGGGTGAATGAAGATGTCTGATTTCCAAACACTCGTGTCTGACTCTTTGCGACTCCATGGACTACAGCCCGCCAGGCTCCTCTGTCCAGGGAGTTTTCTGACAAGAATGCAGCCGTGGTAGCCAGTTCCTTCTCCAGGGATCGTCCCAAGCCAGAGATCGAACCCCGGTCTCCAGCATTGCAGGCAGACTCTTTACTGTCTGAACCACTGTATTCACCCAATGCCTTCTTTTTTTGAACTTTGTATGTTATATTGGAGCATAGTTGATGAACAACGCTGTGTTACTTTCCAGTGTACAAGCACAGTGATTCAGTTATACATATACATGTATATATTCTTTTTCAAATTTTTTTTCCATTGAGGTTTTTTTAGAATATTGAGCAGAGTTCCACGTGCTATACAGAAGGTTCTTGTTGGTTATTTTAAATGTAGTGTGTGTACATGTATATCCCAAACTCCCTGACTATCCCTTCTCCCCACTTTTCCCCCCATTCACCCAAAGCTTTTAGACACATAGTTCACAGACCCTTTTCGAAGATCTCTTGATAATATTACTGTGCATCCAAGAAGTGGAGGAATTAAGGTAGGCTACACTATTGACATGTCATTTATAGTTGGCTTTACTTCATGAAAACACAAACCTTAAAATAATTCAAAATATCCAAAATGGTCTTCAGAGAGGCTCTACCCGTGAGGTCCCAGCCCAGGGCACGTGGACCCAAATAGGAGGGACCTGGGCAGGCTTGGGTGTGGACAGTGGCTGGCTGCCACAGCTGGGCCCGCCAATCTGAGGGTCCCACCCACAGTGCGGCCTGGAGAGGGTCCCAGCCTCTTCCGGCCTCTCTGATGTGAGCCTGGCACAGCTCTGGGACTGCCTGGCTCCTCTGGGCCTCACCATCCTGGCTGCCCTGCACCTCAGGGATGCCTTGCTGGTGGGGCTCTGTGTGTGGTTCTTCTCTGCTCAGATCTCAGTTTGCTCTTCCTTGCAGGGGATGGGGTGGGGTACAGGGTTGACCTGGAAGGCCCTGGGGTGCGACCCTCCTGGCTCTGCAGTCCGAACAGGGCAGCTGCTCCCTGGTGGTCATGCCTGCCCGCTCTGTGTTGTAGGGATCACCAGGAACTTCTCCACCTGCTCCCCCAGTATCAGGACCTGCCCCGACGGCCACTGTGACGCCGTGGAGAGCAGGGACCCCAACATTTGCCCCCAGGACTGCCTCCGTAAGCAGCCTGATGAGCCTGCNCTACAGTGTCCCTGTAGTCCTCACCTATCTTGAGTTGTAATCCCTATTAGACACATCTGTCTTACGGAGCACAATGGTTAACTTTATGTATCAACTTTATTGGATCACAGGGAGAGCAGATATTAGGCTAACATCATTTCTGGATTATGTCTATGAGGATGTTCCTGGATGAGATTAGCATTTGAATCAGCAGACTGAGGAAAGCAGACTGTTCTCTTCAATGTGGGTGGACATCATCTAATCTACAGTGGGCCTGAATAGAACCAAAAGGTTGAGAAAAAGAGAAATTGCCTCCCCACCTGACTTTGGAGCTGGGATGTTGTGTTCTCCTGCCTTCAGAGTGAGATTTACACCACTGGAACCTCGGGTTGCAGACTCAGACTGAACTACTCCACCTCTTTCTTGGACCTCGAGCTTGGGGAGTTCTCAGTCTCCATAACCACAGGACAGCATATTAAAAAGCAGAGATATCACTTTGCTGACAAAAGTCCATATAGTCAAAGCTATGGTTTTTCCAGTAGTCATGTTCGGATGTGAGAGCTAGACCATAAAGAAAGCTGAGCCCCAGAGAATTGATGCTTTCAAACTGTGGTGTTGGAGAAGACACTTGAGAGTCCCTTGGACAGAAAGGAAATCAACGCAGTCAATCCTATAGGAAGTCAATCCTGAATATTCACTGGAAGGACTGATGCTGAAGCTGAAGCTCCAATACTTTGGCCACCTGATGCAAAGAGTTGACTCATTGGAAAAGACTCTGATGCTGGGAAAGATTGAAGGCAGGAGAAGGGCACAACAGAGGGTGAGATGGTTGGATGGATGGCATCACTGACTCAGTAGACATGAGTCTGAGCAAGTTCCAGGGGATAGTGAAGGACAGAGGAGCCTGGTGTGCTACAGTTCATGGAGTCACAAAGAGTCAGATGCTACTTAGCAACTGAACAATAACCACATGAGCGTCCGCGTGAGCGTGTGTGCATGTGTGTTTGTGTGTGTCTACGTGTGTGTTTCTCCTATTGGTTCTGTTTCTCTGGAGAGCCCTGACTATGTGTGGGCTATGGGCACTGTAAACTTAAATCTGTATTCTAACACAGATGTATTCTGCTGTCCCATCTATACATTATCCTCTGGTCACCTGAATTACAAATTCAAAGTCGCTCTTGACTCTCACTTTTCTTTCCCAGCCCCATATCCAACAGCAGGTCATTTCAACCTTCTGTCTTTCTGCTGGAAGTGATCACCCAGAAAATTTCCCTTCTAGGCACAGGGCCATAGGTATATTTTATCTTTTAACAAGGCCTTTGCCCTTTGCCTACCAGACTCTCCTTTAAATTAGTTCAAGTTCAAAGGTTCTATATATTATTATAAAAGATGATGGAATTTCATTAGGGTTTGGATTTGGCCCTAAAGGGGACTCAAATCTTGAACTGAGGATTATGAGAGATTTTAGACAAATAATTTAAGATAGTGAGTGAATATATCCCATATATCCCCAGATGCTCCACAAAAGCAGCAGTCTTCCAGCCCTCTGCCCATGGCTAGACAAAGTGACTACTATGGCACCTTCTGGAAACCACTCACATAGTTGCTGTCCTTTACCTGACAAAAGAATGTCAAGTAGCACCCCTTAGGATTCTAGGTCACTAGGACCACATACACACACACAAACACACACACACACCCCTGACCTAAGTACATACTGGGTCCTGCCTGACAGAGTGACAGGTGTCACCTGGGCTAAAGGCTCTCTCCTTCCCCAAGGACTAGCATTGCAGAAGACAATGCTACAGCTGGCACTGTTTTACTCATATCTGGCAAATCCATGTACCAACTTAATCAATGAAAGGAAAGAAGCTTTGTTTCAATTTTCTTTTTTTTTTGTTTGTTTGTTTTTTTGTTTGTTTGTTTCAATTTTCAAACCCTGTCTGTGGGTTTGAACCCACACCCATCTCACAGGTCTCCTCTTTCTCCAAACCTTGCATCAATTCAGATTCATTTTCTCTTTCACCTGGACTATTGCAATAACCTCCTAACTGGTTCCACCCTAGCTGCCTTTCCTTCACTCTGTTTCAGAGTGGCTCCTGCAGACACTTCTGATCCAAACTCTCTTGCTTTAAACCATTCAGGACAAACACTGGAGTGACCAAGGGGGAATGCACAAGGATTATAAGTGTAGCACTGTTTATAACACAGGATAGACTGGGGAGGAAGGAGGCAAGGTTAATCCATGGGGGATATGGTTAAATAAATCCCGTTATAGCCACATACAGAATATTATGCAGCAGATAACCATGATAGCTGGTTTTATATGTATTGATAGCAACAAAGAAAGATGAACTAGACATACTGCTCATGAAGAAGTTTCAGAACTTGAAATGTATCTTCAGCAGCTAATGAAACACAAAACATTCAAGAGATTTTCTCTCAATTCAAAGGTGTCTAAAGGGATATAAAAGGGACTGAAAAGTCATTCCCCAAACTGGTAAGAGCCCTGGGGCAGAGGGACACAGAATAGGATTGAGGGAAGGAGATGGAGCGACTGCCCTCATGAGTATTCAAAACTTGTATCTACAAGTATTCACAAACTGTATATTAATTTAAAATGGTAATTAAATGCCAATGAAAAAATAATAACTCAAATCTTTTTAAAACCTCCCTGCATCAGTAAGAAAAAAAGCACCCCAGTAAGAAAACAGACAAATGATACACACTTCACAGAAGAAATTATTGGTCAACATACATAGGAAAATATTCTCAATGTTGCTCTTAAAAGGGATATCTACTAAAATATTATGTGCCTATTTTCCACCTATCAGTTTGGCAAAGTTTCTCTTGGCTCCAAGCACCTTGGAGGGACATGAATGAGCTTAATCTTGGGCTTGGCAATTTTCCCTTTGTGTTTCCTCTGAAGTTCCTGAAAAGTTTACTGGAAGAACTCAAAAGAACAAAGAAACATAGACAAGGATGTGTGCTGCTATGTGTGTGCGTGTGTGTGTGTGTGCGTGTGTGCGTGCACGCACGCGCATGTGCACTGTTACACATTCACAATAGTGAACACTTGACAACTTCCATGCCCATCAATAGGAAAGTGTTAAACAAAATACAGGACATTGATATAATGAAATGCCACAGGTCTTAAAGGGAATGAGGCAAATCCAAACATGCTGGCATGTAAAGATGACAGCAATGTATTATTCAAGGAACCACAGCAAGTTTTATATTTATAAATATCTGGACTACAGAAACTGGTAACAGAAGTCACCCCTGGGATGATTCTGGTGGGGGAGGGCATTCACTTTTCCTTTTAAATACTTGAGTACTACAGAGGGGATACTGTAGAAGGAGATATAGTAAGAATGGGTTATTTGGGGCAAAAGTTAAACTGGAAACGTATATGTGTATTTTTTTAACTCACTGCTCTCAGGCTAAATTACAAATGTCTAAACACAGCATGTAATGTCTTTATCTGGCTCCTCAAACCCCTCCAGGGTCAACTCCCAACACTTGCTGTCATGAATCCCACGATCTAACACTAAAACCGCTGCTCTCGGAAAACGGCATGCTCTTTCCTCTGCTCACAATGAATGTTTTCTTCCCTGCCCTTGCCACGAGCAAATTCCTGGGCATTCCCTGAGCCAAAGTCCCCTCCTCTGAGTAGCTCCTGACCAGGCCTGCAGAATCATCACTCCGCCCAAAGTGTTCCCAGAGCCCATCTCCCTGGAAGAGTCAGGCTGGAGCGCCACGGCCTCCAGGAAGGTGACGGCTGTGTCTTGTGTGTTATGGTATCCCCGGGACCAAGAAGAGCGTCAGACACAGCATGGATGTCAGCGTCAGAGGAATAAGTAAGCAGAGGACAGAATTCTGGGGCCAAACTAATGGAAGGCAGGGAAAATAAAATTAAAAGGGTAAGTGACACACAAATGGCACAAAGTATCTATCAATCCAGAAACAGTGACCAAGAACATCGAACAACACAGAAAATTCAAAGAAGACTAAGATTAATGGTGGGGGAAGGGAGGATTTAGATTTGGTAAACTTGAGTTCAGTGAAAAGCAGTTTCACTAGAATAATGAAGAAGTGAGTTACAGGTACATAGGCCTGTATGTGGCACAGAAAAAGTATAGACTCCTGGGCATTCCGGTGTTGAAAACATTGAAAGGTTTTATGGGTGAGGCTAGCAGGGTCCGCAGGGGACCAGGAAGGGGAAAGCAGAGAGACAAAACCCAAGATGCTGAGTGAGGGGGAGGCAAAAGGACTGAAGATCCTGCCAGAAGCAGGAAAGGTAGGTGGGCTAAACAAAACACTCCAAGGCACTATCTTTACCAGAACAAGGAGGTCCGATACCTATGAGAGGAGGGGTAAAGGCTGCTGAAAATAAAACTAGCCCAGGATGGACCTTTACCTCCTTAATCAAGGCAGAGTCAGGCTCTCTGCTTTGTTGAGGGTACAGGTGAGACAGGGAGGGAGTAGGGCACAACCTTGAAAAGAATGACAGCCATTGAGGACAACATAAACTGATTAGAACCGATTAGATCCAAGGTGGTAGATGAGGTGACTTCCGCTAGTCTCTGAGCCTCAGTATACACTCATTGTAACTCCTATCAGCAAGCTGAATGACACACCCACAGGGCCCATGACAGTTCCCGAGGCTGACCAAGAAGGTCAGAAAGGGCAATGGCCCAACTCCTGGAAATCCCTACCCCCTCACCCAAAATAGTGCGAATAATCCTCGTTCCCCAGACTACGAAATTAACCCAGCCCACGAAATTAACCCAGCCCATAAAGACTAACTACCCCATATTTCGGAGCCTCTCGCCTTCTCAGATGACCCACATTATGTCTATGGAGTCTGTATCTCCTTGAATAAACTTTCCTTCACTGTGCTATGGCTCACTCTTGAATTCTCTCCTGCATGCAGCCAAGAACTCACACTTGGTAGTCATCCCAGGGACTCACCTAAGAACTGGGATGTGACCATCCTCTCACACCCCACATTATCTCCTGCAACACAGGAGGCCTGAGGAATGCAGACTCCCAACTCGGGGACCATCGCCAGCTGTGGTCTAGCCTCATGCCTTATGAGAACAGAGGTCTGATTTTTTTAACACAGTAATTCTCAGACTTAGAGCATATCATCATCTGCAACACTTGTGAAAGGAGCCTGCTGAGCTCCAATCCCGAGTTTCTGATCCAGCAGGTCTGGGGTGAAGGTCCAAGGACATACATATTTGAATGAAGTTCCAGGAGATGCTGATGCTGCTGATCTGCTGACCCACACTTTGAGAATGTGTTTATGTCATCCTCCCAAAGAAGGTATTTGCACTCAAAAGTTCAAACACATACTGCCGGCATCATCCTTGAAAGACCCCCAGGATGCCCACAGAGTTTGATTCTCAACACTGTTTGCACAGCAGCTGCCTCATGGCCAAACCCAAGTCTGTGTGCCTGAGGCTGAGTGAAGCCAAACAAACTGAAACTCAGAGTCTAGAGAAAAGAAAGGCTTATTTATCACAAGGGCTAAAAGCAAGGAGAATGGGAAGCTCATACTCAAAGGCTCGAACTCTCCAACACTTTTTACTTAAAAACAACATTTGAGATTCAGGGTATATGACTTTCTTCTGGTTGATGGTGGTGAGGTAAAACAGCAGTGCTCCAGGAATTTGTACTCATGATGGAGTCACCATCCTCCACCTGTCTGGGGGGCCTTAGTTCTGGTAGAAGAACCCTAAGATGTGTATCAGATTGCTAAGTACATCCCTTGAAGAGGAAACATGACTCGACTTTATTGCTCTACTATTGTTTCTTGACTGCTTTTCCTTTGTCCCTTCATTTCCTCACTTCCCTAACTAACTGCTTGAATCTGCCCTTTGGAAATTAGGGAAGGTCTGGGAGGATGAAGCCTTTTCCTTACAAACAACAATCAGGGAACACAAAGTTTCTTATACCCAGGAAGGTCCCACAAGAGTCCTGCTTAGTTTTGATCTGGAAGTTTTACAAAAGATATCCATGCTTGGGTCTCATCCCTAGAAATTTGGAGGCAGTTCGTCCATGGGAGGGGGTAAGAAATATTTTTTTAGGCTCCCCTGGTGAATGCAATGAGCAGCAGGATTGAGAAGTACAGCCTTAGGAAATCATTGGAAGGAATGGGAGTGAGTAGAGGACCCTAGGGCTGGGGATAATTATACAGATTGAGCAAAAATCCTTAAATCCAAAGAGCTTCTTTACCAAGAATGTAATTTCAACTACCCCAACTGTCTGCTACAAGAGGCAGATCAGCCATGTTCAAATAACCAGTTCACAGGATACTGTACAAAAAGCAGACAAACAAGACATAATTTAAAACAAATGATTTTGATATAAGTATTTTGAAAAATCAAACAAAAAAACAAGTTAGGGGAGGGAGAAGCTTGGAGTTTGGGACTGACATATACACACTACTATATTTAAAATAAATAACCAGTAAGGACCTACTGTATAGCACAGGGAATTCTGCTCAGTATTCTGGAATGACCTGACTGGGGAAAGAATTTGAAAAGGAATAGACACATGTATATGTATACCTGAATCACTCTGTTGAATACATGAAATTAACACAACATTGTTAATCAAGCATATCCCAATATAAAATAAAATAAAAACAAAACAACAAAAAATTTAATGGGCAATTACCCAAAATAGGTACCCTGTGGTCAAAAGTCAGTTACTATTTCTCTTCATTCACACACATACACTCACACACATGCTAAGTAGCTTTAGTCGTGCCCAACTCTTTACAACCTATGGACTGTAGCCAGTAGGCTCCTCTGTTCATGGGATTCTCCAGGAATCCTGGAGTAGGTTAGCTGCCATGCCCTCCTCCAGGGTACCTTCCTAACCCAGGGAGCGAACCCACATCTCTCAGGTCTCCTGCATTGGTAGGCAGGTTCTTTACCACTAGAGCCACCAGGGAAGTGCTCACACACACAGACACACACACACACCCACACACACACCCCTGTAATTTGCACAAAGTAGAATCCAGGCTATCCTAGCGCGAAAGGGACCAGGATCATTCATCCATACTTGATTTCCCCTAAGTCTCCCACATATCCATTCAGCATTTGCTGAAAGCCTGCTACGTCCCCAGGCACAGAGGTAAGGATGCAAAAATTAATAAGACAGAGAAATATAGTCTCTACCATAAGGAATTGACAGGCCAAAAGAAAGCAACAAGTATCTAAACAAACCAAAAGTATAATGAAGTGTTGAAGGTGTGGTGACAGCTATTTCTATAGGGTACAATGAAGCCAGAAAGGAAAGTGAATCTTATTTCACCAGGGGAGCAGGGATTAGCAAGTATGATGAGATACAGACATGGATGTATTTTGGATCTTCTTTATTTTCTTTCAACAGTGGTTTGTAGCTTCAAAATTCAAGTTTTGTACTTCTTTTCCTAAGGAAACAAATTCCTAAGCAAAAATGTTATTTCTAAGTATTTTATTTGTTTTGATTCCATTGTTCATGAAATTGTTTTAACTTTCTTTTCAAACTTTTCACTGCTATGACATAAAATATAATTGATTCTGTATATTTATTTAGTTTGTATTCTGCGAACTTGCTGAACTTATTTATTAGTTCAAAGAGCTTTTTAGTGAATATTAGTATTTTCTGTATGGAAGACTAAAGTAAAACTGAGAAACGTGTTAGTCATGTCCAACGCTTTGCAATCCCATGCTCTGTAGCCCACCAGGCTCCTCTGTCCATGGAATTCTCCAGGCAAGAATATTGGAGTGGGTTGCCATTCCCTTCTCCAAGGAAGCTTTCCCACCCAAGGATGGAATCAGGGTCTCCTGTATTGTGGGTAGATTATTCTTTACCGTCTGACCCAGACTTTGTCACTTACAAATACAATTTTACTTCCTTTTCAATCTGGATACATCTCTCCTTCTAGCCTGATTGCCCTAACTAGAACCTCCAGTACCACGCTGAATAGAAATGGTGAGAATAGATATCCTGATCTTAGGGGAAAAGCATTCAGTCTTTCATTGTTAAGTATGATGGTAAGCTATAGGTTTTTCATAAACGTTCTTTATCAGATTTAGGGTAACTATTTCTAGTTTGTTGAGGATTCTGATACAGAAAGGGTGAAATAAAATGAAAGTGAAAGTTGCTCAGTTATGTCCGACTCTTTGCAACCCCATGGACTATATAGTCCACAGAATCTCCAGGCCAGAATACTGGAATGGGTAGCCATTCCCTTCTTCTCCAGGGGTCTTCCTAACCCAGGAATTAAACCCAGGTCTCCTGCATTGTAGGCGGATTCTTTACCAGCTGAGCCACGAGGGAAGCCCCCAGAAAGGGTAGATTTTGTAAAATGCTTTTTCTGTGTCTATTCAGATGATTGTGTGACTTTTGTTATTTTATTAATATGAAGTATTACATTAATTGATTTCCAGATGTTAAACTAACCTTGCAGCCTGGGATAAATCTCATTGGTTATTGAGTATAATGCTTTTACATATTGATGGACTCAGTTTGACAATACGTAGCCTACATTTTAACTTTGAAAATAAAATAATCCTGCCTTCTTGAGAAATGATCTTTGCTATTGCTGTTAAAAACAGAATACTGGGGATTTCTCTGGTGGTCCAGTGGTTAAGAATCCGCCTGCCAATGCAGGGGACACTGTTTGATCCCTAGTGGAGGAGCATCCCACACAGTAAAGAGCAACTAAGCCTGTGTACCACAACTATTGGGCCCACACTCTAGATCCCAAGGGCTGCACCTACTGAAGCCTGGGCACCTAGAGCCCAAGCTCCACAGTAAGAGAAGTCACCACGAGAAGGCTGTGCACCACCACGAAAAGCAGCCCCTACTCACTGCAACTAGAAAAGGCTGGGGTGAAGCAATGAAGACCCAGCGCAGCCAAAAATAAATAATTTTTTTAAAGAATACAATGGTGCACTGAAGACTGACCGACTTGTCTTAGAAATTTAAAAATAATATATTGCTTGTGCTAGGCGATTAATTTGTGTGATGCCTCAGAACTCTAAAGCTCACAGTAACCTTAGTGTTTTGTCCTAAACCTTTAATGACAAACTAACAAATTACTAAAAATCAGTATTAATTATATTATATTATTTACCTAAATGACATTGTTAAACTGGATTATAACCTGTATTTTCTTCTGTAAATTCTATTGAAACTCAAAGTATAGTAGACTTGAATACTGAAGTATTAATATTGTAGCAAACCAACCAAGTCTAATTTTACTAGTATTTAAGTCTCTCTTGGGCTTCCCAGGTGACACAGTGGTAAAGAATCTGTCTGCCAATGCAGAAGGTGCAAGAGAGGCGGGTTTGATCCCTGGGTCAGGAAGATACCCCAGAAGAGGAAATGGCAATCTGCTCCAGTATTCTTGCCTGGAAAATCCCAATGACAGAAAGAGTGGGGCAGGCTATAGTCCACAGTGTACCAAAGAGTCAGACACCACTGAGCACACATTTACACAAACAAGTCTCTCTCATTTAACCTCCATCAATATGTCATATCTTCATAAGATTATCACATTGGGAAAATAAGTAAGATTTTTTTCTGTTTCTCTAAATAAGAAGTACATTATGACAGAAGAACAACTGATGGAGGGTCCCATCAACACAAGATGTTGTTGTACACTCACTTTGCGTTCATATTACTAAATGATCACAATACATATAATTGGGAATGCCAGAATGAGGTAATTATAAACCTTGTTTTTCTTCCACTAGGCTTTCACACATACTCCACCATGCCTTACATATTCTAGAAATTTAAGATCATAGGCAGGACTCTGGTAAGGAAGGAAATGAAAGAAGAGGTCAATAAATCCCTTCTCTAAAAAAACAACCCAATACATGGATAAAATTGTCAAAACAATCGTTTCAGGTCTCTGGAAAATAATGAAAGGCATATGATAAATTGGGATGCACATGTTCATAAAATAACGCTCAGCTTTGGGTAAGTACAGTAGGACTCTGACAAGAGCGACCACCCAGCCCTGTTCAGTGAATAGGATGGTGATACAAGGGCCAAGTTGAATGTGAAAACTAGCAGCACCACTGCCAGAAAAGACTGTTGCTATGGACCAGAGGTTGGACAAACTATGCCTGCCTCTTCCAGGCTGAGGTTGCAACCCCAGCTGCAGAGGAGGCAAATTGGGCTTGAGGCTCCTTAAAAAGTCTCATCCCCAAAGGACTGCCACTTTCTGACCCATGTCTCATCATATCCCAGCACTAAACAGAGTTCTGGACACAGAGTGGGTGCTCAGTGTTATTCTATTTATACTATATTCTACAAATGTACAATCTGAAAATGGTATGAAGAAGACAATCCCATTCACAATGGTTTGAAAAGTATGAAATACCTAGGAAGAAAATTAACAGAAGTGCAAGATTTTTACACTAGAAGCTACAAACATTACTTAAAGACCTAAATAAAAGGGAAAATGTTGTACTATGGTATCCAGTAATGCCAAGATAGATATTCTACAAAAATCAATCTATTAGTTCAATAGAAACACTATGAAAATCCACACATATATATTTGGCTGCACCTAGCCCTAGTTATGGTATATAGGACCTTTTAGTTGCAGCATGTGGGATCTCGTTCCCTGATCAGAGATTGAACTCAGGCTCCCTGCTTTGGGAGCCCAGAGTCTTAGCCACTGGACCAACAGGGAAGTCCCGAAAATCCATATATTTTTATTTTTTTAAAAAATGGACATGCTGTTCATGACATTTATATAGAAATTCAAAGGAGCTAGAAAAGTCAAAATAATTGTTTAAAAGACATACAAAGATGGAAGATTTACACTATCTGATTTCAGCAGCAAAAGACTACAATAATCAAAACAGTGTGATATTAGCCTAAAAGCAGATACAATTATTAATCAAACAGAACTGAGAGTCCAAAAAAAAAAGTTATGGTGAATTAAGTTTTGATAAAAGTGCCAGTGCAATTCAAGGGGGATATGACAACCTTTTCAATAATGGTACTGGGAAACTAAATGTCTACACACAAAAGAAAAATGAATATAGACCCTTACCCTTATACCTGATACAAAAAAGAAATTAACTAAAATGGGAGATACTGCTTTGGGGATCATTTACTTGCTCCAAGTAAAAAATCTTTCCTATTCCTGAAAAAAACATTAACTAAAATGGACAGTTGACTAAAATAGATGGATAAGACTTGTAAAACTTGTGGAGGGAAAAGTAGAAGAAAATCTTTATGACCTTGGATTAAGTGTCAGATTTCTTAGATATGACACTAAAAGCACAGTCCATAAAAGAAAAAGTTGATAAACTGAATATGATCAAAATGTAAATCTTTTGTACTTCAAAAGATACCATTAACAAAATGGAAAGACCAGCCAATACTGGGAGAAAATATTTTTAAGTCATATTTCTGATCAATGAATGATATATAAATATATATATATCATAATATTCAATGTCAAACATCTCAATTAAAAACACAAATAATTTAAACAGTATTTTACCAAAGAAATGGCTAAAAAGTACATGAAAAGGTGCTCAACAACATCAGTCATTAGGAAAATACAAATTAAAACAATGGGATACTACTAAATACCCATTTGAATGACTAGCAATAGAAAAACAAACAGTGACAAATGTTAGCAGAAGATTTAGAAAATATAACTCTCATTACTGCTAGTAGGAATGTAAAATGATATAGCTACATTAGAAACCAGTTTCAGTTTTTTTTAAAGGTTAAACAGTTACCATATAATTCAATATATAACCAAGAGAAATGAAAACCTACCTAAAAAAATGAAAATACACACAATATATAAGTATCCACAGCCATATTACTAATAAAGACCCCAAACTGGAAGCAATCTGAATGCCCATTAACTAAATGGATAAATTAAATGCTGGGTATCTGTACAATGGAACACTATTCAACGATTAAAAAGAATAAATTAACCTCACGTATACAGTCAATTAATATTCTAAGAACACTCAATGGATAAAGGATAGTCTTTTCAACAAATGGTGCTGGGAAAACTAGAAAGTCACATGCAAAATAATGAAAGGAGACCCTAATACCACTCACAAAAACTAACTTAAAATGGATCAAAGACTTAAACATAAGACCTAATACCATGAACTCCTAGAAGAAAACAAAAGGAAGACACTCCTTGGCATCGGGTCTTGGCAATAATTTTTTGGATCTAACACCAATAGCACAAACCACAAAAGCAAACATCAAAAGTGGGACATCACACTAAAAAGTTTCACAAACCGAAAAATAATAAACAAAATGAAAAAGCAAACCATGGAATGGGAGAAAATATTTGCAAACCAAATGTCAATAAGCAGTTAATATCCAAAATATATAAATTACTCATACAACTCGATAACAATATGATTTTTAACAGGCAGATTAACTATGTAGACATATCCAAATAAGACATCCAAATGGCCAAAAGATACAGGAAAAGATGCTCAACATAATTAATCACTAGGGAAATGCAAATCAAAACCACAATGAGATATCACCTCTCACCTGTTGGAATGGCTATTATTAAAAAGATAAGCATAACAATTGTTGGCAAGGATGTGCAGGAAAGGGAACGCTATTGGTAGGAATGTAAATTGGCTCAGCCATTATGGAAAACTCTATGAAGTTTCCTCAGAAAATTAAAAATAGAATCGCCATATGATCCAGCAATACCACTTCTGGGTGTATATCCAAGGAAATGAAAACAGCATATGGAAAAGATGTCTGAACTTCCATGTTTGCTGTAACATTGTTCACAATAGCCAAGATGTGGAAACAAGAGCCCATCAATGGATTAATGGACAAAGTAGATACGGTACATACATACAATGGAATATTACTCAGCCAGGAGAAGGAAATACTGCCATTTGCAACAATAACAATGTACCTTGAGGGTGTTATGTTAAATGAAGGTAAATCAGATTAAAAAGGTAAATACTATAAGATATCACTATATGAATATTCACTGTATGAATCTTTAAAAAGCTAAAGCCATAAAATCAGAGAACAGAAGGAATTTCCTGGCAGTCCAATGGTTAGGACTCTTTGCTTCCACTGCAGGAAGCACAGGTTCAATCCCTTGTCTAGGAGCTAAGATAGTGCATTCTGTGCAGTGTGGCCTCTCCTCCCACAAAACGTCTAAAGAACAGAATGATGGTTACCAGGGGCTGAGGAATTGCAGACCTGGGGAAATGGTGTTACTACAAACTTACAACTAGTAGATAAATAAGTCCTGGAGATCTGATGCTCAAAAAAGAAATAACTATAACCATGATAGAGGTATTAAGCTAACGATAAAATGATAACCATATCACAGTATATAAATGTAACAAATTAGTACATTGTACCTTAAACCTATACAATATTATATATCAAATATATTTCAATTAAATGAAATGAATAAAATACTGACACCTGCTATGACATGGATGAAACCCAAAACCACTTGAAAGGAGCAAAACAGAAAGACTACATGTTACATGGTTTCATTTATACGAAATTTCTAGGCAAGGCAAATCTATAGAAACAAAGATTTCTGGTTACTTAGGGCTAGGAATAAGCACTGAATGTGAACAGGCATTAGAGAACTTTTGGGGGTGAGGAAACGAATCACGGTTGCATAACTTAATAATTTTACAACTGTCAGATCTTCTATGTAAATTATACCTCAACAAAAATCATAGCTTGGATAGCACAGCAAATAAGTTTGTTTTCCATTCCTACACTGCCTCCGTCACTCCCGCAGCAGGAAATCCATGGTTTCACTCCCTAACAGGGAGAATGCTAATTGTGGAATGAAACTTGCCAAGAAGATCTTTTTGCTAAATTACAGCAAAGGCTAGTCTTTGCATCGCCAACAGGCTGTGGTGAAACTGGTACTAAAGCATTTGGCTTCCAAGTGTCTAAGACACTAAGAGAGTATGGTATGTCCTTCAGTATTGGGATAAATGATACTGGTTTCTATTAACCACCATTGACTTAAAAGTGAATTCCCAGCAGAAAGTATTGCGAGAAGAAAACTCCAGAGGCAGATGTTTAAGTTATGGTGTGTGTTGATTCTTATAATATTAAATCGAGCAATCGTCTCAAGTTCTGAAAAACTATCAGCCTGCTTGCTGAATGGAGCACTGGTTACACAGCACAGGGGAGCCCCTGGAGTATTTTAGCACTAAACAAAATCTATTCTCACCACAAGAAGAAAGCAGAAAGAAGGTAGAAGAGGAGAGGTGGGATCAAAAACACAAATCAGCAAGAATGTTTTCTAACCTCTGCCCATGCATCAGTTTCTTAGAAGGACTTTCAGGGACAGCACCATTTCTTTCCTCTCATCCTGTTTTCTATCCCTCTTCTGATGATTGCTGGTGATAGTGAAAAAGAACAGAAGAAAAAATAAAGGGACAGAAACTTCACCTTCTCATCAACACTGACTTTGTGTGTTCTTTTTCCTCTGTAACCATGCAAACCCCAGACAAATTCTGATGATAGCCATCAACTAAGTCTATGTACCCAGGCATATACAATCAGCCTTCTGTATCCATGGGTTCTGCACCTGCAGATTCAACCATCCTTGATCAAATATATTCCAAAAAGGAGATTTCCTGGCAGCCCAGTGGTTCGGACTCCGCACTTCCACTGCAGGAGGCACAGGTTCAATCCATGGTCAGGGAACTAAGATCTCACATGCCTCAATGTAGGAAAAAAATTCTAAATAAAATTCCAAAAAGTTCCAGAAATCAAAACTTGAATTTACTGTGCTGGTAACTATTTACACTGTACTATGCACATTGCATTTGCAATTATTTACATAGTATTTACATTTTATTAGGTATTAAGTCATCTCTAGGTGATTTAAAGTATCCCGGGGGATGTGTACAGGTTGTATGCAAATAATATATCATTTTACAAGAGACTAGAACATGGATTTTTATATCTGCAGGGGGAGGGGGAGGGGTGCACATCCCTCGCAGATACCAAGGGACAACCATATTAAATTCATCTTGTGACCTCCATTTACACTTTGTGAAAGTGGCACTCACATCTGAGGACTAGATTCAACTAAGAATTCTAGAACATTCAACACGGAAAGAACAGAAAGTTCACAACATCTAAATTCACCTATTTTTTATTAAGGGAATATAGGCACATGGGGCCAAGACAGGTGAAGCAAGTTTCACAAAGTTTGGTTAGCAACATTTCTTGCTGGAATTCGTCTGCACATCCGTACTTTCCTGGGGTTGGGGGAGGGAGGAACTTTGTGATCATAAGCCATATGCAGTTCTGGGCCAGAGCCACCACAGACCGCTATAAGGAGTGAACATTCAGAGGATTTGAGAGGTTGGAAGCAGAGATACCTGGACATGATTCTGAATTTTCCTTTATGTGAGATGTCACCTTGCTGATGCTAAGATTAACTCAAAAGTGAAATAGGTCCTGAATGGCTGTGAATATTGTGCATTGAAAAACAGACATGGGACTTCCCTGGTGGTCCAGTGGTTAAGAATCCACCTTCAATGCAGGGGAATTGGGTTCAATCCCTGGTTAGGGAACTAGGATCCTACATGCCTCAAAGCAGCTCCTGAGACCGGGCCACAACTACTGAGCCCGGGCACCACTACTAAGACCTGAAGCAGCCAAATAAATCTTTTTTTTAAAAGGAAAAGCGGATCATTTCATATGTCATTCCTAAACAGTAATACAAAAAAAAACTGTGACACAGGACAACATTAAGCCTAAAGTTGTCTAATCCAGCAAGTGTATACTTTCAGCAGACAGGGTCAACAGCTTATGAGTCTGTTGCAGGGGCTGCACCACCCCCCAACAACCACCTCACTGTGGTGACATCCTGTCTCCCCATCCCACTGACACTATGTGAGTTTTCCACTAGAGTATGGCTTTCCTGCTGCTGCCATGACAAATTCAGTTCAGTTCAGTTGCTCAGTCGTGTCCAACTCTTTGCAACCCCATGAATCGCAGCACGCCAGGCCTCCCTGTCCATCACCAACTCCTGGAGTTCACCCAGACCTGTGCCCATCGAGTCAGTGATGCCATTCAGCCATCTCATCCTCTGTCGTCCCCTTCTCCTCCTGCCCCCAATCCCTCCCAGCATCAAAGTCTTTTCCAATGAGTCAACTCTTCGCATGAGGTGGCCAAAGTACTGGAGTTTCAGCTTTAGCATCATTCCTTCCAAAGAAATCCCAAGGTTGATCTCCTTCAGAATGGACTGGTTGGATCTCCTTGCAGTCCATAACAAATTACCACAAATTTAGTGACTGAGAACAACACAAGTTCATTATTTTATAGTTCTAAAAGTCAGAAGTCCATAATCAGTCTCACGAGCAACTAAGTGAGCAAAATTCAAGGTGTTGGCAGGGCTGCAGTCTATTTGAGGCTCTGTAATGTTTCCTTGCCTTTCCAGCTCCTAAAGGTGGCCTGCATTCCCTGGCTCCTGGCCCCATATTACTCTGACCTCTGCTTCTGTCATTACATCACCTTATCTGACCTTGACCGTTTTGCCGCCCTCATAGAAGTAGCTTTGTGATTCCATAAGACATACTCAGAATATCCAGGATAATCCTCCCATCTCAATATCCCCTACTTAATCACACCTAATTCTGTAGTGTTCCATCCCTTACTTAATCACACCTAATTCTGTAGTGTTCCATTAACCGTGTAAGATCACCTATTCACAGATTCCAGGGATGAACATGGATGGAGGGTGGGGCTTATTCTGCCTAAAACACACCTAGTAATAAAACACTCTTCAGGGATATGAATTTTAGCATGTTTAGTGTTCCCTCTCATGGGTAAGTAACATACTCACGTATGGTTTCTATCAAATTGCTTCTAAATATTTTGGTATTTTCAATATGTTGAAATAGTTATGTTAAGAGCATTGAATGTTTGTGTTCCCCATTAAATTCATACGTTGAAATCCTAACCTGTGATAGAATGAGGAAGTGGGACCTCTGGGGTAATTAGGTCATGAGGGTGGAGCCCTCATGAATGGCATTAGCACCCTTATAAGAAGGGACACAAGAGCTGGCTCTGTCTCTCTGCTCTCTACCATGTGACGATACAGAAGAAGCTTACTACCTGTAACAAGGAAGAGGGACCCTGATCAGAAGCCAACCAGGCTGGCACCCTGATGTTAGATTTCCAGCCTCCAGAACTATGAGAAATAAAGTTCTGTTATTGATAAACTGCTGGGTCTACAATGTTTCATTACAGTAGCCCAAGCTAAAACACAGATTGTATCATTTAAATCATTCAGCATTCCTGCGGTTATTTTCAGGTCTAAGAATCTGAGCTCCTGATTAAGGCTCTTGAGATGAGCTTTGCAAACTGTCCTTTGGAAAACTTTTTATTTACATGCTCAGCAGCAGCATATTAGAGTGCTCATTTCACACCACTTGTGCCATCATGAAATATTACTATTTTATTCAATCATGGCTAATTTGGTTGGAAACGTTAACCTAATGTTTAAACATGTATTTCTTTTCTTTCCAGTGACAATGTGTTCTAAGTGTCATATTTGCCAGTAAGCTGAATCTCTTCCTTTGGAATTGTCTGGCTGTGTCCTTTGCCCATTTTCTAATATGACAGGACTTTTCCTCCTGTGTGTGTATTAGTGGCTCAGTGGTGTCCGACACTTTGAGACCCCATGAACTGGAGCCCGCCAGGCTCCTCTGTCCATGGACTTTTCCAGGCAAGAATACTGGAGTGGGTAGCCATGTCTGTCTTTAAGATTGTTACACTGGTTAGTATCTTTTATAAAGGCATTTTTAAAATATCTAGTTCTTCACCTTATTTTCTAAACAGTTAAATCCTCATTTAAAAATTGTGTTTAGTCATCAGGCTCTTCCCTTTGGTACATTATTTTCCCTTATGTTGACTTTCTTTATTGCTTATAATTGGAGTATAATAGCACACTGAACTGCAAGTAGAAAATGTTCTATATTTGGGTCTTACTTAATATAAAAATATTCTCATATTAACCATGTAAGAATCAGATGACTCACTTTTTACCGTAAATTGTTTAAATACAGGGCCGGCAAACTATGAGAGTTGTTACTTATTTTTTTATGGCCCATGAGCTGTTTGGGAAAAAAGAAAGGGACATACAACAGAGAAGTACAGCCCACCAAGCCTGAAGTATTTGCTATCTGGTCCTTTACAGAAAAGCAATTCATCCGAGATGTACTTTATTGCATATTGAGAAAAATATAAACCTACTCTTTTTCAAAGAAATTTAACCAACTGTCCTGACTCTATTGTAGCCTTCTATCCTTTAAATTTGACAAAAAAAGAAATTAAAAATGGACAATCTCTCTTTTCACAATGAACTGCAAATTAAACTGACATGTTGTCATGATCAATTGGAAAAGATCACTAGAGTCTCAGATATAAAACACTCTAGAAGGAAATGGCAACCCACTCCAGTGTTCTTGCCTGGAGAATCCCAGGGATGGGGGAGCCTGGTGGGCTGCCGTCTATGGGGTCACACAGAGTCGGACACGACTGAAGTGACTTAGCAGCAGCAGCAGAGGGTGGCAGGGCAGGGGGAATGTCAACACTGATTTCCTTGGTCAGAGTGTGAGAGCAACCTTCTCATGGACAAAATCACACAACTGTCAAAAGCTGAATTCTATATGCTCTTTGACTCAACAAGTTTATGAATTTATACTATAAAAACACTCACAGAAATCCTTAAGACAATATGTATACAGCTACTTCTTCAAGTATTCTTTACATACAATATTTACAAGATGCTAGAAAGCTCCTAAATGCCTATCTGTGGAATAGGGTTAAATCAATAGACCCATACTGATCAGACTCTGCATATTTCCAAGAAAGGCCCATCTTCAGGACTGATTCTTGACTAGCTCTGGGGAGATAAGCTCTGAGCCCCTGGAACATTTTGTCTGAAAAGAGTGTTTCTGTATGCCTGCAGTACCAATTTGATCGGATGGTTTATGCTAATATGATATATGGCTGACACCTGCTTTTGCTCTGAAGGCTAGTGTGGTGAGCAGAGGCCAGTCACACAGGCAATGCATGCTACATAATGACTCCCAATAAATACCCTGGTTTGGTGAATATCCCTGCTTGGCAAGACATCACATGTGTTGTCACACATCATTGCTGGAAGAACTAAGTGCATCCATGTGACTCCATTGGGAGAAAATCTGGAAGCTGATTTCTGGTTTCTATTGACTTGACCCCATCACCATGTGCCTCTTCCCTGTGCTTATTCCAGTTTATATCCTTTCATTGTAATCAACCATGCATGCGTGTGTGCTCAGTTGTGTCTGACTCTTTGTGACACTATAGACTATAGCTCATCAGGCCTTTCTGTCCATGGGATTCTCTGGGCCAGAATACTGGAGTAGGTTACCATTCCTTCTACAGGGGATCTTCCTGACCCAGGAACTGAACCCATGTCTCTTGCATCTCTTGCATTGGAAGGTTTTTTTTTTTTTTTAACCACTGAGCCATCTGGGAAGCCCTGTAATAAACCATAACTGCAAGTGTAACATCTTTTCTACATCTTGTGAGCCCTGCCAGTAAGCCTGAGGATGGTCTTGGAAACACCCACACACTACCAACAGGAGTCTGATAAATTGGTGCAATGGAACAATATACAGTCAAGGAAAGGAATGAAACACATATACATGAAAGAGTATCCACTCACAGTACATGCCTACAATAAATATAAATTAATTGCAAAACATACTTGGTACAGCTTTACACTTTTAAAAGCTAACTTTTATTGAACATTTATGATGTTTTCTGTGTTTATCTTTATCTAGGCTTTATCTAAGAGTTTTGCACATATTATGCCATTTGACCCCTACAAAAACCCTGCAAGTAGTTTTATTACCATCACTGTAAAAATGAGAAAAACCAAGGCACACAGTTTTAATAACACATCCAAGGGCACACATCCAT
>SJXQ01010513.1:11792-30606 GCA_006408695.1 Aepyceros melampus
CACAGGACTTTCGAGATGATCTCCAGGGAGCTTGCCAGAAGGCCACCTCCTGTTCTGCCTCCACTCTTTCTGAGATACAGGAACCAGACTTGACACAGAATTCCAGATGCAGAACAGATGTTATTGCCAAGCAGGCCTAGGGGCTCCCAGCTCCCCGGGTCGCAGGGGAGGAAGAGAAAGAGTAGCTCTGATGGGGGAGGACCCCAGCTCCAGCCTGGTCAGAGGTGGGGATGACGGCTGGGGGGAGAGAAGAAAACCAGAGAGGATGATCTGGGCCTGTACTGCTGCCTCACTGCTGAGGCATCTTCTGGATTTGAGGGGCTGCGGGGTCCCTTGGAGAAGGCAATGGCACCCCACTCCAGTACTCTTGCCTGGAAAATCCCATGAGCGGAGGAGCCTGGTGGGCTGCAGACCGTGGGGTCGCGAAGAGTCGGACACGACTGGGCGACTTCTCTTTCACTTTTCACTTTCATGCATTGGAGAAGGAAATGGCAACCCACTCCAGTGTTCTCGCCTGGAGAATCCAAGGGACAGGGGAGCCTGGTGGGCTGCCGTCTATGGGGTCGCAGAGTTGGACACGACTGAAGCAACTTAGCAGCAGCAGCAGTGGGGTCCCTGGGGTTGGGAAGCAGAGGCCAGGAAGCCATCTCTCAGGTGCAAACCTGAACACGCAAGCTGGTGCAGAGTCAAGACTTCCAGATGGCTTCATAAGGGGCTCACTTACCTTGCACATAGCTTGGAGCTCTGGCAAATGAATGGAGCATAAGAGAGACAAAGGTGGGCAGACAAGCGGGTATTTTTAATTGGAACTTCCATATAGCAGCAGAGGTGAGGTAATGAGCTCCCCAGTCCTGGTAATGTTTAAGTACAGAATTTCTTTGAATGTGAGTTTGCTGTTCTGTTTCAGGGCCTTTTTTTTTTTTTTTTGCTGCGCCGGACAGCTTGCACGATCTTAAGTCCTTAGTTCCTTGATCATGGATGAACCTCTGCGTAGTGAACGCGCAGAGTCCTAACCACTGGACTGCCAGGGAATTCCCTGCCTTGGTGCATTTTCAGCATTTTGTTGGAATCTCATAGGTGCCACGTACTGTGCTAGGCATTTCCCCACATGAATAATGCACATGATCCCCAGCCCTGAAGGCAGTTCCTATCATTTTTCCAGATAAGGAAATGGATGTTTGGAAAAGCACAAGGGGCTCTGTGTCTTGTCCTCTTGTGTGTGTCTCTGCCTGTCCTCTCATCTGTTCAAGGACTATTTATTGAGCACCTGCTGTGTGCCAGACAGTGTTTTAGGTCCTAGCCAACGCTGACCAGGATGATAATCTCCAACTTGTTGCCTCGCTGGGGAGACAGGCAGGTCCGAAATCTGCCATGCTAACTGCAGTGGCCCAGGTACCCGGGGTCCTATGGGGCAGAAAAAGGAGCGGCGTCGAAGTCAGACCCCGGGATGGCACGGAGCAGCAGTGCTTTCAGAGAACAGGAAGTGGTTTGGTTCTGTCAGGGCTCCGCGTGACAGGAAACAGGAGGTAGGCCAGTCAAGCTGAGCGTGGCTTTGCTGTCAAGTCTGCTGGGGCCCAGCCTGACTGCGCAGGATCACAGATGAAGGGAATGCTACGTCCCAAGCTCTCCTTCCAGCTGTTGTGGGAGGGGCTTAGCGTGTGGCATGGGAGGTGAAGGTGGGGGAGTGGGGAAGGAGGTGTCTGGAAGAAACTGACCTGTGTCTCTTGGGAAAGAGAATGGTGTTGGTGTCATGGAGAATTGCCCTTGTAGACTGAAAACAAGTTATAAATCTGTTGGGCTCTGAAATTCAAAAATGACAAGGCATTGATGTTTGTGGCAAGGTCTTGCCTTAAAAAAGGCGGCATCTCAGCTTTGTCCCCCTTCTTCCCCCTACTCCCCCATCCTCTTTTCTGAGAGTTCACTGAGGAACGGAACCTTGGCTTATGCCAGGCCCCCACAAATCCTGCAGAACAGCACTGAGCTGGCCTCAGGGCTCAGCAGCAAATCTCCTTTCTGTCTGGGTCCTAATTGGCCTCATAAAATCTAATTTATCCTGCAGGTGGGTAAAATAATGCCAGAAAGAGGAGACTAGAGATGGTCCTGGGGCTCCTGAGCGTAGAAGCTCTGTATCTCCAGCAGGGTCCCCCCTCCCTACCCGGGGGAGTGAGAAGAAGGGCTTGTGGGAGAGGGAGACTCCCTCGAGGCAGAAAGCTGGCCACAGCAAATGTCCACTTTGTCCGCCCTGGCCTGAGAGGGAGGGCCGAGAAGTGCCCATGGGAGAGGCTGGGGGCAGTGGGAAAGGAGGGGCCATGAAACCACTGGACAAACACGGCCCGCTCTCCGGAGCATCACTTTATGCAACAAGATTTGGTGGTGTAGGAGCCACATTTACCTGAAAGCAAACACTGCTGTGTAACAGAATAGGATGCGAAATGGGCCAGAGGTTTCAAAATAAAAGCATTTCAGGTGGTCAGTAAGCCTCCTGAGTCTGATTTCCTCTACTGCTGGGAGAATTTTGTTGAAAACGAGAACTGTGGCAGCTCTTCATTTTAAAACTAGGGAAACAGAACCAGAAAGGAGGAGAATGGACCCAAGGTCATACAATACATGATGCGCCTAGGACTCTGACTCTAGGCCAAGGCTAGTCCCACCACATCCCATGGTCTGTCTTAGGCAAGAGGAAGGATGGGTAGGGGACCTCTGAGTGGCTGCATGCTGTGAGACCCAGGAAAAACCCAGGGGCAGCTTCATGGAAGGATGTGGCACCTGAGCTGAGCCCCTGAGGATGCACATGTCCTGGGCACAGAAGTTGGGCTGGGCCCTGAGGCAGAGAGAACCTCCTCTTATTCGGGAGCAGCTCTCTCCTCGATGGTGGGCTCGCCCCTGGGATGTCCAAGAAGGACAATTTCCCCAGACTGTCTCCCAGAGAGGCGAGACCCTCCCCTGTTGGGCCTCAGTTTCCCCGTCTATAAAATGAGCAGTCCCAGGCTCTGCACGTATTTTCATTAACGTGAGCTGACCTGGACTCCTGGCACAGCCCTGTACCCCCTGGGGACCCCAGGTTCTCCCCGCATCTACATCCCATGGCCTTGCTGGGTGCTGAGCTCCTCTGGGTGGGGCAGCCAGACATCTGCTGATCCATGAATATTCAGGAAGGAATTGGAGCCTTCTCTGGGCTCTCCAGCCAGCCACGGCCCCTCTGGCCTCCATCCTGCCCGTCCGAGCCCAGGCTGCTGACAGACCCAGCAGCTGCTCGGGGCCCCAACTGTTCACATTGTTTGTTCACCACGGCGGGGGATTTTCCAAGCCTCCGACATGCTTTGGGGGGCAGGGAGGCTGCCAGAGGGCTCAGGGATTCGAGTCATGTGGGGCTTTTCTTCCCTGAAACTCAAACCGACTGCTTGGTGGCGGCTGGAATGGGGCATTTGGAAGCCGCTGGGCTGACAGCCCAGGCTGGCCTTGCCCCCAACGCGTTTGCATCAGAATCTAGGGCCTCAGATAGACAAGGGACTGGATGTTGAGAATAGCGATTTGCATTTGTACATCCCCTTCCAGTTTATGAAGTCAAAGTATTAGTCGTTCGGCCACATCCAACTCTTTGCAACCCCATGGACTGTAGCCCTCCAGGCTCCTCTGTCCCTGGGATTCTCCAGGCAAGAATACTGGAGTGGGCTGCCATTCCCTTCTCCAGGGATCTTCCCAACCTAGGGATTGAACCCGGGTTTCCTGCACTGCAGGCAGATTCTTTACCATCTGAGCCACCAGTGAGATCTCCAGTTTATGAAGTGCCTCTAAAGAATGAGTTCCCATTCCTTGACTGATGCCTGTTAGGCTTTGAACTGGAACCCTGCCCTCCATCATCTGGTGTAATCTTCACAGGCTCCATAGTACCAGCTTCATTTTACAGATGTGGAAACTGAGGCCCAGAGAGGTGAACTGGCTTGTCACATAGCTGGTAGGTGGAACAGCATGACTGGAAGCTTGATCTTCTGCCCCAAGATCAGGTGCTCTGTGGCTTCCTTCCCCAGGTGGGCTGGAAGCCAGGTGAGGCCAAGTGCTGCCTTCTGGCTGCAGCCTCTAGTACTGCTGAAGCCAGCTGTGTCGTTGAAGGTGCCTGCAGAGCCTTTAAGAAAGCAGAGAGGCCATTCAAACCCCCTCTGTCTGTCTGCCTTCCCACTGCGGTGTCCTGGCTTCTGCCCTGGCCTCTGTATCTCTGCCTGACAGGACGTCTCCCCTCCATCTTGATCCTATTCAGGGCTTTAAGTGTTGGCATATATGCGTCTAGGTGCTGATGAGTGTAGCAGAGACTCGGGTGCACGTGTTTAGGTGTGGAATGTATCTATAGTTTTTTGTATGTGTCCAGATGAGGCGGGCTTCCCAGGTGGCTCAATGGGTAAAGAATCTGCCTACAGTGCAGGAGATGCAGAAGACACAGCTTTGATCCCTGGGTTGAGAAGATGCCCTGGAGGAGGTCTTGGAAACCCACTCCAGTATTATCTGGAAAATCCCGTGGACAGAGGAGCCTGCTGGGCTACAGTCCATGGGGTCGCAAAGAGTCGGACACGACTGAAGTGACGGAGCCCTGCACAGCTAGGTGACACTCTAAATCAGTTTAGGAATAGGTGTGTCCAGTTCACTGAACAATCCTGCTGTCATAGAATCTCAAACTCACCCGCTATGTTTGAGTAAACAAGAGCAGGGCGGGGGTGGGGGCAAGGAAGTCCCAAGGGCACACAGCTGGACTGTGACAGGTCCAGGTCCAGAACGGAGGGTCGCCTGAGTCCCCCACCGCTGTGCTTCCCACATGGCCCTGACGAGGCGCTGTCAGCCCTGGCCTGCCTGCTAATGAGTGCGGGCCACTGTCCTCACCTCCATCCCTGACTCCCTCTCAGACACACCATGGTGCCTTAAGCAAGGTGTCAGGCCAGAGGATAGAAGGGGGCCTTCAGCCTGGGAGTGTCTATGGGACAAGAAGGCAGCAGGCCAGCCTTGTGGGAGATACAGCGGGGAGAACCCACCGTTTCCCTGTGAATAATGGTTACTGGCCTGGCTGAGATGTTGCTTAAAATGATGAACATTGGCATTTGGGTGTTTGCCTTGACCCTGGGATGGCATTCCCTGCCTCTGTTGTCCTCCTGCTTCACCTCCTGCTCCCTCCTCCACTGTCCACCTTTGTGGCCGGGGTGGTGTTGGAGCTGTGGGCACTTCTGGGGCATCTGCAGAGGGTTGGAGGCCTGGGTTCTGTGCTGGCTCACTGTGCGGCTCTGGAGGAATCAGCTGCAGGGAGGAGAGCTTAACTCTTGCAGTCGCTGCAGCAGAAGTGGGTGGGACAATCATGGCTGAGATGATCTGCAGGATTCCAGGAGAGGGGGTGACATTACTGGGCCAGGTCAGCCACTGTGCCGCTCTCCCTTAGCACCCGGCATCTCACTGACCACTCACGGCAGCCTTTTGAAGAACAGATGACTATGTCTTTTTAAATTGAGAGGTAATTCACATGCCACAAAATTCACCATTTAAAGGGTACAAATCAGTGGGTTAAGTTTATTCACAAGGTTGTGCAACCATCACCACTATCTAATTCTAGAAACATTCTCAGCACCCAAAAAAGAAACCTTAGATCCCTTAGCCATCTCTCTTCATTCTTCCCTCTCCCCAGTCCCTGGCAACCATGAATTTATGGTCTTGTCTCTATGGATGTGCCTATTCTGGACATTTCATAGAAATGAGATCACATTATACAATATGTGGCGTTTCATAACTGGCTTCTTTCCCTCTGCCTAAAGTTGTCAAGGTTTATTCCCTGTGAGGCAAATGTCAGTACTTCATTTCTTTTGACAGCTGAGTAATATATTTATCCATTCATCAAGTGATTGGGCTTCCCAGGTGGTGCTAGAGGTAAAGAATCTGCCTGCCAGTGCGGGAGGCATGAGACTCAGGTTTGATCCCTGGGTTGGGAAGATCCCCCTGGAGGAGGGCATGGCAACCCATCCCAGTGTTCTTGCCTGGAGAATCCCCATGGACAGAGGAGCCTAGTGGGCCATAGGGTCACACGGAGTTGAACACGACTGAAGCGACTTAGCATGCACGCACGCACAGGTGATTGGGCATTTGAGTTGCTTCCACTTTTTGTTAAGAACTGTGTTATTTTGTGGATGAGGAAGTTGAGTGGGGCTGAGGGCGGGCATGATGGGCACGAAGCGCCGTCGTTGGCCCAAGATCACAGTTAGTCAGAGGCAGAGCTGGGATCCAGACACAGGTTTCCTCATGAGCGCTCTTTCTCTGAGGCTTGTCCCCAACCCTGCAAGTGACTCAGGAGCTGGAGGCTGTGGGATATAGGACACACTCTGATGGCCCTGGTGTCCCTCCTCTACGCAGGGGAGCAGACATTGCCCCAGGAGACGACCGTGTCGCTGAGCTGTGGAGCAGGGCCGCTGCAAGTAATCCTGGGCCCAGAGCAAGCCCTGGTGCTGGACTGCAGTCTGGGGGAAGCTGCCACCGGACCCCCAGCCAGCGTCACGTGGAGCAAGGATGGAGGCGCCCTCCCTGAGCATGAGCACCTTCGCCTGCTACCCAATGGCTCCCTATGGCTGTCCCAGCTGCCAACAGTAGATGGCGCTGACGAGACAGACCCTGGGGCTTCAGAGGTCATTGAAGGCAGCTATTCCTGCCTGGCCCATGGCCCCCTCGGGGTGATGGCCAGCCAGGCTGCAGTGGTCAAGCTCGCCAGTAAGTGCTACATCTGGGGCTGAGCTGAGACCCACATGACGTGGGGTGTGGGAACTGGGATCCGCCACTAGTTACTTGCACAAAGGCTTGTCTCTGAGCCACCCCCCTGCTGTCCTGTCCTGCTCAGTGGGTCCCTTCCTGCCATTATCTGTCTCACCGTTCAATAGTCTCACTTCTTTCCCGCTCTTCTGCTGCTCCTCTTTTTCCCTCCCTGTGACTTCGAGAGTCTAGACCTGTGCTTTCCTCCAGGAAGCCCACCGGAGAGACTTGTAAGAGTGTCAGGAGCACAACGGTGCTCCCCACGCCCATAGAGTGTGTGGAGCCGAGCTGCGTCGTCCAGCCACCCCTTGGGGGAGCTCTTAGGAGGCACAGATCACCATGACATAATTTTGAGGCCAGAGGAGACACTGTAGTCTGACACGAGTGCGTCGGGCTGAATTTTCTCTGCTCGTGCTTCTGTCGCCCCATGCCCTCTGTGTCCGTGTGCGTGTGTATGTTTCACCATCCGTGCTCGCTGTGCCTCCTTTCTCGTGGCCCTCTCCTGTCGCTGTATTTTCTCACTGTCCTCATCCCCAGCCCTTGCAGGCTTCTCCCTGCACCCAGAATCTCAGACTGTGGAGGAGAACGGGACCGCTCGCTTTCAGTGCCAAATCGAAGGACTGCCAACACCCGTCATTACTTGGGAGAAGGACCGGGTGACAGTGCCTGAGGAGCCTCGGTGAGTGTCCTGTAGGGGAGTGGGGAGTGGGTCCCAGAGGGCAGGTAGGTTGGGCTCTGGGACATTCTTGGAAACTGGGATCCTTAGAGTCAAGGTGGCTCCATTTGCCCAAACTGACTTAGGAGCCAACCACCGCCAGATGCTCAGCTCATTTCTGGTCCTGAAGAGAAACTGGGCCAGAGGTTTTTGCTTCCTAGGAGAAAAGCCACCTACCGAGCTATGGGGCTTGGGTTAAGAGCAGTGATCAAGTACTTCAGAGCATATGTAGCCCAACCACTTGTTTTATCGAGGAGGAGACCAAGGGCCAGAGAGGAGCTGTGTTTTATCCAAGGCCACACATTGAGGCATTGACTGGATGTTCATTGTTTTTGCTCAGGGCCAGGAGGCTGCTGGGAGGCTTTCCCTTTGCAGGTTCCTCTGAAGTTTCTACCCTAGAAACATAACTTCTTTTCTTCCCTCAGTTCCATCCAGTGGGGTGCAGCATCTGATAACTGGTTTGTGGAGAGCTTTTCTGTTTCACCCTCCTTTCTCCCCATAAAGGCAATGGAGCAATCCCAGGTAATGGTTTCTGGGGCAGAGGAGAAGCAGAGGCTAGACCCAGGACCTGATTGCTCCTGTGGCTTCCTGGGAAGGCCCAAACATACACAGAGCATGTCCAGAAGCCACGAGGCTCGTTTGCATCCCTGGTCTTGGAGTTGGTCTCGTGACTTGGCTGCCACCTCATAGATTCTTTTTTAATTGATGTGCTGCGTCTTTGTTGCTGCACATGGGCTTTTCTATTTGCGATGAGCCAGGGCTGCTGTCTAGTTGCGGCACGTGGGTTTCTTATTTCGGTGGCTTCTTTTGTGGGTGAGAGCACAGGCTCTTTAGCACTCTGGTTACAGCAGCTGCGGCTCCCAGGCTCAGTCGTTGCAGCACATGAGCTTAGTTGCTCTGAGGCATGTGGCATCTTCCCAGACCAGGGATCAAACCTGTATCCCTCGCATTGGCAGGCAGATTCTTAACCACTGGGCCACCAGGGAAGTCCCACCCCGCGGATTCTTAAATTTTGGAGAGGTTTCTCCAAAGGCCTTTCCCAGCCGCCCTGCCCTCCTTTCCGTGCATCTCTCTGGCTGAAGTTACCAGCCCACTCTCTCCTCTCCCAGTTGAGGTGAGATTCCTCAGGCTCAGAAATACTGGTTTCCAGATCTCTCTGCCCTGGAACTAACTTGCCTTTAGAGTATCGAGTTGGCCCAGCTCCTCTGACTTTTGCCCATGTCTCGATAGGAGTGAAAGTGTGAGAGAAACTTCTAGATAGAAAAGCCGCAGGCCACATCTCTGCAACAGTTGGAAGGGAGGAAGAAGGGTGAGAAGCCAGGATGTAAGCTGACCGATTCTGGTGATCGGTCAGCCCCAGTGGTCCAATGGGTTGGACTAGATCGTGGTTTCCAAAGTGAGTGTTTTTTAGAATATTAGTCCCTAAAGATGATTCTTGGAAAAAAAATTATTTTTTTCCATGGTCAAATAAGACCTTGGACTTGACAAGTCCCTTGAGAAGCCCTGTGCTGAGAAACCTGTTTAACTTGTTTAACCAGTCGCTCAGCTGCTTCCAACTCTGCAAATCCATGGACTGTAGCCCGCCAGGTTCCTCTGTCCATGGGATTCTCTAGGCAAGAATACTGGAGTGGGTTGCCATGCCCTTCTACCATCCCCAGAGTGACCATTCTAGGGCGGGGACCTTGGGATTGCTAACCCAGCTTCCCAGCACTGGCATGTTAAGTTCTGTGCCTCTGTGTGTGGCGCCCCTCACTGCTAGAGTGGACATTTCCAGGGGGTTGCTGGATGAGGATCAAGTGAGAGGTGGGAGAGAGCAGAAAACTCTCCCCACGTTAAAAGTCACAAGAGGCTCTGCTTAATGAGAGCGGTGTTTTCTCACTTAATCCCTCCCGTCATCCTTCAAGCTAAGGGTTTCTTATTTTTCACATTTTCCTCTATTTACTTTGTTTATATTCCTATTATATCCATTTTTCAAATTCGTATAAACAGAGAAGAAGAAACAAAAATGACTCATCTTCTTACCACCCATGGAAAGCCTCTGTTAGTTTTGATGTCCACCCTCAGGACTTTTCCCCATATATTTATAAATATTAAAAATTTTGGCTGATATATACTGGGTATTTTTATTCAGTCTTTTTTATAGAAAACAAAAATGGGATTATATTGCAATTCCTGCTGTGTTTTTTTTTTTCTCACTTAATGCATACAGAACCCCCTTCCAGGTCTGTCTGTGTGGCTGTGGCAGGTGCTGTTCTCTGAACTGTGAAATGAGGGAACTGAGGATCAGAGACACTAGTCACTTGCCTCGAGTCACACAGCTGCTACCAAGAGTATCTGGCATTGGAGCCCTAGGGTGGATGATTTGGTGGTTGGGGTGGGGAAACCGCAGGGTCTGAAGAAGCGCCTGTTGTAGGTGGGCTTAGAGATGGATCCAGTTATGCTCAGAGGAGAGAAGTTACTTCCTCAGTGTTTCTCCACAAATAGAGGAGTTCCCGCACCGCCCAGCATCTAGTTAGGCCTCTCCCAGGAGGCTGGAGCTGCCAGTTCCCAGGCTCTGGAAGCGTTTGCCCCCAAGTCCTCTGAAAATTGATCCTCATCTATAAATAAGCCAGGCTCATATGTCCCAGCACATTGTGTGTGGGGTGGGGGATAAAGAAATACCTAAAACAGCAACTTGATTATGCCCAAGGTATGTATTTTTACACATGCCCAGATAGAGTTCATGTACAAATATGCTATTCATAAACTCAACTCAGAGGTTTGAAGGAGACCATATGCCCAGGGTAGGCTGTGCACATGTGCAGTTAATAAGCACACTCTGTCAGGGTCTGTATGCATATTTTGGGCACTGACGGCAAAGTCTAGACCCTAAGGCAATTGCCTGATACTTACACTAATTGCTAATGAGAGGGGATCATTTTTCTTCCACGGGAACCAATAATCACCAAGAGCAGCGTTTCCCAAATCACAGGCATTCACAAACTCCTGTCATAATCTTGGCCACTCCTAAGCCATTTATACACTCACTCACTTTATACATTTCTTCAATCAACTCTCTTGTAACTTTTGTGTGTGTTCGTGCTAAGTCGCTTCAGTCGTGTCCAACTCTTTGTGACCCTATGGACTGTAGCCTGCCAGGCTCACCCATCCATGGGATTCTCCAGGCAAGCATACTGGAGTGGGTTGCCATTTCCTTCTCCACGGGATTTTCCCGACCCAGGGATCGAACCCAGGTCTCTCACACTGCAGGCGGATTCTTTGCCACTGAGCCACCGGGGAAGTCTGTTTTGTCACTTTGGTGGTGGTGGTTTAGTCACTAAGTTGTGTCTGACTCTTGCGACCCCATGGAGCCTGCCAGGCTCCTCTGTCCATAGGATTCACCAGGTAAGAATAGTGGAGTGGGTGGCCATTTCCTTCTCCAGAGGATCTTCCCATGCTCACACTTTAAAATGAATGGATTTAATTCCTGCAGGGTCCCTGGTCCAGTCCTCTGCCCTGCCCATCTCCCAGGGGCCATCTTGTGTCAGCCTCGTGTGACCCTCAGCTCATGTCCCTTTTCCTGGGGTGGATCTCTGAAGGGCTCTGGGTGGGGCGCCTTGGCCCTCAGGAAATTCAGAGCAGCTCTGCCATTTCCTTTCTGCTCTTGAATCCCGGGGTTCAAGTGTCCTTTTGCAGGTACAGGAAGCAGGCTCAGGCTTGGAAGGAGAATGGTTCCTCCCTTTTAGATAGAGATTGCTTTCATTCAACAAGTAGCTATTTTATTTGAAGTCATTTTAAAATTATAAAATATACTAACTTAAAGGAGAAAAGTCACCTACAAACTGACCACAGATAGCTATTACCATGATCTTATGTGAGCTTATAACACATTAACAGGGTCAAGGGTATGAAATAGGTAGGAATTATGAAGCCCGTTTTTCAGATGAGAAACCTGAAGCCTGGACATTGGATGTCACTTGCTAAAAATCACATATATTGGAATCAATTCTCTCCACTTATATTCCCAAACTAATAAATAAATGTTCACTATAACTAAGAAATTTAAAAGTAGAACAAAGAAGAGCACCATAAACCTCGATGAATGATGTGAGCTTTACCACCCTTGACTTTTTCTGCGCACATCCTAGCATATCATTTATCTATTTTCCAAAAATAGCATTGCTTCGTAAACACTGTTTTGTGATTTCTCTCCCCGCCCCACCACTAACCAATGTGTCTTGAACATCCTTCCAAGGACAGAGCTTTTGAAACCACATTTTTAACAAAGCAGTAAAGATATTAAATGAACATTAAAAGTGGCACCATCTCACTTCTTTGGCTGTAGCAAATGCAGCCACAGCACCACACCCAAGGAAAGGTATCCATTCCTTTGTTCGTTCACTCAACACACATAATTAAGGCAGTATTACTCATCATAGGAGGTATTAGCTCTTGGATTGTTGTTTTTGTTTAGTCGCTAAGTCGTGTTTTTTGCAACCCCACGGACTGTAGCCCTCCAGGCTCCTTTATCTATGGGGTTTCCCAGGCAAGACTACTGGACTGGGTTGCCATTTCCTCCTGGTGATTTTCCTGACCCAGAGACCAAACCCATGACTTCTGCATTGGCAGGCACATTCTTTACCACTGAGCCACCTGGGAAATTCTTGGATACCTGGAGCAACATTTCCCTTAGGTCTTAGAGAATATAAGGTGGAAGAGACCAGGATGGGCTTGGGGCCCTTGTTTCTGTGATGGATCTTTGTCTTTCCCATCAAATTCTCCGTGGCAGCAGGCTGGGTCCTGGTCCAGGATTTAGCTCTAGACACCCTGCACCTCCTCATCACCTCTCCCCTGCTGGCCCCCAGCACTGCTGCAGGCAGCTCTTGGAGCTGAGGCTAAGACTCTGAGGGCAGAGTTGAGTTTGCCTGTGGGGTGAGGGAAGGAGTGATGAAGGTTTATGCTCTTGTTCTAAGTCTTTGGGCCACAGCAGATTTCTAGGCTTATGGCCAGAATTCTCTCCCAACACCCTTGAGCTAGTGCTTTTCTCCTGTGTTTAGATTTTCTCATACCCTGCTTTCCCCACGAGCCAAGGGATCTTTGCGTGCACAGCTGCCCATTCCCTCCCTGACCTTGGCCTAGCCTGCATCCACAGTGAGAAACTAGAACTCTCACCCTCGAGCTGACCCTGCAGAGATCACAGCTAGAAAATTCAGGAAGACCCACTCCCTCCCTGCTGGGGCCAAGAGCCCATTCTGCTTCCCACCACCTAGGCCCCCATGGACACTTCTCTGCCTAGGATTGCACTGTCTCTAAGCAAGATCTCTGGGCTTTTCTAGCCCAAGTTGCTTTCCAACCCTCACCAAAAGGGCAGACACCACCACCCTCATCCATCCTGCCCCTCCTCCGTGATGTACATGTTGACTGGCAGGCAGGGGCGCTTGCTGGGACTGCATCCCTTCCCACTGGCATTGTTAGCCATCTAATGGCTGGTAAGACAGGCAGGTGGGAAGAACGTGGGATTTGGCACCCAGAGATGTGGGTTCCAATTTTAACTCTGCTTTAACAGTGAGACCCTGGAAAGATACCCTCCTCCCTCCAAGACTTGGTTTTGTCACAAATAAAACGAAGGCTATGATCCCCTCTATCTCTTAGGCTTGTTTCAAGGTTCAGATTGAGATCATGTGACTAGAAGGGATTTTATCAGAGGAGAGAGAAGGTAATACAGGCAGGAGGTAAACAAATTCAAACTTTACAGAAGGTTATTTAATGAAAATAAAGTCTCCTCCTGAGAGCTCCCCGGGTCACAGGTCCCCTCTCAAGACAACCACTATAACCAGGAACATTCCGTCCAAAAGCATGTAAGTGTACATGTCCTCCACACACTGTTCTGTACCATATGTATTTTGGAGATGGTCTTGTGTCAGCACACAAGGAGCTGCGTCCTCTTAACAGCTGCCTAGCATTCCATTCTATGAATGTACCCGAAGCAATCTAGCTAGTTCCCACCCTACAGATGGACACTTGGATTCTTGCCAGTTTTTTGCTATGGCAGACAGGGTTGGAGTGAATATTGTTAAGCATACATTCTGTGTATGTGTATGAGAATATCTTGGGATGAAGTCAGTGAAGTGATGTGCTGGGTCTAAAAGGCACATGCAGATTTGACAAAATACTTATTTGGCTGTGTCGGGTCTTAACTGCGGCATAGTTGTGGCTCGCAGGCTCGAGAGTGTGGGCTCAGTAGTTGGAGAGCTCAGGCTTAGTTACCCCGTGACATGTGGGATCTTAGTTCCCTGACCAAGCATAGAACCCAGGTCCCCTGCATTGGAAGGCAGATTCTTAACCTCTGGACCACCAGGGAAGTTCCAGTATCTTGTAGTTGTAATTTGCATTTATTACGAGTGAGCTTAGTAAGCCACAGTAGGTGTTTCAGGAAGGAGGGGGAGGTGGGTTCAGGACAGTTGGGGCACCGCCACCCTCCCTGTAGAGCTCCTGTCCACCTCACAGTTGCCCTCTGTCCCTTCCCAAGGCTCATCACCCTTCCCAACGGGGTCCTCCAGATCCTGGATGTACAGGAAGGCGATGCAGGCTCCTACCGCTGTGTGGCCACCAACTCAGCACAGCAGCGCTTCAGCCAGGAGGCCCTACTCCGCGTGGCCCACAGAGGTAAGGGGCTGGCCAGGTGGGGCAGTCAGCCATCTCGGAGCTGGGAGGCACCTCAGGTGGCCCAAGACCTGCCTTCAAATAGGTGACAGATGAGGCCATGAAGCCCACAGAAGGCAGTGCCACCTGTCAGAGATAGCACTCGGGCAGGAACGCAAGACTTCTGGTCCAGGGCTCCTTTCCTGCTGAGACTCTGTTTCCGTGGGTGGATGGAGTGTCCAGGGCTGGGGGCGGGTGCGGGGAGGTGAGGTGTTTGTGGAGAGGGTAGGTGCCAGCCCCTGCCCTGGGGGAGCCGCCCCGTGCTGCTTGCTGTGCGTCTGGCTCCTAGAGGTCTGGGACTGTGCTTTCCATTTCTCTGAAAATCTCCCGTCCCAAAGTGACGCGGTAGAAAGAACACAAGCTTTGGGGTCAGAATGACCTGGTTTGAATCCTGGCTTCTCTACTCACCATCTGTGTGACCCTGGGCTCCTTATCAAATGTCCAGCCCAGGGAGTGGTGAGAATCGCTGAGATAGGAATGGGAAGTGCCTGTGCCTGGCAGGTGTTCAGTAGATCTCACTTCAGGCCTCCCGCAAAGGCCTCTGTCTTGGCTTCCTTTGCCAAGGCAGCTCCCCTCGACCCCCACCCCTCCGCTCATCTCTTCCCATCCCCCTCTCATCCTGTCCACTTTCACTCCCACTCTACTTCTGGGGCTTAGCTCATGAGCTGAGTCTGGTTTGCTGCCCGTTCAGTGCCCGGGGTCTCTGCCTCCACCTGCTGGACAAACTGAGTATTTACCACGCTGACCCAGGGACCCAGCGTCATGCTGAGAACTCCGCAGGGAATGGGTGCTCCGGGCGCCGCCAAGCTGGCAGAAACTCGAGCCCATCCCCTGCCTTCCCCACATGGGAGCTGAGGCGCTCCAGGGAAGGGACTTGCCAGAACTAGAAACTCCAGCTGTTGACTTCAAGTCCAGACTCCACATCTACTCTTGACTCTGCTGATTCTGTGCCTTGAGGGTGGGTTCCATCCAGCAGGAAGAATGGGGGCGCTGTGTCGGAGGCCCGGGTATTCCTCTCTGGCTCCCAGAGAAAGACCTCTGAGTTCAGTCCCAGCTCTGTTGAACTACGCAGCTGCTTTCCCATCTGTCCGATGGAGCCCTGGCTGCCCCACCTGGCTCACCAAGTGACTGTGAGCCTCAGGTAAGGGCTGAACGTGAAGACGCCTGATGGTGAGGCTACCTCTCTCCAGGGTCCCTGGCATCCGCTGGGGGGCAGGACGTGGTCATCGTGGCAGCCCCGGAGAACACCACCGTGGTGTCTGGCCAGAGTGTGGTGATGGAGTGTGTGGCCTCGGCTGACCCCACCCCTTTTGTGTCCTGGGTTCGACAGGGTAAGTGGAGGGAGAGGACTTGAGGGCAGGGGAGAGGAAGGGGATCTGTATAGCAAGTTTGTTTTATGAAGCCCACTCAGTCTGCCACTCACAAAATCACTCTTGAGACCTTCCTTGGGGGTGGGCGCCGGGCTTTGTTCTCCGCTTCTATGTTTCCAGTCCTTACAACAGTGAGTGTGGGGCCAGTGAGTCAGGTAGCACTTGGACTCTCTGCTGGTCTAACTACACAGCCCCTCCTGGTCTGCCCCGTCTGCTGCTGCCTTTGTGTGCCCGGCTTCATGCTGGGCACAGTGAGTGAAAAAGACCCAGGTGAAAGAGATGGGGCCCCTGCCCTCTGATCTCACAGTCTGTGTAAGGGAGATAAACACATATCCATGAAGAGACTTGATGGTATCAGGCAGCAAGTGATGAGTGCCAAGCAGGGCTGCATTACAGAAGATGCTGTCAGGGTAATGAGAGCGCCGGGCCAACGTAACCTTGTAGTCTAATCAGCACAAAACCCGCTTTCCTGCCGGAGCCTTCTAGAGCAGTTCGAAGAGGTTAAGGGCCAGGGCTGTTATTCCTGGTGGGCAGATGAGGGAACTAAAGTTCAGAAAGGCAGGTGGAAAGCCAGGACCCAAACTTTAGAGCCTGTTCCTTTTCTGGTACACCACCCCCTACAGCTCTGTATGGAAGAAAAGCAAGGATTACTTGTTTCCATTTGTCAATAAGAAGTGACTTGTCCCAAGTTGATGGCAGAAGTCTTAAATCCAGCTATCTTTACCCCTCTTCCCTGGTTCAGTCCATGACCCCACACTCCCTTTTGTAAGTTTGTATCTCACATTCAAGACTATATGATGATGAATACATAGAATTTAAAGAAAAATAACAACCCAAGATGACTGCGTACCCCCACCGAGCTGATGAGAAAGAACAGT
The DNA here is from genome assembly GCA_006408695.1 of Aepyceros melampus. Lineage (NCBI taxonomy): Eukaryota > Metazoa > Chordata > Mammalia > Artiodactyla > Bovidae > Aepyceros > Aepyceros melampus. The sequence continues at coordinate 28,205 of SJXQ01010513.1, forward strand.
GCTGCTTATCTGTGCCTCCCTGACCTACCTGACCTCACGGGACTCGTGACACTTGCCTAGTTAGGGGGAATCTTAGGCCAGCAGGACCCTCATAGTATTATTGGGGTAAGCCTGTGATGTCGCCCAATTCTATCATCAGTGCTTCTCAAATCCTGACCAGGCATCAGGATGACCCAGGGAGCTTCTTCAAACTGCAGACTCCCTCCCTTCACGCCTGAAAGATCATGACCCCAGATTCTTAATGTTTAACAGTTCCTAAGGTCCTGCTACCAAAAGTGTGGTCTTTACCTACCTCCTGGGCGAAGTTAGAAATGCAGAATCTAGGTTGCCTGACGCCTCTGCATCTTAACCAGGTCTCTTGCGATTCTGTGATTTGTTTGCACAGTGGGGATTTGAGAATTGCTGTCCTAAAGGGTCCAGACACTGTGGTTCAGGGATCTCACTTGAAACTCTGCTAATACCACACTTAGAAGACAGAGACTGGCTTCACTCCTGTCCCTGGGTGCTGTTCCTTTTCCAGGAACTTACTCCACTTAAGTCTGGAGAAGGAAATGGCAACCCACTCCAGTATTGTTGCCTGGAGAATCCCATGGACAGAGGAGCCTGGTGGGTTACAGTCCATGGGGTTGCAAAGAGTCGGACCCGGCTGAGCAAGTAACACAACACAACAATTCCACTAAGTCAGGGGAGGGGCATGGCTTTTTTGTTTCGTTTTCTTTTCTGCTGATGGCAAAAGTTGTACATATTCATTATAGAAAACTAAGGAAAAACAGAACCAGTAAACATCCCACCACTCAGAGATTAAATTGCTAACATATGAGTGTGTTTTCTTCCAGAGTTTTTTTCCTATGCACATGTATATTTTCTCCCCAAATAAAAGCATGCTGTATTTACAGTTCCAAGTCTTGTTTTCATTCAACAGTATATCATAAGCATCTCCCCATCTTTATTTTATTATTTTTGGCCACACCATGCTGATTGTGGGATCCTAGTTCCCTGACCAGGGATTGAACCCGTATCTCCTGCAGTGGAAGTTCAGAGTCCTAACTCCTAGACTGCCAGGGGATTCCCTCTCCATCTTTAAAGCTTTTTCAAAAAATAATTTTAATAACTGATAGTCCATCATTTGAGTATAGCCATAATTTAATTTTTGAAGTCTTTCCCAGTTGTCCACTGTTACAGTTAACACTGAGGTGATCAGCACTGTTAACAGCTCCCCACCACAGGGTGCCAAGTGGAATCCTGGCTTCAAGGTCAAGCTGGAGCCCCTGTTAGCCCTATCCACATTTACCCTTTCTCAGGCATTGCAACACACTGTCTTTAAAAACGTTCCCACTTTAATAGATGAAAATGAACGTCTGTGTTTTGACGTGCATTTCTTTGGTTTTGTGAAGTAGAATAGTTTTTTTGTTTCTTGGCGGTTTGCATTTCAGCTCCTGACTGTAAGGCAAGGGCTTTCAAAATGATTCTCACTTCACATCAAAATAAATCTCACGTATTCAGGTCTCTGGTTATGGTGCAGACCTTTGCAGCCCTATCTTCATCATAGCCCTGGGCTGAGATCATATGGCAGGAGTGTGTCCTTGAGAGAAATGAATTGAACAGTAATGGTAATAGTTGTAACTGAGTCGTGTTCAGAGCACCTATTAATGTGCCTGCATTGTGTGGGCCAGTCTCACAGACCTTATTGGTTCCACCCTCAGAACAGCCCTTCCAGTGAGGGACTATCTCCTCACTTTACAGAGAGAGACCCTAGGGCTTAGAGGGGATCATTTGTCTAGCAAATGGAGGAACTGACCCAACCAGAGACTTTTAGGTTCTCTTAACCCGGGTGGAGAGGGCGCCCCCACTCGAGGTCCGAGGTCCGGAGAGTTGGATGGAGGGGCAGCCGTCAGCTCCCCGCTCCAGCACTCTCCCTCCTCCCGCAGACGGCAAGCCCATCTCCACCGATGTCATCGTCCTGGGCCGCACCAACCTACTCATCAGCAGCGCGCAGCCTCGCCACTCTGGCATCTACGTCTGCAGAGCTAACAAGCCCCGCACGCGGGACTTCGCCACCGCAGCCGCCGAGCTCCGCGTGCTGGGTGAGGAGGGGTGGAGGGTGAGATGGGCCAAAGGGCCGGGGAGCAGGTGTAGAGGGAGACTGCATTGGGGCGGATTAGCGGGGGCTGAGCGCAGTAGGAATAGGAAGTGGGAAAACGGACAAGTGGGCGTGTCAGAGGCGACGGTGGAGAATGAAAAGGGAAGATAAGGTTGAAGGGGGCGGGGTCCCAGCACTGGGGAGCAGTCCTTCGTAAGGGGGTGGGGTGCCTTGGAAGGGACAGACTAGGTAATTAGAGGAGACAAGTGTGGGAGGAGATTGGAGGACGGAGTTGAGGAAGAGGAGAGGGGTGATAAAGGGC
>SJXQ01010513.1:30908-50065 GCA_006408695.1 Aepyceros melampus
GGTACATCTGATAGGTGTGGGGTCCTGGGAGGTAGGGGGGACGGAATAAGTGCGGGAGAAGGATTAGATCCTGGAGAAGCCAGGGTATTTGGGGAGGCCGAGGAGGCCTGGAGAGAATGGTTAGTGTAGGGCCGGGGTAGAAGGAGGAAGCGAGCTAGAACTGCGCTGCTGAGGGTATTTTGGGGGGACGGGTGAATCAGGGAGAGGTGAGAATGAGTGAGGGGCTGCAGAGGCGGAGGCAGGCCTCTAGCGGCGGGAGCGCGCAGTCAGCGTCCCCCTCCGGTTCCCCAGCCGCGCCAGTCATCTCGCAGGCGCCGGAGGCGCTGTCGCGGACGCGGGCCAGCACCGCGCGCTTCGTGTGCCGCGCATCCGGCGAGCCGCGGCCGTGGCTGCGCTGGCTGCACGACGGGGCGCCGCTGAGGCCCAACGGGCGCGTCAAGGTGCAGGGCGGCGGCGGCAGTCTGGTCATCACGCAGATCCGCCTGCAGGACGCCGGCTACTACCAGTGCGTGGCCGAGAACGGCGCGGGAACGGCGTGCGCCGCTGCGCCGCTGGCGGTCGTGGTGCGCGAGGGGCTCCCCAGCGCCCCCACGCGGGTCACCGCCACGCCGCTGAGCAGCTCCGCCGTGCTGGTGGCCTGGGAGCGGCCCGAGCTCCACAGCGAGCAGATCATTGGCTTCTCCCTCCACTACCAGAAGGCACGGGGTGCGTCTGCCCAGCAAAGACTTACTGCGGGGCGTGCCTCCGGGGGTGGATGGGGGGAGGGACGCGGCACAGGCTGGATGATTGAAGGATTGCCTTTGGGGATAGGATGGGATGGGGTGAGAGACCTCTGTGTAGATACGGGTTAGCGCATTTCCCCTTCAGCCACAGTTTAAAAGAGTAGCGAGAGGACGCTTCTCCCAGGGAAAATGCCTTGGCATTCCTGGAGCCAGCTTGTTAATTGCAGCAGGAGTCACTTCAGTTACACGCTGCTGCTGCTGCTTCTAAGTCGCTTCAGTCGTGTCCGACTCTGTGCGACCCATAGACGGCAGCCCACCAGGCTCCCCATCCCTGGGATTCTCCAGGCAAGAACACTGGAGTGGGTTGCCATTTCCTTCTCCAATGCATGAACGTGAAAAGTGAAAGTGAAGTCGCTCAGTTGTGTCCGACTCTTAGCGACCCCATGGACTGCAGCCTACCAGGCTCCTCCGTCCATGGGATTTTCCAGGCAAGAGTACGCTAGAAAAGACTTCTAACCAGTGGGAGGAACTAATACAGTGGGACTAGATGTCAGGGGAGTTTATAGTCTCCTACTCAGATTATCTGGAATGATTTAGCTAGAAAGAGGCTCTTCCAGGGACTGGACAACATGAATTCCCTAGACAGCTTTCAGCAGGGAAGCCTCTGGCGGTGGCCCTGTGACAGACACTTTGTCCCCTAACCCACGCAGGCGTGGACAACGTGGAATATCAGTTTGCAGTGAACAATGACACCACTGAGCTACAGGTTCGCGACCTGGAACCCAACACAGACTACGAGTTCTATGTGGTGGCCTACTCGCAGCTGGGGGCCAGCCGCACCTCCTCCCCAGCACTGGTCCACACACTGGATGATGGTAGGGCCTCTGCACCTGCCGTGGGCACCTTGGGCCCCAGGGAACTCCCTGGGGATGGTAGCGTAGTTTCTCTTAACTCCTGTATGCCAAGGTGCTTTTACCTGCCTTGTGCCATCTTTTGTGCCCTGTAAAGGAGTGGGCAAGGGTTCATCTCCCTAATTTGTAGTTGAAGAAACTGAGGCCCAGAAAGTGAGTGACTTGCCCAAGGTCAATAGTGCAGCTGGGACTTGAGCCCAGGTTTCATGACTGCCTGTAATCAGGTGGCCCTTCACTGCACCCAGGTACCATCCAGTCAGACAGGAGCCAGTGGCAGTCTGCTGGATGTGGAAGATTGTACTGGGGGAATGTCCTGGGAAGGCTGTCCCATCCTCTCCAGCTTGGGGCTCCCCTGAGAGGCTCCCTTTCCTCCCTCAGATCCTGGTCCTGGGCCTACTTCTGACTTGCTGTTGACCTGGGCAAGTCTCTGACCGCTCCTGGGCCTCACCTTCCACGTCGGTGGAGCAGAGCTCACGCTGATGTTCTTCTGTCTCAGTCCCCAGTGCAGCGCCTCAGCTCTCCCTGTCCAGCCCCAACCCCTCGGACATCAGGGTGGCGTGGCTGCCCCTGCCTCCCAGCCTGAGCAATGGGCAGGTGGTGAAGTACAAGATAGAGTACGGTTTGGGAAAGGAAGGTGAGTGGGGTCAGGAATCAGTGAGATGAGTGGTTGGTCAGAGCAGCTGGTAGCAGGGCAAGGTGAGTCTAGAAAAGGGGAAGGTGGGCTGAGGGTTGAGAGGGCAGGAGTGGAAGGGAAGGCTCAATCAGAGGGCTCGCTCAAAACAGGGGTGGGGCTGGGGGCTAGCCCCACCTTCTGTACAGGTAATCTGACAGTCCCTACTGCAGGCTCCTTGTCTATGAAGTGAGGCAGGTGGCCTAGGTAATCCCTGGGGTCCCTCTCAGCTCAGAAGGGATAGGGAGGTGCAGGGCTTGCTTGTGGGATTGAGGGAAATGAGGCCTGGGTGGGATGTTAGGACAGATGTCAAGAATCTCGGGGAGGAGGAATGAAATTGATGAAGACATAGGAGAAGGCAATTGGCTGGGGGCCAGGGGGCCAGGGCGAGGAGGGAGGGAAGGGTGAGGAAGGGAGCTTGGGTGGTCGACAGGGCTCTGGAAGAGGCGGTGCTCGGTGGCTTCACAGTCAGCCCCTCGGGCCCACACCCTGGTGTGTGTGGGCCGGCTCCTGGGGCAGTGGGGAGCGTGTGCCCTGATTCTCCCCACTGTGAGCCCAGGCTCATGGCTGGCATCAGCCAGGGTCAGAGGCTTGGGCATTCACTGAAGCATGGAGTCCATCCAGGCACTGAGGGGTCAGGGCCTGAGGTGGAAGATCAGTGTAGGGGGGTTTAGGAGTTCTTAAGGGGGCCACCCAGAGCCACCATCTTCTGTCCCAGCAGATCAGGTTTTCTCCACCGAGGTGCCGGGGAATGAGACGCAGTTACACTGAACTCGCTTCAGCCTAACAAGGTGTATCGAGTGCGGATTTCAGCTGGCACAGGGGCTGGCTATGGGGCCCCCTCCCAGTGGATGCAGCACAGGACGCCCAGTGTGCACAACCAGAGCCATGGTATGGGGTCAGAGGGGACAGGTGGGTGATGTGAGTGACTGTGTGGGCGTTTGGGAGCCCTTGGAACCCAGACCGAATCACCCCCTGCATGAGAGATCTACTATGGCTGCCCCTGCTCGATGGGTGAAGAGGCAAAGGGCTGGCGTTTGCAGACCCCTGGGCTCATGTATCGCTTCCATCTGCTGTGTGACCTTGGACAGACCATTCACAACTCCAAGACTTCACTTACTACTGCCAGGTGTATCATGAAGATTAATTAATATAAACAAAAGTTTGATACATAATTAGAACTGGTTAAGTAGTAGCAAATAGGGAACTTCCCTTGCAGTCCAGTAGTTAAGAAGCCATGCTTCCACAGCAGGAGACACAGGTTTGATCCCTGGCTGGGGAACTAAGATTCCCATGTGCTGCACAGCATAGCTGGCAAAAAATAAATAAATAGTAGCTGCTTCTGTGATTATGACTATTGTGGGTTTTGTTGAGAGGCCCAATAGTAGAGTGGTTAAATGAAGACAAAACCTGGCATACATACTATCTGTGTCATCTTGGGCAAGTTACTGGACTTCTCTAAGCCTCAGTTTTCTTATCTGTAAAATAGGGACACTAGTAGTTTTGTTATTTTGTAGGGTTGTGAGAATAAAGTTAAAATACATGCTATGAAGTGCTTAGGACAGCATCAGACACACAGTAAGCCAACCCACTCTCATGCTCCAAGGAGGTCTCCTCACTCTGGTGGCTCCATCCCTCCTTCCTGGCTTCAGCAACCCCTCTGATCCCCTTGCCTGCTGGTGCCCATGCCTTCATCCCTTCAGAAGACTTATAGAGCCCTCCTCTAAGTCAGGTATTATCAGCCCTGCCCCAGAAGTGCTCTTGGCCAACCTCTTTGCAAACACCAGGAGACGTCCCTGCGTTCCCAGCACTCTGGGCTTATGGAATAGTGAGCTCTCCTCTAGCCCCAGCCTGGGCCTGACCCTTAGGCTGGTGGCTGAGTGGTGAGATGTTGGGAGAACTCTGGCAAGGGCCTCACTCAATGCTGTCTTCCTGCTTTGTGCTTCCTCATGCTTCTTCCCTTTTCCCTTCCCTGGCCTCCCCTTCTTCCTTCTCCTTCATTCTCTTACTCCTCCTCCCTTCCTGCTCCTCTGCCCCCAGTCCCTTTTGCGCCCGCAGAGCTGAAGGTACGGGCAAGGATGGAGTCCCTGGTCGTGTCCTGGCAGCCACCCCCACACCCCGCCCAGATCTCTGGCTACAAGCTGTACTGGCGAGAGGTGGGAGCGGAGGAGGAGGAGACGGACGGCGAGAGCCCTCCAGGGGGCCGTGGAGACCAGGCTTGGGATGTGGGGCCCGTCCGGCTCAAGAAGAAAGTGAAGCAGTATGAACTGACCCAGCTAGGTGAGGAGGGCCGCCCGGGAGGGGATGAGACGGACGCAGGTCCAGCGGGGGGCTGGACAAGCTGGGCTGGTGGTTGGAGATGGAATCTCTCAGGGGATGTGAGAATGACCCCCGAGGTTCCTCTAACCAGCGAGTGACCCCCATGGGCTTCCCCAGTCCCTGGCCGGCTGTATGAGGTGAAGCTCGTGGCGTTCAACAAACACGAGGATGGCTATGCGGCAGTGTGGAAGGGCAAGACGGAGAAGGCCCCCACCCCAGGTGAGGAGGCGAGGGAAGCGGAGTGGGAGGGCTCCGTCAGCAGGGCTGCACGTGGCCTTCTTTCCCTCTCCTCCAGGCCGGCCCTCGTGGGCAGGTCGTCTGGAAGTTTCAGCCACCTGCAAACCTATTCTACTGGCTTGTTTAGATCACAGAGAGACGCTCCCATTTCTGCCTTATAGGTCCGTGTTTTCATTATCCACGAGCAGTGCTAATTTGGAAGGTTTGGACAGAGAGAAACCCAGTGGTTCATCAGTGACTTCTGGCCCCAATTTGACCTTTAAGCAATTTTTAAGATGACCCACCTTCATCACAGTATCTCTCAGATTATTCCTCTGCTCTAGGCAGGGAGGGTATCCCTATGTGGCCGTCCAGGAAACTGAGGCTCACAGTCGGTTCAGGCTACTGTAACAGAACACCATAGACTGAGCAGCTTACACAACCAGCATGTACTTCTCACTGTTTTGGAGGCTGGGAAGTCCAAGATCAAGGCCTTAGCCGAGTCAGTGTCTGGTGAAGACCCACTTCCTGATTCGTAGGCCATACGCCATCTTCTCGCTGTGTCCTCACAGGGCAGAAAGAGGTCTAGAGAGTTCCCTAGGGTCTCTTTTATAAGGGCACTGTTATGGGCAAAAAAATCTGTGTCCCCCAGAATCCATACGTTGAAACCCTACCCTCCAGTGTGGTGTATTAGGAGGTAATTAGGATCAGATGATGTCATGAGGGTGGAACCCTCATGAATGGGGTTTGTACCCTTTTAAGAGTCACAAAGAGCTTGCTTCCCTTTTCTGCCCTGAAGATACAATGAAAAGTTGATAGTCTATAACCCAGTAGAGGGCCTTCACCAAAACTTGATCTCAGACTCTGAAACTGTGAAAAATAAATTTCTGTTGTTTACCACCCAGTCTGTGGTTTTATAGCGGCCCAAACAGATAGGACTCCACCATATGTTCAAATTTCAAAATAGGAACTTTGTGGGGAGACACAGACATTCATTCCATGACACTTCTATATACTTTACAAATATTAACTAATTTAAGCCTCTTAACAACCCTATGAAATGTAGATACTATTATTAGCCCCACTCACAGAATAGAGAATGGAAACACAGAGAGGTTAATTAACTTCTCCATAGTCACACAGCCAGTACATGGCAGAGTTGGAATTTGAATCAGAACAGCCTGGCTCCAGAATCTGTGCTCATAATTACCATGACTTGCTGTCTCTCTCTCTTACATTCTTACATCCTAGTGTTCCATAGTCTGCTCGCTGTATGCCCTTGGCCAAAATCACTACATCCTTGGGGGCCTCAGTTTCCTCATCCATGAAGTGGAGATAAAGCATTATTCCCAACTCCCAGTATCACAAGTGAAGGGTAAAAGAAAGTGCCTTGGGAACTGCAAACCACAGTACATATTTCCAGATGAGTATCTTCCCTCCCTTCCCACACTCTGATTTTTACCCTCCAGACCTGCCCATCCAGAGGGGGCCACCCTTGCCCCCTGCCCATGTCCATGCGGAATCAAACAGCTCTACCTCCATTTGGCTTCGGTGGAAAAAGCCAGACTTCACCACAGTCAAGATTGTCAACTACACTGTGCGCTTCAGCCCCTGGGGGCTCAGGAATGCCTCCCTGGTCACCTATTACACCAGGTGGGAAGGGGAGCTGTGAAGGAGCCAAGTGGAAGGGAAGAAGGCAGCAGGTAGTGACGAAGAGTGGGGCCTGAGGGTTCAGGGCCATTCCATGACTCAGGTGTTAAACTGGGGGCACATTCAGAGTCAGATGGCCTGATGGCGACAGATGGGAAGGGAGAGTCCATCCAGTCCTGCCCCTCACTGGAGGGCTCAACCCTGGGAGACATCATGCAGGACAGACCTGTTTCTTCAGTCTCGGGTGATGGGGAAGAGACAGCCCAGCTGCTGTCCTGAGAGGCCCCCCGCCGGATGGGGAGTCAGAGACCTCTCGGTCTCTTGTTGTTTGGCAGACAAAACAAAGCATAAAAAGCAATAGATAATGTATTAATACAAGTGCAGCTGAAGGAAAAGTTACGCATCTTTTCCTTTAAGTCAAGGAGAAGACGCATCAGAGAGGATTCTTTGGGTGGGGAATGATGTGGATTAACCCAGGAATATTTCTTGAAAGAAGGGCCCTGGCTTGGGGGTTGGACTTGGAATCTGATGTATACATCCATCCATCCATATCTCTCTGCAGGTCTCTGGATGGTGTTAATGGCCCCAGTGTCGGGGCGCAGATTCCCTGCCCGAGGCAGGGGCTGGGGCTGGGTTGGGGGAGGAGACTTGAAGGGGCCTGAGAGTCTAGTTGCATTTCTTACATCGGCAGCTCTGGAGAAGACATCCTCATTGGCGGGCTGAAGCCATTCACCAAATACGAGTTTGCAGTACAGTCTCATGGTGTGGACATGGACGGGCCTTTCGGCTCCGTGGTAGAGCGCTCCACCCTGCCTGACCGTGAGTGGCCCCTCAGCCCCTTGACCACAAGTCCATCTTCCACCAAACTCCTTGCCCCAGCAGCCCTCTTCTGAAATGCCCCTCAGAACCCCATAAGTTCCTGTCACTCGCTTTGCATTTACGCTGGCAGTCCAGTGCTGGTCTTAATCATTTACTCACAGGCATGATCAGAGATTTAGAGGAGTGGTTTCTTTTAAGAGGCTGTGCCAGCACCTCACTGAGCTGTGAAGAGGGCCGGCTCTGGAGGCAGGCGTCCTGGACTCTGCATTTGGGTCCCCAGCGTGCCCCTGACACACAGGGAGACCTAGGCAGGCCCCTTCCCCAGCAAGGCGTCTGTATCCTCATCTGTAAAAAGGGAAGGTGGGACCATGAGCTCTGCAGGTCTGTGACTCTGGAACCCTCTGGAAACGCATCTGGAGACAAGTGGCTCTTTGTCCTCACAGCGCAGCCTCTTAGGTTCTGCTGACGAGACAGTTCCTCTTTCCATCAGCAGACCTTTGTTCCTGATCTAAGATAAGAAGATGTGTGTAGGGTAGGGTGGGGAGGCCATCCACCCTCATGAATGCACTTTTTAAAAAAATGCTTACAAATTGTTTCTCACACACCCATGACCTCAGCTCAAGTGGTGGTGTTAGTCCCTTAGCCATGTCCAGCTCTGCTCCTCATGGACCGAGGAGCCTGGCCATGGAATTCTCCAGGCAAGAATATTGGAGTGGGTTCCTTGTCCTAGGGATCCTCCCGATCCAGAGATCAGATCTGGATCTCCTGCACTGCAGGCAGTTTCTTTACTGTCTGAGCCACCAGGGAAGCCCAAGGGCTCCGCTTATCGTGGTCTCGCACATGGAGTTTAGGGAGGCTCAGTGTTTTCTAGGGGAGACCATGACATGGAATCCCCAGCTCAACTGACCTGATTACAGAGGGGGAGTATTTTCTCCTTTCACAGATGGGGAGACTAGAGCCTGAGAGTGGGGAGTCACCTCGGGCCATTGAGGGTTCTGACATCCCATGGTGCTGTGGCTTTTTTAAGTCTTACAGCCCTGGGTCCCCATCTCCCCCTCTGTTGGGCCTTGAAAACCTGAGCCCCCAAATTTCTGTTGTTTCCCAACTCACTAGTCACCTTTTGTCTCTCCTTTCTCCCCTGCCTTCCTCATTTACTCCTGCCCTGCTCCCGCCCCCGTCAACTTCTCTGAAAACAAAACACAAAGCCTTTCAAGGTGGTACTTCTCACATGAGGATTCCTGCGACTCTTAAGGTCCTGGGCCCGGGCAGGCGTACATGGAGACTATACAGGGCATCAACCAATTTTACTGAAGATTTGGGGTGGCGATGGGAGTTAGGAACTTTAAACGATAAATCATTTCAAACACTACTTAGGTATTAAATGTTACCACGGAAGAGATGAGTCTAAATGAAATGTGAGCCTTCCAAAAACTTTTGAGCTCTGCCTCCAGGTCCCCTGAGGATCAGACAACCATCCTCAGCCCTTGGAAGTATTTGGGTGTGGAAATTTGAGGAGCTCTGCTCCAAAGAGTGGAAAAGAGTTTCTAAGAGGGGCAGAATGGTGGCAAAGCCCCCCTCCCTAACTGTTTTCCAGGAATTCCCCAGTGAGAGACCCAACCTCATTTTGCTTCGTGGCCTGTGGTTTGTTCCAGTAAAGGAAGCAAGGAGGCCATGCCTTCACGCCCTGGCTCCCAGCTGCGCCCACAGCTGGGGCTCTCAGTGACCCTGCCTCTCCCGTCTCCTCCCCTGACACCCAGGGCCCTCGACACCCCCATCCGACCTGCGCCTGAGCCCCCTGACACCGTCCACCGTCCGGCTGCATTGGTGCCCCCCCACGGAGCCCAACGGGGAGATCGTGGAGTATCTGATTCTCTACAGCAACAACCACACCAGCCCGAGCACCAGTGGACCCTGCTCACCACAGAGGGTGAGTGCCCTCGCCCCAGGGCCTCTGAGCAAGCGTTTCCCCCACCCCTTTCCAGCCTCCCCAGTGGCTGGGTTAGTACTGAGACGGCCACGGAGGTTTGCTGTAGGAGGAGCAGGCAGAAGCTGCTGCCTGGGTGGGAGCAACAGGTCTTTCCAGGGCCCCTTTCCAGCCCAGCCCTGCAGGCCACCCCTACCTGGGTCACCAACCCTGCTCTCCCTGGCTCCCCCACCCCCCAGGAAACATCTTCAGTGCTGAGGTCCATGGCCTCGAGAGCGACACTAGGTACTTCTTCAAGATGGGGGCACGCACAGAGGTGGGGCCTGGGCCCTTCTCTGGCCTGCAGGATGTGATTACTCTCCAGGAGAAGCTCTCAGGTAAGAGGTGGAAAGGGAGGAAGGGGTGGGCTCCATCCCGGGGCAGCCCAAGCTCTCCAGAGGCCCCCAGAGCGGACTTCTAATCCTGAAGTCATCTCCTCCAAGGCCTTGTGTTCAGGCACATGTTGTTGGACAGCTGCCCTCTCTATTTGGTGTGAAAGTGTTAGTTGCTCAGTCATGTCTGACTTTTTGTAACGTCATGGACTGTAGGCTCCTCTGTCCATGGAATCCTCCAGGCAAGAGTACTGGAGTGGTTAGCCATTCCCTTCTCCAGGGGATCTTCTTGACCCAGGGATCGAACCCAGTACTTCTGTATTATAGGCGATTCTTTACCGGCTGAGCCACCAGGGAAGCCTGGTGTGGAGAGAACAAATTTGAAGGTGAAATAGGTGAGGTTCAGTGGTAATTCAGTCGAAAGGTCTGATTTGTGGGAGACTGACTTGGTTTCTTTGGGAGCTTACTTTCACTGGAGAACTGGCTTGAAGAGGTGATGAGCTTTATACGGTGGAGGTCTCAGGCCATGAGACTGTCTACCGTAATTTGCAGGGCCCAGTGTGAAAGGAAAATGTGGGACCTCTTATTAAAAAATGAAGAAGACAGACTTCCCTGGCATGTAGTGGTTAAGACTCCACACTCTCACTGGAAGGCGCATGGGTTCGATCCCTGGTCAGGGAGCTAAGATCTCAAAAGCTGCACAGCAGCCACAAAAGAAAAAAATATCCTGTGTGCCACCACTAAGACCTAGCATAGCCAAATAAATACATTTTTTTAAAAAATGGGCAAGAATTTCAAGGTGGTGATAGCAGAGCATTAAACCAAGCCCAGAGCCCTTCTAAGCATGGCCACGTGCCGCTGCACGTGTTACACATCTGTGAAGCCAGCCCTGTTAGGCAGGCAAGGGGCATGTTTCACTGAAAGGCCGGGTTGATGGGGAGGAGCTCCAACTTCCGCATGTCCAGTGGGGCTGACAGTTGGAGACAGAGGTAGTGGTGGTCCCTGTGAGTCAGTGGGGCCCTCTGATCCTTGCATCAGAGATTTCATGTGTCCAAAGGAAGAGACTCAGGCCAGTGGCCTCCCGAGGAAGCCCCAGGATGTCCTGGTCTGTGAGCCTCGGGTTTTCTCCTGTCCTTGACCTGTTCCATCCCCTCCCTCTCCCCTGCCAGACTCTTTGGATGTGCACTCAGTCACCGGCATCATCGTGGGCGTCTGCCTGGGCCTCCTCTGCCTCCTGGCCTGCATGTGTGCCGGCCTGCGCCGCAGCCCCCACAGGTGGGCGGAAGGACTGGTCTGACCACAGAGAGGAGTAACTTCCTCTGCAGAGAAGAGAGAGCAGGGAAAGTTGCTGTAGCCCCTCCTGGGGGCCCCGTTAAAGTTGTCTGGGATGAAGGGGTTGGAGTGAGGTCCTCGTGAGAATGCGGAGCGGAGTGGGTTTAGGGAAGCCCCAGCGTATCCCCTCGGTAAGGGCTGGCATAGCATAGCTGCCTCTCCTGCTTCCTTGGTGGTGGTTGTTAGTCGCTCAGTCGTGTCTAACTCTTTGCGACCTCATGGACTCCTTGGTAGCTGCTAGCGTCTTGCAAAGAGGGCCCCCAAATCTCCAGATGCCCAGAGCCCAGGGAGGAAGGATCTCAGTGCAGGTGGCAGCTGTTGTGAACAGTCACAGAATTTCTTATCCATTGCACAGATGGTGAAATTAAGTCTCAGAGATGGGTATGAACCTGCCCAGGGACATAGGCTGGACTAATCCCAATCCCACCCCTGCCCCTCTCTTTGACCGCACTGTCTGTTCCCCATCTTCCCTTCCAGAGAAGCCCTCCCGGGGCTGTCCTCCTCGGCCACTTCTGGGAACCCCGCACTGTACTCCCGAGCCCGCCTGGCCCCGCCCAGCCCCCCAGCTGTCCATGAACTGGAGTCCCTTGTGCACCCTCGTCCCCAGGACTGGTCCCCACCGCCCTCCGACATCGAGGACAGGGCTGAAGTGCACAGCCTTATGGGTGGTGGCGCTTCTGCTGGCCGGGGTCACTCCAAGAGAAAGGTGAGCCTGGAGCCGGGGAGGTCCGAGCCCCACACTGCGGTTCATTCCCAAATAGGACATTAGGGGGCGCGAGAGCACGCTGTGTGACCCTGCGAGAGGACCGCTACCCCCTCCCCTCCCTGGACCAGCTGCAGAAGAAAAGGCTCTCCCTCCTCTTTGAAAGGGTTGGCAAGGCAGGGAAGCAGATGGGCCTCCATCTCTGGCAGAATAGGTCAGCCTGGTTCTCAGGAAGGAGGGGAGAGCCCCCGAGGGGCTGTTGGCGGGTGACTCAAGGTGGCCAGAACGCACCTCATGCTGGGAGCTGGGGAGAGCTCTAAGACCCAGTTCTCCCCAGTGTGGGGGAAGGAGGCTGGTCAGGCAGGCCGTGGCCAGGTAGGACAGGGACCCAGATGCGGTGCGTCCACACAGGGAGGGTCCTGTCCATCCTGGCAGTGGTGGCTCGTCCTGCATTCTCTGACCAGCCAGCTCGAACCCCTGAGTCTTTTCTCACCCTCTCCCTGCCTCTGTGGTGAAGGAGACCTTGCCTGGCTCAGAAACTCCTGGGCTGTTCTGCAGGAGCGTCTTTCTATCCTCAAATTCACCCCTAGACTCTCAGCCCATTTTGTGCCTGTCCCCACTGCCTTGGGAGGGAAGTAGAAAGGGGGCCAAGAGCCTGTGGAGGGGCTCCAGCCGTTTCCTGGGTATACCCTCAGCCAAGCCCTCAGCTCTTGCTTCTTTCCTGTGCAGATCTCCTGGGCTCAGCCCGGTGGGCCCAGCTGGGCAGGTTCCTGGGCAGGCTGTGAGCTGCCCCAGGCAGGCCCCATGCCGTCTCTGACTCGGGCCCTGTTGCCCCCTGCTGGAACTGGGCAGACACTGCTGCTGCAGGCTCTGGTGTATGAGGCCATAAAGGTCAGTGTCCTGGAAAGAAGGGGAGGGAAGGAGAGAAGCGTCCCATGCTTAAGAGCAAGTAGTGAATCTTCTGGAGACCCCTGGTGGTAACGTCCCCGGGGGTAAAAGTCGAGCCTGGAGACCCTCGGAGCCTCTAAAGGTGAGTGGGTGGAGGGCAGGCCAGTGTTTGGGAAGAGTCCCTCCTCGAGCTAGGCAGAAGTGGGCCACTGCAGAATTCCCATGGATCTGAGGGTGCACCAATCTGACTGCATTCAGCCCTTCTTCGAGTTCACGGAGCCCTGCCTGTATCTGGTATTTCTGAAATTCTGTGACAAGGGCAAATCGTAGTGTTTCCCTGCCTTCCCACGGATCTGATCATCATCTCCTGGAGGACAGTCACTGTTCTTCCCTTACCAACTCCCGCATGATATATAAAGGGCTCTAGGCTGGGGGTCAGCCTCTCTCCACCCCGAGAATGACAGTCATTCTTCTGATGGTCACGCTCAGTGATGGTTTTTGTGTTCTCTGCTCTGACCAGGGCAACGGGAGGAAGAAGCCTCCCCCAGCCTGCAGGAACCAGGTGGAGGCCGAAGTCATCGTCCACTCTGACTTCAGTGCATCCAATGGGACCCCTGACCTCCACCTCCGAGATCTGGAACCTGAAGATTCCCTGCCTTCAGAGGCTCCTGACCTCACTTCGAGTGTTGTGGATCTTGGTCAAGGGGAAGACTGGCTGGACCGGGAGCCAGGAGGGTGTGAGCAAGCAGCCCCTGGGCCAGCAGACTCACCTGCCTGCCAGAGGCAGCCAGCGATACTTGCCCCTACTCGGACCTCCAGTCTAGTGAGGCTCTGGAGGAGGCCCCTGGGAACAACTGCCAGCCAAAGGCCTCCTGCCCTCCAGGAGCCAGCCCAAGCCTGCCCAAAGCCCCAGTTCCGTCCTCCTCTACTTAGCTCCCCTAGAGGGCACCGTTTGGGACAGGCTGGTTTGGATCATGCGACATGACGCGTGTGGCTACACGTGTACGCGTCTCTGCCTGCAAGTCATCAAGCCACTTGGAGCCTCCTGGGGTGCTTTGGCTCGGGGAGAGGAAGGGTTGGATTATTCACTCCTCCCATACTCTGTGACACATGTGACGCACAGTTACATGTGATGTGCACATGTGTGAAGCACGTGTGTGTGCTGGTTGGTGAGCTGGGAATCTCTGGGCCAGGCAGTCTCACTGTGGCCTAATTGATCCTCCAGGTCAGGACACTGCCCCAGAGTGGTCTGTCCCCAGCCCTGCGGGCCCCTACTCTGTCACCCAGCCTTTTATTACACACTCTGAGAGTGTCTCCAATGCCTTGTCTGACAAAGACAGCCCTGGCCCACTTTCCGGTTGGGCTGGGCTGAGTGCAAGTAGCCTCTGAATGCCTGACACTTTAGTTGCATCACCTCCCATCTGCCATGTGCCCCGAGCCCAAATTGAGAGGGTGACTCCAGCTCCCCTCAGAGCGAGTCTGCACCTAATTTTGAAATTGGGGAAGTGCCTGGTTTTGAAAACCTGCTTTCTCTTGCTCTCGCTTCTCTCCTCCCCCTCACTGCTCTAGGGTCTTGTTTCCCTGTGCCCCTGTTCTCCGGGGCTCTGTCCTCTCCTCTCTGGGGCTTCTGTCTGTCTCTGCTGTCTCTCTCGCGCCTCTCCCACACTGTGTCATGAGGCTCTCCTGCCTGGGTTCAGTCTCAGCACCCTTCCCTCACAACACGACTACCTCATGTCTGTTTGGGGCCGTGATGGGACTCCTGTGTCCGCCGTCCACTTCAGCCTCATCCTCCTGCCCCTGCTTCTCTGTGCCTCTGTAGACCCCATCCCTAGGCAGACTGCACACACCCAGTGCGGGCTGGGAGAAGACCTTTCAGCTTCCCTTGCATCTTTCTCCCTGGGATTGAGACTGAAGGGTTCTCCTTAGAGAGGATGAATGCAAGTCATCCTTGGCGGTTTTGAGACAGGGAAGGGGGAACAGGACCCAGAGGCTTGGGATACATTATTCCCTCCCTTCCATGCGGTAAGTCTGGTTTGCTGGACAGAGGCCTTTGAGGCACCTTCCTTCCCAGCTGGAGCTTGAAAGGGACAACGTGTGGGAATTAGGGGCTGGGCAGCCCCTTCGCTTCCCACTCTGGGTGCCTTGTCCAGGAACTGACAGGGTGGGGCTGGGAGGAATCTCATCCTCTAGGGTGCTGGAAGTAGGGTCTTCGCACAAGACAAGGGTGATGGGCTCATCTCATTTTGCTCTTTCTTTAAATTCAATCCTGGAGTCACTTTCTGTTGACCCCCCCACACAGGGACAAGCCTGACTTGCACCATTTATTTGATTTTGCGCCTCAGCCTCTCAGAAGAGCATTTAGTACTAAGTCTCTCCTCCCTGAATTCACCTTTTTTCACTGAGCAGCAAGCGCATCAAGGGTTAACTCTGGCTTCTGAGCCAAATTAGAAATAACCAGTCTATCTTTCCTTTTTTTTTTTTAATGGTGAAACGTCTCTCAGTGGAGTTGCAGCTTCCTCAGACCCTTTCAGCATCTGTGTTTATTACACTCGGGTGTCACTCAGGTTTGACATCCGTACCTACATTTCCTCCTCCTCCCCCTTCAGGCAGCCTATGATAACACTAAAGATTATTAATGTTGGTTTTGTATCTCGTTAAGGACAGAACTGTCATTTGTACTATTTCTGTAGCATTCAGCATTGCTGTGGCTAACGCTACTATATATGTTTCATCACTGCTCTGAAGGTCAAAAGCCTCATTTTATTTGGCTGGTTTGATTTTTTTTTTCTTTTTTTTCCTAAAGGGGAAAAAAAAACTGTCCTGAATTAAATAGCTGTTTTAACAGTAGGCTCTTAGCATTACACCACATAGTCATTTTTCATGTTCTTGTTTAACAGGCACTGAGGTTCTGGTTTAAATTAAATAGCTGCAAATGAGACAATTTATAACCCATTAGGTTGGGTGGAAAATTGTTTCTCAAAAGCAAATAAGTAATAAATCTGGTATCTGCCTATAACTCACAGTTGATAAGAACATGGCCATTACTCACTAGCATTATATATGATTTGGGCTGTGGGTAATTTGGAAGTGTTAGGTTTGTGTCTTTGTAGCAGTATTTTTATTAGAAAAGAGTCCATTGGCCTTTTACAGGGTATTAATCCTTTTGTCACCTACCATGGATGCCTTATGGTTTTTGAGTCTCATTTAAAAAACCTTTCCTTGATGCATGACAAGTATAATCGGTACCTGCTCATTTATTTGTCTGTAGTTTTGCTGTATTATTTAATTATTTTTCCAGCATTTTTTTCTCCTTACAATTATGATATTCTTTAGTGTTAAGCCAATGCATTGATCATATATCTGTCCCTGTAATGAATTAATAAACTATTTTCCAAAAATGTTCTTGTTTTTAGAACCAAGTGACTAGAATTTCTTCAGCCTTTCTGCCCTAAAGAATGTATTTCTTACCAGGATGGGAAATGTTGAGTTTTGAGCAGAAGAGCAGGTGGTTATAAGAAAGAACTGGACTTTCTCTGAAGAAGAGGGAAACCATCAACACTGTTGATGGGAATGTAAATTGGTGCAGTCACTGTGGCAAACAGTATGGAGGTTTCTCAAAAAACTAAAAATGGAACCACCATATGACCCAGCATTTCCACTCCTGGGTATATAACATAACAAAAACACTAATTTGAGAAGATACGTGCATGTCAATGTTCACAGCAGCATTATTTACAATTGCCAAGATATGGAAGCATCCTAAATGTTCGTTAACAGATGAATGGAGAAAGACAATGTAGTATGGTTAAGCAATGAAATACTGCTGCGCTAAATCGCTTCAGTCATGTCCGACTCTGTGCGACCCCATGGACGGCAGCCCACCAGGCTCCCCCAACCCTGGGATTCTCTAGGCAAGAATACTGGAGTGGGTTGCCATTGCCTTCTCCAATGCATGAAAGTGAAAAGTGAAAGTGAAGTCACTCAGTCGTGTCCGACTCTTAGTGACCCCATGGACTGCAGCCTACCAGGCTCCTCTGCCCATGGGATTTTCCAGGCAAGAGGACTGGAGTGGGGTGCCACCGCCTTCTCCAATGAAATACTACTCAGCCATCAAAGAGAATGAAGTTCTGCCACTTGCAACAACAAGGATGGACTTGGAGGGTATCACGCTAAGTGAAATAAATTAAAGACAAATACTCTATTATATGTGGAATCTAAAAAATACAACAAACTAGTGAATATAACAAAAAAGAAACAGAGATATAGAAAACTAGTGGTTACTGTGGGGAGAGGGGAAGGAGCAAGATAGGAGTAGGTCCATACTATTATAAAATAAGCTCCACAGATATGTTGTGAAACACAAGGAATAGAGCCAGAATTTTATAACTATAAATGGAGTATAACCTTTAAAATTATGAATCACTGTATTGTACACTTGTAACTTATACAATATTGTACATCAACTATATTTCAATAAGGTAAAAAATAGGTTACTCAGACTCCTAGGACAGGAACTACTCCCCCCACCTCAAAAAAGGAACTGAACCATCTCCCTCCCTCAGCAGGCACTTAGAAAAAACACCTGAACTTAGGAAAGATGCTTTCTTTGATGGCATTCTTTTAGTCTCTTCAAGGATCTCTTTTCATCTGGACACACTTTTTTTTTAACCTTTTCGGATGCAAGAGAGGAGTGAACCACCAAACTGCAGAGATTGGGTTCGACAAACCTTCTTTGTATAAATCTGGCTTCCAAAATTGCCCGTGATGCCCGTTCACACATATGGGTGCAGTGCCTGTGAGCTCAGAGACCCACACATGCACTCTTACCTTTACAATCATGCTGGTGTCCTTAACTCAAACCTAGGCACAAGAGTCATACACCAGACTCCACGCTTACACCCCACACACATCTCAGGATTACAGTTGGCAACTGCTCTGCTGGGATCTTTATAGTGCCTGGACTATGGGTGTTTTTCTACTGCTGGGAACCAAGAACCAGAGGCCTTCCTGCCCAGGACCACACCCAAAGTGGCTGGTGAACCAGCCCTGAGTTAATTGACACATTGTAGGGGGAGATACGGCACATTTTGCATGCAGGAGAATAGCCATTATTTGCATATCACTCTCAGACCAAGCGTTGTGATAAAGAAGAATTAAACACTTGTCAAAATGAATTTAAAATGACAGCAACTCAGGACACCAATTTGACCTCTCCTGAGTCTAGGACAAGCCAAGAAGGGGTTGTTGAGAATTCAAACCCTGCAGGAGGGAGTTTCAGGCCTTTTGGCCCAGAGAAGGCCCCCACCCGTCCCTTTCCTATGGCCAATAGAGGCTCATCCTTCCTGCCCTTCCTTGTAAGGAAATTGGTTTGGGACTTCGGTGTGTTCCCTGACCCTGAATTTCTCCATTGCCTCCTACTGCTTGCTCATATGTCTCAAGTCTTGTTCATCTTCCAATTGCTACTTCAGAGTCCCTGGGCTGCACAAACTAGTAAACTTACCTGATTTCTGGAGGCCCTTTCTTTACATATCTGCATCAGAATTAGTCTTATATATGTTAACACTCCTGCTCTGCAATTTCACATTTGGTATCAAAAGAGAGATGTAATCACTCCTCTGCCTGACCAATTCAATGCCAATAGCTGAGTAAGGCAGAGACTACTCTCTTTAAACCTCTTGCTCCTCGAACTTAGTAGCTGCTCAGTAATTTTGATGGACTAGCACATCATGCTGAACTCAACAGAAGATCATTTAATAGCTAGTGGCCAAGACTGATGGTCTCTGCAGGCCAGCGTGGGGCTGTATCTCCTAAGAGGCATGCCTATCTCCCGTGACAATCCTCACCTGAGACTGATGTCGTCTCCTTTTACCTCTCTGACATGAAACATTGAGTCTTTGTGGCATGGAAGTGTTATTGGGAATGTTAACTTTCAGTGTGCTAGTCCAGTTATCAGGTCATTTGTCATGACCTGTATTCTTTACACTTCCTTGAGAGTGAGCAGGGGAGACGGGATATCTTTATCTTTCAGATGCGCTCTGAGAGTGACTGCCCGGGTTTGCTGAACTAACCAGCAGGGAGAAGTGGGGTTAGAACCCGCCTTACTTTAGCGTCCTCATTGTCCTGTTAGGTAGGTCTGCTCTCTCAGGGCCCTGGACCAAGCCGCTTCCCACTCTTCCTCCCTCCTGTCCACCCAAGCGCCACAACTCTTTGGTCTAAAGAGGCCAACCTTGCAGCTAAACGTCCTAACCTTTGGGGGGAAGAACCAGAAACCCATGGAAAACCGAATCTTTGACAACTTTGTGCAGCTTTTAGGGAATTA
The DNA here is from genome assembly GCA_006408695.1 of Aepyceros melampus. Lineage (NCBI taxonomy): Eukaryota > Metazoa > Chordata > Mammalia > Artiodactyla > Bovidae > Aepyceros > Aepyceros melampus. The sequence continues at coordinate 49,753 of SJXQ01010513.1, forward strand.
TCTCGACAATACAGACTTGGACATGGTGCAGAAGGGCGCAGCAGAAAGAGTGGGTAGGAGAGAATCCGGCAGCTTTGCGTGTTTCTCCGCAACCCGGTCCTACTCCGCAGTCCACTGGGTTTCCACTCCCCCAGCCCCCCAAGTTCGGAGCTGGCCCGCGGGGAGGGGTCCGGGGCTGCAGCTCTGGACGGCGCCCGCCGCTCCGGCCCCAGTTCAAAGCGCAGGGGGCGCGTCCGCCGCGCAGCCGGGAATGTCCGGCCGCTTAAAGCGCTCGCCGGCTCTTTTGTTCCCCAGACCCGGCCTCCGGGGAGAA
>SJXQ01010513.1:71397-95368 GCA_006408695.1 Aepyceros melampus
TTGGTTTTTCTCCGAACCGGGCTATCACAGTAGGTGCCCCCAAGAGCCCACTGGTGTAGAGGGGAGCCCCGGGGCAGTCTCGTAGCCCCCGCCGGGCTTCCGTGGGTAGGGGGTGCGCGGAGGGCTTCCTCCGTGGGGAGGCGGGACCTGCTTCCTCAGTTTCCCTGGGCCGGCCGGGTCCACCCGGGCGCAGCTGGGGCATTTGCCCCGCTGGGGGGAGGGGGTGGCGGGAAATGGTGCCTCGCTCGCCCCAGCGACATCAAACCCTCGTTTGGCGTGCGAGGACAATGGTTGTCTTATTTTCTCCATTCGCCGCGCACAATGCCGGATTCTCTCATTCACCCGCGGCGGTGTGAGCGAGGTAATTAGCCAGCGCCATTCAGCGCGGACACTACTGCTATGCGGGGGGGCGAGGACGCCCGCGTCGGCGGGGATTAGCCGCGGCTCGGGGTGTGCAGCTGCGGCCACTTCAAAGGGGCCCGACGGCCGGCCGGCTGTGGGAACCGGCGCCGCCTCCCCCGGGAGCCGCCCCGCCGGCTCGGCCCGGGCCCGGCGGACCGGACGCGGCTGCTCCTCCCCGGCCCGCAGCCGCCCGCCGCGCGCTCTCCGCCGGCGCAGGCTCGGCACTGCCCGGGCCCCGAGCTCCGGGGTCGCTCCCCGTCACACTCCCACTTTCATCAGGACCTCAAGGGCTTTTTTTTTTGTTTTTTTCTCCTCTTTTGAGTCCCGGGAGTCAAAGGGCAAAGAGGGGAAGGTGGAGGGAGGAGCAAGGGGGGATGGGAGCTTGACACAAAGCGCTGACCTCTGCCGAGCGGAGCAGATGGTCCCACTTACTCCTGCCGCCGAGCGAGCGGCTCTCAGGGCCCCAGGCTCGGGGGCCCTGACCCTGCCCGGCAGCCGAATGCCAGCACTGGGGGCCCCGCGGGGGCCGGGCTCCCACATGCTCCACCCGCCCGGCTGCTGGCTCCTGGCATTGGAGTCAGACTGCCTGGACTAACTAGCTGGCCTCGTTGCTGGAGGGGTGGATGAGTGGATAGGGTTAGGGGTGCTGGGCTGAGAATCTGCCCTTGTTGGATGCTGGAGCTCGGGGGACGATAAGGATTCTCGAGAACCTGCCAGTCCAGGGGGTTCCAATGCTGGCCGTGCACATGTGACAGCCTCCTGCGCTTTCATAGTAATAATAGAAATTCCTGAGCACCGCGCCAGAGCAAGGAAGTGGAGTCTGGAAATCTGCACTGTTACTCAACACCCTAGATTATTCTGATACACAGTCAGGTTTGAGAAGAGGAGTAGGGGTGCTTAGTCCCAAGTCCTTCATTTCATTGAAGAAGCTGAGACTCAAGGCGGGAAAGTAACTTGCCCCAAATAAACAATGAGTTGTGGCAGGGTGGGGACTTGGGTGGAAGAGAAGATAATGTGTAATGAATGACCCCCAAGATCATATGACCCCTAACGCTAGCATTCAGGACACAGTTAATGAAGACTTACTATTTACCTAGTATTTGTTCTAGTGCTGGCAGTAGAAAGGCAAATGAGACCATTCTGGGCCCATAAGGGACTCATAGGCTAGTAGGTGATTGATGTGTAAGCAACAGATTCTGATATGTTTTGTTAAAGGCTAGGAGAGAGGCACAAAGGCAACACATTCAAGGCAGAAATTAATTCTGCCTCCTTTGGGGGCTGTAGAAGATGAGATGCTAGTAGAGAAAATGGCAAAAGAGTTCCAGGCAAATGGGGACAGCAGAGGCAAAGAGAAGTATGAACATCTATGATATGTCTGGAAAAGACAAGCCTGTCTCACACGGTCGGAGTGCAAATTACATGAAGAGAGAACTAGCTGCCTTTGAAGCTGGAAAGATGAATCGGGATCTAATAATGAAGACCTTTAATGCCATCCCAAGGAGACTACCTTGATTCAAGGCAATGGAGAACCACCAAAGGTGTTAAATTGGATATTCAGGAAGATGATTATGGCTTCAGGATGGACTAAGAAGAGGAGGTGTGTCTGACGCTTTGCAACCCCATGGGCTGTAGCCCGCCAAGACCTCTGTCCATGGGGATTCTCCAGGCAAGAATACTGGAGTAGGTTGCCATGCCCTTCTCCAGGGGGTCTTCCTAACCCAGGGATTGAACCCAGGTCTCCCACATTGCAGGCGGATTCTTTACCAGCTGAGCCACAAGGGAAGCCCAAGAAGCGGAGGAAAGGAGCACTAGAAATGGGAAGACTGGACAGGGGAAGCTATTACAGAAGCAGTTGAGAGTGTTGAGAGCATGAGCCAAGGCAGTGGGAGCAATAAGGGAGGTTAGCCCGTGATTAGTGACCAGGTGACTGTAGGGGAGAGGGCGACAGGTGTGGCAGTGACCACTTGTTTTGTTCTAGCTTGGGTAGTTGGCCCATGGTGAGGATCTAACCAAGAATCGCAAGAAAAGGAAGAGGTTAGGGGTGGATGTGGTGAAACCTTTGAATTTAAGGGAAGGCTTTTGAAACCTATAGAAGATTCCTAGGGCTGTGGGAGACCTCTGACAACTAGAGGACAGCAGTGGCGTTCACCAAATAAGTCCGTTTCCAAGAGCTGGTGGCCAGCCAAGAAAATTCATGATCCCCTCATGGAATGCAGGCCTCCTCTCTCCTCCCCTAAAAGATAAGGCTTCTCCTGCAGTGTTGCTGGGGTGGAGGGCCTGCAGGCCTTAAACGATCATGGTTCAGAGCTGAGCCGCCAGAGATTCTGTAGAATCATGAGAGATAAATACAGCATCAGATCAAGGTTTGAGAAGAGGAGTCCTTTCATGGGAGGAGAGAGACCATTTCACCTAGTGTTAGCCCAAAATATTAATGGTATGAACCTTACAGATTATCTTGTCTACCCTCCTCCACTCCCATTTTAAAAATGAGAAAACCAAGGTTGAAATGGAAAGGTCACATAAGGAATCTGACAGTCAGACATGATCAGGTCACCCCTCCATTACCTAATGCCTGCTAGATTAGTCCCCTACAAATCCTAATATATGGTTCTGGAAATTTGGGGGCAGTGTCTGTTTTTGTTGAGTTGTCCTCGTGGTCACGTGAAGCAATTTACTTAATAGCTCCAGCCTGCGACCCCTAGCCAGAGGGCCTTCCGGGAGGTGAGGGAGATCCGGTATCCCGACCAGAATGACGGAAGTTAAGGATGTCGTGGGCCCGGGCACGTTTACATAAGGAAGATTGGTGACGCTGACACAGGGGGAGACGTGCAGTCTGGAGAGGGCCCCGCCGGGCCTGGACAGTTTCAAGTCTAAGGCAGAGAGGGATTCCCAAGCTGACTCCTAGCCCCCGACCCTGCACCCTCGGCTGCCGCCTGCAAGCATGTGTGTCTCAGGCTGTAGCCGGGTAGACTTTGTAATCGGCCCAGTTCAACTCGTCCATTTTACAGAGGAGGAAATAAAGAGTCCCGGAGAGGGGCTTTGGCTTTCTCAAGACCCAGTTATTAAAAGGACTGAGACAGTCGCGGCGACCCTTCTCTTTAACACATGCACCTTCCCTCTCCTGCCCCACCACCCCCACTCACCCCATGGAAGCCACTAGCATCTCAATGCTTTGTCTTCTTCCTGCAAAACCCGGAAAATAAGTTACTCCTCTGTTTTGTAAGGCCTGACAAGTGACAGGAATAACTCTGCAGGCTCCATCTTTGCAGCTTGGTTTCTTGGTTTGCCGATTTCCACGAGCACGCAAGTGTTCATGGAAGGGCTACCTGGGGACTGGCGTTTGGGTTGTTTATTATTTACCTATGTTAATAGAATGTAGGAAACGTGTGGGCTCAGTGACCATTAGGAGGCTAATAACACTGTCATATCATGGTGCTTATCTGCATTAGTTACGCTCTGTGAAACCTACCTCAAACCCTGGGGGAATTCAGTTAAAGTGAAGCCTGCTATGTCATGGGTGTCTCTGAATGTATGTAGGCATGATACTTTTAAGAGTCTAGGATATCATGTGCTTCTGTGATTTTCTGTGCCATTGTTCAAAGGTATGGTCAGTCGTGTTTGAGAAGCATTTGAATGTGTGTGTCTCACAGCTGTGATGCAAGGAAAGAGCATGGGTTAGAACATTTAAGTTCAAATGCCTGCTGTGGCATCATTAAATGTTAATGTGTGAGCATCATTATTAAATGACTGTGTGACCTTAGGCAAGTCACTTAACCTCTCTGTGCTTCAGAAGGGCTAATAATCCCTGCCTCTCAGGGTTATACTGACATAATCTCTTAGCTTTGCTCATCAGTGGCGTCTGCAGGTTTCTGGTTTTCAGGGTCACAGGACTATGATCATACCTAAGACTCTGCCTCTGGTGTTTTCACCTTTCTGATATTTCTGGGAGCTTGGGTAGAAAGTCTAAAGACAGGGTCTGTGGGAGGAGGGAATTTGCCCCAGGGTGCCAGGACATCCTCTTGACACATTAGCAATCAGTAAGTATCTGTTGAATGAATACTTAGAGTTGATTTAGTGGGTGTGCTATGTAAACATAGGACAGACGACTGTATTTCCCAGACCAGAACATATCCTCTGACTCATTGCCTGATATGTGGGAGCAAAATATTTGAAGTTGGGACTGCTTTTGAAAACCTAGCAGTGGAGTGGGTAGGGTGGTCTCATGGGGTGAGTGATTCTCTTCGCCTTTCCCTTCCTGCGTGTAGGGGCCACACTGACACCAGCGGAACACACCCACCTAGTGGCTAGCCAGGATGCCACGTTGGGCAGGGCCTCACCTGTGTCCCACAGCACACTCCACCAGACACCTTTACACCCTCCATGGTGGGCTGGAGGTAAGGGAGGGATGGGGAGTCCACTGCTTGATGTGGAGAAAGAACCGGAGCCTCCGAATTATGGGCTGAATAATTGAAAGGAGGGCTTTGAGAGGTTTTATGCTCTTTGGGCAGTAAAAGCCCAGCCCAGAGACTGCAGAGAGCCCGACTGCCTCCCCTGCAGCTGTGCCTTGGGTCTTCCTGTCCGTTGGAATCAAAGATCAGGCCATAAAGATTTGGTGCTCACCAGCCTACAGTGGGCCAACAACTGGATGCAGGGACTTTCCCAAGCTGAGTCTGGCCCCCCACTGTCCCCCACTCCTCCCATTTGTCAGAGGTGGCTGCCAGGAGGCAGGGGAGAGACGTGGATTTATGGCTGCTGACTTGAAAGACAAAGTTGCCTTTAGCAGGTAGTAGACAGTAGACATGGCTAAAGAAAGGCAATGCCAAAGAATGTTCAAACTACCACACAATGGCACTCATCTCACATGCTAGCAAAGTAATGCTCAAAATTCTCCAAGCCAGGCTTCAACAGTACGTGAACTGTGAACTTCCAGATGTTCAGGCTGGATTTAGAAAAGGCAGAGGAAGCAGAGATCAAATTGTCAACATCCGTTGGATCATCGAAGAAGCAAGAGAGTTCCAGAAAAACATCTACTGCTTTCTTGACTATGCCAAAGCCTTTGACTTTATGGATCACAACAAACTGTGGAAAATTCTTAAAGAGATGGGAATCCCAGACCACCTTACCTGTCTCCTGAGAAATCTGTACACAGATCAAAAAGCAACAGTTAGAAATGGACATGGAAAAACGGACTAACTCCTAATTGGGAAAGGAGTACTTCAAGGCTGTATACTGTCACCCTGCAGGGGGGGGGGGGGGGGGGGGGGGGGGGGGGGGGGGGGGGGGGGGGGGGGGGGGGGGGGGGGGGGGGGTCTGGGGTTCAGGGGCCTAAGGCAGGGGGTAAGGGGCTTGAGGAGGGGGACAAAAGGATCCAGAGGCTTCTCAGAGCAGGGTCACCAGGCAAAGGCCCAGATGAATCAATCACCCCCAGCAAAGCTGAGCAGGGCCTCTGAGCCATTGCAGTCTTCTGGGGCTGTTTGTAAGCCCCAGATACCATCCACCCACACCCATCCACCCAAACCCCACACAGAGCCTCCTCCCCCCAAAACACCATACTCCCTGGATTCAAAACAAAACCTTAATTCAACTCTCAGACTTCCCTTTGGAGGCTCGGGGAAGTAAATAACAGGTCTTCTGAGATCATACTTTGCTCCATCCCAAATGTCAACAGTTAATGTGGGTGCTCTTCCCTAACAGAGCCAAAGTCATGTGCAAGGCGGGGACCCAGATATTGGGCAGACTGGGACAGAGGGTTAGGAAGGGTGAGCCTGGGCCAGAGAAGCCTGATGATAAAACCAGTACCCATGGGGACTGTGGCAAGCTGCCAGCCTCCCCAGGACTCAGGACCCTCTGCCATCACCTCCCTCCTTCCCATTCACATGTAGAGATAGGACATTTACAAGTGCTTTGTGGAGTTTAAAGGGCACAGGAGGTGGGACTTGGCTGGCCTCCTCACCCTCCAGGGTCACTCTGCCTGGTGGGTCTGGGTGGAGCCCGGAGTAGCTGTAGGGTGCCAGAGTTCAGCAGGTGCTTTAACTGCACCTCAGAGAGCCACATCCATCCCCCGGAATGAGCCTGGCCAATAAAGGCATGAGTTTATGGGCTTCATAAACATTTTACTAGAGAAGTCAAGGCCTCAATTACCCAATGGCTTCTTCCAACTGACAGCTCGCCTATTAGAGCCTTTGTGAAGCCCCCAGGCAGAAGTGAAATAGAAGCCGAGTTTGGTTTATACCCCGCTGCTCCCTTCCCACTGCACTGACCCTCTCACCATTCAAGCCTTGCAAATTCTATCTTTACTCGCTTTTTTCAGAGCCTCTACCGCTAACTCTCTGAGCCTTTGCCTGTCCATGAGAATATGGCTACTCTCTTGGAGGAGATGGCTACCAACCCCCAATCCTACCGTGCTCTACCATAACCTCAGCACCTTTTTTTTTTTTTTTCTTAATTTTCTCGGCTGTGCTGTGCGGCATATGGGAATCGTAGTTCCCTAGCCAGGGATTGAACCCAAGCCCCTTGCATTGTAAGCACAGAGTCTTAACCACTGGTTCACCAAGGAAGTCCCATAACCTCTCAGCATCTTTTAATTCAATTCCTCTATTTTCTCTCAACAATAGGTAGCAAGATTTTGCTATTTTCTGAGGACTGTGCCAAGTACTTTACAAACAGGTCTCATTGATTCCCCCCAGTGCAGCGGCTCTAACGACACGAACTATTATCAACCTTATTTTTATTAGTATAAGTGAGAAAATAGAGGTTCTGAGAGACTGAGTAACTCACTCAGTGTCAAGAGCTGAGAGTGGTGGTGTTGAGTTTTGTACTCGTTCAGTCTCATTCCAGAGCCTGTACCATTAACCTCTTCACTGGACCGTTCCCTCAGAATGCTCTTAGCAAGTATTCCCCCACCAGGAGCAGAAATCTTGCTGTGTGAGGCCTTCCTGCCATGCAGAGAGGCAATCAAACGTGGGCCTTGTCAGCAGTCTCTGAATCCATGTGGCCGGGAGAGAGGGGATCTGGCAGGGGCAAAGCTGGGCTAATGATGACGATACAGAAGAGTGGGGGCGGCTCTCCGGTGGGGTAGAAGGAGAGAGGAAACGGTGCAGAAGGCAGCTGTGGGTCTGAGGCTTTGCCTTGGGTGTGGGCCAGTGCTGTCCAGCAGGATTTTCTGTGACGACGGAAGTATTTTATTGGCGTTGTCCCATAAGGTAGCCTGTAGCCACTTGTGGCTGCTGAACACTTGAAAGGCAGTTAGTGAGTCAGAGGAACTGAATTTGTAATTTAATTTGAAGTGACCGCATGTGACTAGTGGCTACCGTATTGGATAGCACAGGGATGGTCACTACAGCTGATAGCTGAAATCTGCTCCAGGTCCCCAGTGGTGTAAGGCTCTGTGGGTTCAGAGTGTTGCCCATGGTCTTCAGGCTCAAGACACCTGAACGTCACTCATCATCACAAGCGACTGAAGGAGTTAAGTGGGCTTCCCCAGTGGCTCAGAAGGTAGAGAATCTGCCTGCAGTGTGGGAGACCCGGGTTCAATCCCTGCGTTGGGAAGATCCCCTGGAGAAGTGAACCAAAACCCACTCCAGTATTCTTGCCTGGAGAATTTCATGGACAAAGGAGCCTGGCGGGCTACAGTCCATGGGGTCACAAAGAGTCGAACATAGCTGAACAACGTTCACTCACTCCTCTCAGAAGATGTTTCTCAGGAAACACTCCGGACCTCAAGTATTTGAAGGACTGTTACATGAAGAATAGAATTGTCTTCTAGAGCCGCAACGTCCAGTGGAAGTATAACAGAAACCACATCGATAATTTAAAATTTTCTAATAGTCACATATATTTTTTTAAAGTAAAAAATAAACAGGAAAGTTAATTTTAATAATAAACTTTATTTTACTTAATATATACAAAGTATTATTCCAACACAAAATCATTCCTTTTAAATTTTTTATAACTTTTTAATATCTTTGGACTGTCTTTAAAAATCCAAACTATTATCGTTTCAACTTCATTAGTATTTAAAACTATTAGCTATTATTATCAATTAAAATTATTATTTTTCCAACTTTTTAATTGTGGTAAAATATACGTAACATAAAATTTACTGTCTTGACCTTTTTCAAAAAATATTTATTTATTTAGCTGTGCTGGGTCTTAGCCGTGGCATGTGGGATCTAGTTCCCTGACCAGAGATTGAACCTAGGCCCCCTGCATTGGGAGCCAGGAGTCTTAGTCACTGAACCACCAGGGAAGTCCCTATCTTAACCGTTTTTAAGTGTGCAGTTCAGTGGCATTGCTGCTGCTGCTGCTGCTAAGTCGCTTCAGTCGTGTCTAACTCTGTGCAACGCCATAGACTGCAGCCCACCAGGCTCCTCTGTCCCTGGGATTCTCCAAGTACCTTCATATTATTATGCAAACCACCACCACCATCCATCTCTAGAATTCTTTTGCTCTCCCAAATGTGAATCTCTGTTCCCATTAAACAGTAATTCCTTCAACCTCTCTCCCCATCAGCCTGTGGCAACTTCCATTCTACTTTCTATCTCTATGAATTGACTCCTCTAGGCACCTCACATAAGTGGAATTACGCAGTACTTGTCTTTTTGTGACTGGCTCATTTCACTTAGCATACCACAGAGGGTGGGATGGCTGGATGCATCACGGACTCGATGGGCGTGAGTCTGAGTGGACTCCGGGAGATGGTGATGGACAGGGAGGCCTGGCGTGCTGCGATTCATGGGGATACAAAGAGTCGGACACAACTGAGCGACTGAAATGAACTGAACTGAACTGAATGTCCTCAAAGTTCATCTACGTTGTGGCACGTGTCAGAATTCCCTTCTGTTTTAAGGCTGAGTAATATTCCATGTGGGCTTCTCTGGTGGCTCAGTGGTAAAGAATCTGCCTGCCTGCCAATGCAGGAGACCCATTGGGTTGGGACGATTCCGTGGAGGAGGAAATGGCAACCCACTCCAGTATTCTTGCCTGGGAAATCCCATGGACAGAGGGTGCTGGCGGGCTACAGTCCACGGGGTTGCAAAAGAGTCAGGCACGACTTCGTGACTAAACAACAACGACAGCGATATCCCATTGTGTAAACATATTTCGTTTATCCACTCACCTGTTGATGATCACCTGAACTTCTCTCACATTTTAGCTATTGTAAATAAGGCTGCTTTGAACGTGGATGTACAGATACTTCTTTGAGACCTGTAATTCTTTGGGGGTAGATACCCAGAGGTGGAATTGCTGGGTCATATGGTGATTCTGTTTTTAAGTTTCTATTTATTTACTTATTTTGGGCAGCGCTGAGGCTTTGTTGCCGCACTTGGGCTTTCTCTAGCTGTGGTGGGCGGGCTTCTCGTTGTGGTGACCGCTCTTGTGGAGCATGGGCTCTAGTCGGGGGGCGGGGGGGTCAGTATTTCCTGCAGACAGGCCCAGGAGTTGTGGCCCACGGGCTTAGTTGTCCTGTGGCATGTGGGATCTTCCCAGACCAGGGATCAAACCTGTGGTCCCTGCGTTGGCAGACAGATTCTTAACCATTGGACCACCAGGAAAGTCCTCTTTTTTGTGTGTTTGAGGAATGCCCTCGCTGTTTTCGCTAGCAGCTGCACCAGTTAACATTCCTACCAACAGTCCACAACGATTCCATTTTTCTCCCAGGCTTGCCAACACTTGTTATTTCTGTTACTTCTTGCTGTTGCTTTGATCGTAGCCATCCCAATGGGTGTGAGGTGGCGTCTCATCATGGTTTTGATTTGCGTTTCTCTAATGCTTAGTGTCTTTTGGTTTGTACGAAATCTTTGAACTCCAGTGTGTATTTTAAAGGTAGAGCCCAACTAAATTTGGACTGGTCACATTTCAAGTGCTTAATAGCTAGCTCCTCTATGGAAAATGAAATTCTCAGGGGGAAAGTTGGAGCATTCATTGGGTGGAAGCATATGGGGTTCAGGCATGTCTCTAGTACAAAGAAAAGTGTTAACATCTGAGCTGCTTGAGGGGCAGCAAGGCATTCAGGATATCCCTGGTCCTTGTCAGGGAGGGACCCAAAGAGAGGGACTGGTCTTGATGGCCTTCGGAAGAGTTTGCAGGTTGTGGTTGTTCTTCTTGAAGGGCGGTATGAATTGGGGACAGTTGGTGTCTCAGACCCCCAGTGCCTCCGGCTTCCACAAAGGCTGTGTTTTGAACTCTCCATCCTGGCAAGATCCACTGATCTTTTTGTCATCACACACCAGACAGGAGTCTGGCTGTAGCCGAGGGCTAGAGGCTGGGCCAGGGGGATGCGGCCGGCTTCCTTCCCAGCACTCTGCCCCGACCCTTCCTGCCCCGCAGCGTCCCCCTGGAGCCTGTCTAATCAGATCCAGGCCTGACCTCGCCAGAGGTCCTGGGCCAGGAGGAAAGTCCCCTCCCCTCCCTGAGCCACTCTAGATCTGGCTCTCAGGAGAACTCCCCTCCCCTTGGGTGATTTATAGGGGTGTCCAGGAGCCATATCCTGCCTGTTTCTGCTCCTTTCCAGGCTGGTGGGTTGCTGGGCTCTCTCTCTGAACCCTTTTTCCTCATGGCGTGGGTGTACCCATAGCGGAAACAGGGAGTGGCTGGGAGATTCCTCTGCAGACTGTTTGGGGACAAAGGTACTTTCTTCTTCGCTTCTCCGCAGTGACTGCCCCCTGCAAGCAGACCTCTGTCCACCCTGTCACTCTCTCTGGTCCTCACCCCAGAGGGGCGTGCCAAAACGACCCCCTCCCATAACCCAACTTGAAGCAAGGAACCCACAGCGGCCCCTACCTGACCAACAGGTGTCAGCAGGAGAATAAAGCATTGGCAGCCACGAGCCACCTTCACATCCACCAGCCACAGACACGCTGCCACCCACACTGGCCTCTGGGCAGTGTTTCCAGCCACCACAGTGACCGTGTCTGCCATTATCTACCACAGTGGCCTCCAGGATGGCTTGCTCAGGGATCAGGGTTTTCGGAGGTCCAGTCCTCAGCCCCTCAGCCCCATGGCTGCCCAGGCACCCTTTCCCAGAGCGAGACACAATCAAGGACCGCTTCCCCTAGCTCCGTGGCCAGCTTGTACAAGCCAGTGCAGAACAGACTTGTCAATCCAACACGTCCTCCTCTGAGAGATCAGAGATCTAAGTGGCCCCGAGAAACTTTCTCCCCTGACTTCCTAAAGAAGTCAGGAGTGAACTTGGAGTGAGTGGACAATTCCCAGAGACCCCAGCTCAGCTGAGAATGGACAAAAGAAAGTGAAAGTGTTAGTTGCTCAGTCGGGTCTGACTCGTTGCAACCGCATGGACTGTAGCCTGCCAGGCTCCTCTGTCGGTGGGATTTCCCAGGCAAGAATACTAAAGTGGGTTGCCATTCCCTTCTCCAGGGGATATTCCCAACCCAGGTATCAAACCCAGGTCTCCTGCATTCCAGGCAGATTCTTTACTGTCAGAGCCACTAGGAAGCAAAGGCTTGTTTATGAAGGTGGCAGGAATCAGAGATGGTAGGCCCTGAGGAGCACCTGTTCACCCCTTCATCTGTGGAGGGGAGGGCGGGCGCTTTTGTTACACTGAAGCAGCAGAAACATGGTTCCCAGAGATGGGCCATTATGTATACTTTAAGCAACATCACTTTAGAGATGAACTTGTAGCAAAAGCAATAGAATAAAAGGTTAAAGTAAAAGAAGGGGATCCAGCATGGAGTCAGATTTGCTCTTCCTTATTACCCTCTGACACTGCCTGCCCAGGGCCTCACTGTAGTCCCCCAGGACACTGCAGGGGTACACAGGGCTGACCCAAGGGTTGAATAGGAGTGGGAGGAAAGGGAGGGAAGAAGGAGCTTCAGATAAAGAGGGCCAGCCCTCCTATTGCACCACCTGGAGCACAGCGTGCAGCCAACTGGGCTCGAGGGGTGGGATTTAGGAACCGTCTCTGGGGCTCACGCAACTTGCAGCACAGTGGTAACTCCCAACCAGCGAGAAAAGGCTAGTCCCACCTGCAGTCCACTCTGGGGTCACCTGGCCTTGGAGAGTGAACAATTTGCTGGAGAACTAAGGGACACCCCAGCACAGGGCTTAGAGCATGGAACTTCTGATATGGGGCTGGTAGAGCCACCAACTGGGCCTGGGCCTCAGTTTCCCCTTCCTAAAGTAAATGGGTTGGCTCACGATGAGTGGTTTTCAAGCACTTTTCAAAACAAAGCTACCCTTCAAAGGAGATGTTTGGCAGAATGGCAGTTAGGTGAAGCTGATAGAAAGGGAGCAGAGCAGCCCTCCTGGGTGGGGAGGGGCCCTGGCTGCCTCCCAGGGGCCCTGGGGACCTTTGAGACTCTTGTACAGTGAAAAGATGAGCAAGCCGACTCCTTAACTACTCCTTAACTACCGCCCTTTCCTGCTCCAGCATTCCTCTCCAGCAGGGCATTCAAGCCAGGCTTTGTCATTGTTTAGTTTTAGGGGGAGGAAGAAGCTTAGAAGCCAAACTTTGTTCATCCCCAGTGGCCTGAGGAGAAGCAGTCCCTTCCCTGGTATCTCTCCCCAGGCCAGCTCCTAGCTCTCTGTACCTCCAGGGAGCCCAGAATGGGAGCTGGAAACACAAAAGGATTCGGTTCCTTAATGAGGAGGCATCTGTACTCAGCAGAGCCATTAGTCCCCGCCCCAATCCCCTGGGGGACTGCAGGCTCCTCTCCAGCTGGAGTAGGGGGGGTGGGGGGAGAGGGGGGCTGTCAGGCAGCTCCCCAGCTCCTGAGTGTGTCGGGCCGGGTTGTGGGGGCACAGACAGCTGACCCAGGAGTCTGGGTCCCCTCTCCACTCCCTAGGCCTGTCTCCAGCCCTGCGCTCCTGGAGGCTGAGGCCTGGAAGCAGGAGAGGGGTCCCACTGGTGTGTCTGCCCCCTCCCCTGAACCTCTGGGCTGACCTGCAGGCTCTTGGCCAAACACAGCCTTTGGCCTGAGACTGGGTAGGCTGACTCACGATGCTCCCTTGGGATCATTTCACCAAGCCTGATGGGGACACCAGCTGGGCACTTGCCCCCCTCCCCCTCCCCTAGGGCCCAAGGTGCCCTTTGTAAGGACTAAATCTACCTGGGGACATGTGTGATGGATTACCTACACAGAAGCCACAGAAGCGGAACCATACACCAGCCACAGGAGCTGAGGGATACAAACCCCCATTCACACCCAGCCTCAGACCCTCACACCACAGCACATACACACACAGCCCCGTCCTCCCATACACACACCACCCTGCACACATGTGCAAGGAGGCGCTCACACCCATCAGCCACACTCCCAGGAGGCCCTGAAAGAGGCGGCGGCAAGGCTGGGGATTTTTATGCATGTTTATATTTAATGAACCACATGCAAATGAGACGGAGAACGTGCCACAAAGAGTCAGCCCCCAGAGACTTTGGCAAGAAGGGCACAAAGGCTTGGCCTTTCTGAGCTGCCCTGGAGTCCTGCACAGGCTGGAGGATTGAGGAGGTCTGACATGGGGTGTGCCCGTCTGCAACCAGGGAGCTGGGAGCTGGAGCTGGGACAAGCTCCAGGGTCCCTGCTGCTGTGGGGAAGGGCTCCTTCTGGGAGGGGACAACTGTCCCCATTGATGGAGTGTTGGAGGGGAGGGGCTGCCTGCCTGGACAGATGGTGAGCCGCCTTCCCGCACTTGAAGCAAAGTGGATTTTAATGAAATCACAGCCCTGGTGCTGAAACTGGGAAGCCGCGTGGGAGGGGCCCCTTCCCCGGGGCTTTACAGGTTGGGGAGTGGGGATGGCTGGGAATGAGGGTGGGCAGGGACACTTAACCAGCTGAAAATGGAGTGGGGAGAGGGGGTGGCCTACAGCCCCTCTCACGATCAGCCCCTCTCATGATCAGCCCCTCTCATGATCAGCGCTCGAGAAGAGCAGTTAGTTCAGATCCCCGAAAGGTGGGGAGGCAGTCCCTGAATATTTATGACACATTGAAATGTAGATTGGTGGGTCTGACAGTCTTCGAGAGGCTTGTCACCTTCGATGGATATACCACCCTCTTGGGGTCCATTGAGAAGCTGCAGAAGAACTGGGGATAAAGGGATGATGATGAAGGGCAAAGAAAGCCTCGGCTCTGGCCACCAGGGTCTAAGGACTGCTGGGTGACACTGGCCTAGTCACTTCCCCTCTCTGGGCCTGTTTCCTATTCTGTAAAATGTGCAGCATAATATTTAGCACCTGCATACTTTAGCTGGGGGAGGGGGGCTTCCCTGGGGGCTCAGCGGTAAAGAATCCATCTGCCAATGCAGGAGACTTGGGTTCAGTCCCTGGGTTGGGAATATCCCCTGGAGAAGGAAATGGCAACCCACTCCAATATTCTTGCCTGGGCAATCTGTAGCCCTCCAGGCTCCTCTGTCCATGCGGGTCACAAAAAGCTAGACATGACCTGTGACTGAACAACCACCACCACCACCTAAGGGGGAGTTTATAAAAAATAAATCCAAAAGCAGCTTAAAAGTGGGGAGCAGGCCCTGGGAGCAAGGCTTTCCATGACTGGCCTCTGTGTGCCCACAGCCCACTGTTTCAGGGTTAGAGGTTTATCATTCAAGAATTTGTCCATACCTTTCTCAGGGTGTCCAGCCTGGCCTATACTGTGCCTTTGGGGGAGATGTTCCCACAGGTAGGAGGCAGGGTAAGCACCGCTGTGCGATCTTAGGCCCCCACACCCTCTCCTGTCCCCTCTGCTCCTCGGCATTGTGCCTCCCCCGTGCACACTTCCTTTTCTTTCTCCAGCCATGTCAGACTTCCACGTGCATCCCCAGGCCACCGTGGGCGAGGAGGGTGGTGTGGCCCGCTTCCAGTGCCAGATCCACGGGCTCCCCAAACCCCTCATCACCTGGGAGAAGAACAGGGTCCCCATTGACACGGACAATGAGAGGTGAGCCCTGGGTGGGCATGACTGGGAGGCTCATGGTATGACCAGGAGGCAGGCCCAGTCCAGTGTCTGGGCCTTGACGAAGGCCTGCCTGCAGCCTCTGGGGTGGTATCCTGCAACTTTGTTGAGACTGAGTATCTACGTGGTTTGTGGACCCAGATGCAATACTTGAGTCAGTGAGAAGATGGGTGTGTGGTTGTTTGTTGCTGAGGCTGGAACTGCAGGTGCATCCACCCGTGAGAGTCCCAGAGTGTGTCTGCGATGACGAAAGTGAGACTGGGACAGAGGCTGGGTGGTGGATTGTGTCTGTGATGCTGAGTGTCCTTGGGCCAGTGGTGCTGTGCTGGTGGTTGACCGTGCCCCCCACCACAGGTACACGCTGCTGCCCAAGGGAGTCCTGCAGATCACAGGCCTTCGAGCTGAGGACAGCGGCGTCTTCCACTGTGTGGCCTCAAACATCGCCAGTGTCCGGGTCAGCCACGGGGCCAGGCTCACCGTGACAGGTGCGGGCCTCTGCCCTGTCTCATTCTCCGCTCCCCCCACCACATCACCCTCCCTCAGTGGAGCCCCAGGGCCTGGACTAGCGAGTGTGTACCGAGCACCTTCTGAGCACCTAGCTCTGTGCTCCTCCTCCCGAGGAGGGCGCAGGGACCCCGAGGAGGGCGCAGGGACCCCGAGGAGGGTGCAGGGACCCTGAGGTCCCTCGCTAGCTCAGATCTCTCGGAGGAAGCCCACCCTCTGATTCTAGGTGGTTAGGTGGGGGTGGCTGTCCCACCGCGAGAGACCCTGACTGGAGAGATGAGTGTGATAACATCCAGGGACTGCCAGCGTCTCCTCTCTCCACCCACCGGACCTGGTTTGGGGCTGCAATTTGTCTCCCACCCTCCATGGCCTGAGCTGTGTATACGGGTACGGGGGGAGTGTGATGAGGAGGTGGGAAGGGTCCCAGCTACAGTGAAGCAATGTGGCATCTTCCTCCCAGCCTCAGGCTCTGGGGCCTACAAGGAACCTACGATCCTCGTGGGGCCTGAGAACCTCACCCTGACTGTGCACCAGACCGCCGTGCTGGAGTGTGTCGCCACGGGCAACCCGCGCCCCATTGTGTCCTGGAGCCGCCTGGGTGAGCCCCATCCGCAGCCCCCACCTCTCCCAACCCTGGGAGGGCACTTGGAATCCTGTTTATTCTCCGTGGGGGTCCGCCTTCTCGAGTCCTAGGGAGGGGTGGTTTCCCTCTCCTTGGCAGGACCAGGGAGGTCCGCTGCCCACTGCATTCTCTCTCCCCCCATGTAGATGGCTTAGCTCCCCGGGTTACCTCGTCCAGTCCTCCACCAGCTCCCCTCCTCCATGCTCCGCTCACCCTTGGCCTCACCACTGGGGCCTCCAGAACCTCTCTGCAGCTCTCAGCACCCCTAGTCACTTACCCCTCCGGCTCATCTCTGTCCTCTGCACCCTGGCCATCTTCCCCAGCGATGCAATCCCAAACCCCTCAAAATCTCAGCCGGTTGTCACACCCTCTCTCTGAGCACTTGAGTCTCTAGCCTGGTCCCCTAAATCCCCAGCCTAAATCCCCAGGCAGCTGAAGGAGAGA
This sequence comes from Aepyceros melampus, assembly GCA_006408695.1. Lineage (NCBI taxonomy): Eukaryota > Metazoa > Chordata > Mammalia > Artiodactyla > Bovidae > Aepyceros > Aepyceros melampus. The sequence continues at coordinate 88,273 of SJXQ01010513.1, forward strand.
AATGAACGGGTGCAGATGGGCCCACATTGTCTTGAGTGGAGAGGTCATGGGGGAAGGAAAGTCTGGAGGGGATGGGGTGGGGTCGCATTCACAAGGAGACTGCAGTACATTGTAGCAGCTGAGTGATGGGGATGGAGGGGGCAGCAGGCAGGATAATGGAGTAGATTTCACCACTTCAGAGGCTGAATGGGGAGCTGTCTCCTCGCATTCTGACTGTGCTAATCTGATCCTGGGTGGGGGGAGGGCCCAGGGCCTGGGAGAGGCTGAAAAGAGTGGCCTCACCATTAGGAGGAGCCCATAGGCCCGGTAAAGACCATCTGGGAGAGCATTTCCCAAAGCGTGATCTGCAAGGGGAAGGAATGGCTTGGTGGTCTAGCAAGTTTGGGAAACAGAGTTAACCAGATGCCTTGGCTGCGGGACTTGTCAGAGCCTTGATATTAATGGGCATTGGGATAGTCAAGGAGCAGAATGGATATTTGATCAAGGAACTTTGCTCAGGAGAGACAAATCAGGCTGGAAAATGTTCACGTAAGACCTTACTTTCCTGTTTGAGAAACTGGGGGGAGGGACTTGAAGGTCACCAGAGAGGCAGTGACAATGCTAGGATTAGGAGCCAGTTCCCTCCTGCAGGGGCAAGAGTTTCCTGTGCTGCCCCTGCCCCCTCCAGCATGCCATGATGCTTAGAGAGAAGAGCCAGAGACAAAGACAGGGGCTCCCTGGAGGACTGATGGTGGTCAAGTTGGGGCGTTCCTGGACACCTCCCTCCCTGACCCTCCCTTCCTCTTTAGATGGCCGCCCCATTGGGGTGGAGGGCATCCAGGTGCTGGGCACGGGGAACCTCATCATCTCAGACGTAACTGTACAACACTCAGGCGTCTACGTCTGTGCAGCCAACAGGCCTGGCACGCGGGTGAGGAGAACAGCCCAGGGCCGGCTGGTGGTGCAAGGTACGGGCTCCCCCACCCAACGCCGCCCCATCCTGCCCAAGCCCAGAGCCTGATGCTTGCCCGCGTGCCTTCCTCACCCTGACCTTGCCCCTGCCCTCTCCAGGCCCCGCCTCCACCCAGGAATGTATGTGTTGGGAAGGGAAGGGCATCTTTGGTCATCGGTCCTTCCAGGTGCCATCACCTCTCCATTCGTTTCCACCTTGTAATCTCAGGGGGTCTCTCCGACTTGTGCCGGCCTCCTCCCTGGGTCCCCTCCCTGGGTCCCCTCCCGTCACACGCTGTTCTCATTCACACATGTGGCACTTCCACGCTCACACCTGCACGCACGCTCTCAGCATGTTTGTCATTTCACACTCTCACACCCCAGCTCCCTCCACACACGCAAACACACACACACACATTCTCCCCTCCTGAAGCATGCGGGCCCTCTGCAGTTGACCAGGTCATTCTGTCCATCCTCCTGTCCTGGAACTCAGCTATCTCTGTGAACTGGGCTTGGCGGTCCATTCTTGGGGCGGGGGTAGGGGGGAGGTTCTGTGGTTGTTCCCTCCTGGAGAGCTGGGGAAGAGATGGGAGAGAGCCGAATTAGGAACTTAAATGCCTGTTTGTTTAGCATTCCATGTGCCGTTAATCTGTCCAAATAAAGTGATGGAGCATTTCATTTCTCGGGTGTTAATGGAAGCTCGAGGCTTGGGATTGGAGGAGAGTGGAACAGAATGTAGGGGTGAGGGGAGCCGGTACTGAGGGCTCATCCATCTCCCCGTCATTACCGCCTTCAAGGTGCAGCCAAACCTATTAGCACATTTATTTATTTAACAATTTCCTGAACAGGGAGCTCAGCTTGATTGCTTTCGGATACAAATGTCAGTCTTTTAAATAGTCATTGAAATGGAGTCCTCTCTTGGGTCTGCCTCTTGGGGGGGCGCGGAGGGAGGTGAGGGCTGCCACATCCTGGAGGCTGGACCAGGCTGGAGGGTGGGCCCCACCCCGGGGAGTCTCCCTGCCCCCCGGCTCTCCTGCAGGTCTCTGGCCTCGCCCTCTCCCCCTCCTCATCCCTTCACTCAGAGGTGGCCCCTGCGTCCCCCCCTGACCCCTCACGTTTCTCTGTGCCCCCACCCTGACCCCAGCTCCGGCGGAGTTTGTCCAGCACCCCCAGTCCATCTCCAGGCCGGTTGGGACCACAGCCATGTTCACCTGCCAAGCCCAGGGCGAGCCACCTCCTCACGTGACCTGGTTGAAGAATGGACAGGTCCTGGGGCCCGGAGGCCACGTCAGGCTCAAGAATAACAACAGGCACGTGTGTGGCGTGTGTGTGCGCGCGCGGGGGTGAGGCCTGTGGAGGGATGGGGGAAGGAGGTTTCAGAGGGGCGGTCCAGGCAGGCCGTGCACCTCCTGCTGGCCAAGAGTGCTAAACTGGGCGTCTGGAGACTTGGGTTTGAGTCCCAGGTCTGCCCCTAACTAGCTAAGAGACCTCAGACAAGCCTGTTGTTGTGGGGAGATGGGGCCCACCTCCGAGGAGACTCTGGGAGGAGGAGGGGGTCTGAGGCTCTCCCTCTCCCTGCAGCACCCTGACCATTTCTGGAATCGGCCCTGAAGATGAGGCCATTTACCAGTGCGTGGCCGAGAACAGCGCCGGCTCCTCTCAAGCCAGCGCCAGGCTGACCTGCTGTGGGCCGAGGGGCTGCCCGGGCCCCCCCTCAACGTGCAGGCTGTCTCCGTATCGTCCACCGAGGTCCGCGTGTCCTGGACCGAGCCCCTGGTGAACACCAGGGAGATCATCGGCTATGTCCTGCACATCAGGAAGGCTGCCGGTGGGTGGGCCCCAGAGGGCAAGGCTGCCTCTGCAGCGCTTTCATCTAAACTCCCTGGCTCTCACCCCCTCAGTCCCACGCGTCCTGACCCTCCTGACCCACCTTCCCTTGCTCCTCTGGACTGCCCCCTGACGGCCGCCCCCGTTTCCCCAGTGTGGGCGAGATTTTCTCCTGCCCCTTCACTGCCTACCCTGCCCTGGCCTCCCCAGACCCCCCGGAATTGGAGTACCAGGAAGCAGTTAGCAAGAGCACCTTCCAGCATCTGGTGAGCGACCTGGAGCCTTCCACTGCCTACAGCTTCTACATCAAAGCCTACACGCCCCGAGGAGCCAGCTCAGCCTCCGCCCCGACCCTGGCCAGCACTCTAGGCGAAGGTGAGGTCTGGGTGTGGAGCACGAAGCCCCACGGTATTAGACAGAACCCATGTGCACCGTTGTTCAGGCTGTGCACGGCACAGAGGGCTTCGCCCTGGGGCTGAGACGGGGCTGGGTCAGCTTGGAAGAAGGGGTGCCCTTTTCTGTTGATAATTCACGCAAAGGCGCTGTTTGGGCAAGCAGAGGCCCTGGGTAGAGTCAGAGAGCAGCCGGGCTCTCAGGGCAGTGGGGTCTGGGGCATAGGCGGCTGGTGGGAGGGAAGCGCTTCAGTGGCCACCAGGTCCTCACATCTCAGCCCCCTTCTCCACCCACAGCCCCCGCCCCACCGCCACTGTCAGTGCGGGTCCTGGGCAGCTCCACCCTGCAGCTGCTGTGGGATCCCTGGCCCCGGCTGGCCCAGCACGAGGGCGGCTTCAAGCTGTTCTACCGCCCAGCGAGCAAGGCCTCCTTCACTGGCCCCATCCTGCTTCCCGGAGCTGTCTCCTCCTACAACCTCAGCCACTCGGTGAGGCAGATGCAGCCCGGGGCTTGGGGCACTGGGCAGGGGTGCGGTGCCTGGGGCCAGCAGGCGGTTCCCAGGGCTCTTCTGCAGTTCACCCTGGGGACACGGTTGCCTGGTGGGGCCTGGGGTGATCCCTCAGCAACCTGCCCTTCCCCCCAGACCCCACTGCAGTGTACGAGGTGAAGCTGCTTGCCTACAACCAGCATGGGGACGGCAATGCTACAGTCCGCTTCGTGTCTCTGAGGGGAGCAGCTGAGAGGACAGGTGAGGGGTGGGCGTGGGGTCTGGCCAAAGACTGGCCCTTAGGAAGGGAGGCCAGAAGCTGAGTGGGGGGCGGGGGGAGCAGGCATCCAGGGAAAGAAGGAGGCTCAAACAGTACACGAAGAGCTGGAGAACACAGCCTTAGACCTGAGCTTGACGCTTGGCTGCGTGACCTTGGGTAAGTTACTTACCGTTTCTGAGCCCTCATTTTCTCCTTCATAAAACAGAGATAGTAATACCTTTATAGAAGTGTATGGAGGATGAAATGGTCCATCTAAAGTGTTATTCCTAGTATTTGGCACCAAGTTAGTGTTCAATCCGGAGAAGGCAATGGCACCCCACTCCAGTACTCTTGCCTGGAAAATCCCATGGACGGAGGAGATTGGTAGGCTGCAGTCCATGGGGTCGCTGAGAGTTGGACGCGACTCAGTGACTTCACTTTCACTTTTCCCTTTCATGCACTGGAGAAGGAAATGGCAACCCACTCCAGTGTTCTTGCCTGGAGAATCCCAGGGACAGCGGAGCCTGGTGGGCTGCTGTCTATGGGGTTGCACAGAGTCGGACATGACTGAAGCAACTTAGCAGGAGTGTTCAATCATTGGTAAAAAGAACCAAAAAGGTTGGGCTGGGACCCCGTAGACAAGGGCAAACGCCATGTGGACTAGGGGGGTAGGAGCAGATGCGGGAGAAGTAACCCACGAAGGCTGGGTGTCTGGGAGCCACAGCCCCCAACCTGCCCCTGCTTCTACGCCCCAGCCCTAGCCCACCATGTGACTGTCGGAAGGAGGAGGCCACCAACCAGACGTCCACCACGGGCATCGTCATCGGCATCCACGTCGGGGTCACCTGCATCATCTTCTGTGTCCTCTTCCTCTTATTTGGCCAAAGGGGCAGGTGGGTCCCGGGCCGGCGTGGGGCAGGGGAGCCACACGGGGCGGCAGCTCGGGGCCCACTGTCTCCATCCCTGTGTTCTTGCCGCTCCTCCTAACTCTTGGCTCATCCCCTAGGGTCCTCTTGTGCAAGGATGTGGAAAACCAGCTCTCCCCTCCTCAGGGCCCCCGGAGCCAGAGGGACCCTGGCATCCTGGCACTGAATGGGGCGGGACGGGCAGAGCGGGCCCAGCTGGGCCGAGACAGGAAACGTGTGGACGTGAAGGAACTGGAGCAGCTATTCCCCCGAGCAGGGGCTCTGCAGCCTCACCCCAGACCCGTGGTGAGTGCCCCTGCCTGAGCCAGCCCCCTGCTTTAGGCTGCGCCCTCCTCGATCAGCAGCCTCTGCCAAGCTGCAAGACACAGAGCATCTCTCTTTGTGCCCCCAAGTCAGGCAGGCAGGCCTGGAGACCTAACCTCTGAGTGGAGTGGGCTCCAGCGCCTGACCCTCTGACTCGGGGCTCGTGGGCCTCTGGGCCCCCTTGCTGAGGCCTGTGTGACTCGCCCTGTCCCCAGCAGGACCCCGAGGCCCCTGCCCTGTGTGAGGAGACCCACCTCTCCATGCTGCCGCTTCAGGGATTCAGCCTCCTGGAGGAGATGCCGTCGGAGACCCAGCCACCCCTGCATGTGGGCCCTGGCCTCCCGAGTGAAGGACTGGCTGCCCAGCCTGCTCCCTCGGGACCGTAGCCGGTGTCCCGCAGGCTCTGCAGGGAGCAGTCCCCATTCTCAGGTCAAAGGCAAGATTTCTCCTGTCATGTGGGATTCACGTAGGGGCTTCCCAGGTGCTTCTGTCCTGACTGATCCTCCGATTCTCAAGACCTACAGTAGCCTCAGCAAGAACTCCTCCAAGGACCAGAAGGGTTCCTGCAGGAGCCCCCGCCTTGGGCCAAGGCCCCCCTTCACCTCTGCTTGTACCCACATGACTTGGAACTGAACTAATGTTTTCCTTTAAAAAAAGAACAAACTTAAAGAGCGAGAGAGAAAGAGAAGAGAGAAGGTGAATTAGACTCCAAAAATATGCGCCAGCTGAGGCTGGGCGCCCGACACTGTCAGCCTCCGCGACCTTGTTTTCTCAGGATGGAGTTTTGCTGTTTTGGCTCTCAGCACCTACCTCAGCCGGAATGAATGTCCTCGGGGAGTGGGGCCGTGGCCTCAACCCCTTGCCCCACAGAACCCCGAATGCACTCCTACCTCAAGCCCTTTTGGGGGCACCCCTTCTCCCTCCCCACATTATTGCCCAGAGTTAAAAAAAAAAAAAGCACTTCCCTATTTCCAGGTATGAAAGAAAACGTCTACCTCGAAGTTTGCTGGCTCTCAGGCCTGTGCTGTATCACTGGACCGTCCCTCCTGGCTCCTCACCAAGGGTGGGTCTCTTGGGGCCTGCAGAAATAAAGATGGAATTGGTCAAAGAAAATGTGAAAAAAAAAAAGAAAAGCCAAAAATAAGAGGAAAATTTGTTCCTGGGAGTGTAAATCGTTGCTCCAGACTAGCTGCTTCTCAGCACCCTACCGGTGCTCCGTCTTGTCGGCCTGTCCACTCCCATTTTGACCCTCTCAGCCAACTCATCCTTGACTGGGAGCCCAAGGACACTCTCTGTGCCTGGGCCTTGGGAGGGTGGGCCGTCCCCCCGCAGCCTGCCTGCCCACAGAGCCGCTGGAGCAGACTGGCCCCAGGAATGTCCTGTGTGTGCTGTTGTGTGCATGTTGGCGGAGGTGGGGGGTCCCCAGCCCTCTGTCCCCTGGGACACTGCCAGCTTGACCCACTCCCCCGGGCAGTGGACCAGCCACTGTCGGCAGCTACAGCCGGAAACTATTTTTATACGAGGTGTGTTTAAGGATTTATGTTCTTGTGATTTCTTGTTTCTCTTTTCTGTTGGTTCTTCGAAAGACTTAGTTAAAGATGAAGAAAAAAGGAAAAGGAAACAAATATGTATTTTTGGTTACACGCAAACATTTTTTTAAATAGCAGAAAGAAAACTTTTGTTTTAAAAAGAAAAAAAAAAAACTGTATTCCTTAAGTATGAGATTAGACCATAAAGTCCCTGACTCCCAACCCTCTAGGGACTCCCCACCCCAGACTTTAGTGGATTAGCTGAAGGAGGTACACGTGACGGAGTTTTCCTGAAAGACTGAAGTCTCGTCCATGTGGATTCGGGGAGGATTCGGGGAAGAGCTTGTCCCTTCTCCCGGGTGCTGGGCCTGAGCCCAGGGTGCCTCAGACCTCCCAGGCTGTGCCCCTCGGTCCCTGCAGCGCCGTCTCCACACCCCCTTCC
>SJXQ01010513.1:95522-136596 GCA_006408695.1 Aepyceros melampus
GTCTTGGGTTTGTCACACTCATTTTGACTGAATAAAAGTCCTGTTGCCAAAGTGAAGCTTGCGTGTTTGGGTGCCTGTGGCAGGTCCTAGGGGAGGGGTGGGAGTGCTGGGTGACGGGGTGATCCAGGCAGACCCTGACGGTCGGAGGCCAGGGTGGTCACAACGGAGCCCTGCCTGCTGGGTGTTCTCCGCGGGTGGGGAGGACAGGTAGGTTCTCACAGCCCCCCGGCCGGCGGGGAGGGAGTCTGATGTTCTCGTGATCACCATCTCCTCTCACAGATGATGGAACTGAGAAAGGATGAGAAATGAAGGAAACCTTATATCCCACATGGCCCATCTTGGCAGGGTCGGCCGAGATCAGTGTGCATCCTGGCCAGGCGGCCTGGCCCCAGAGTTTGCATTCTGACTGCGGCCCGTGGCTCCCTAGCTGGCAGGAAGGGATCCGAGACCACTCCTTCCACCAGATGCTGACAGGCCACCGCACGGAGCCGGCGGCCGGGCGGGGCTGTGTGCTTTTAAAAATAATCAGTTAATTACTTTGGCTGCCCCAGGTCTTGGTTGCAGCATGAGAGATCTTTAGATGTGGCGTGTGGGATCTAGTTCCCTGACTGGGGCTCGAACCCAGGCCCCCTGCACTGGGAGCTCATGAGCCGTAGCCCCTGGACCACCAGAGAAGTCCCAGCTGTGTGCTTGTTTTCTGCCTTGTCTATCTATGAGGAAGGACTGAAGTTGAGGACTGGGGCCCTGACTGGCTGAGTCTTTACAGGACACACAGCCAGACCCTTGGCCAGGCCTCTCCGTTCCTCCCTGTGGTCTCTGCAGTCCAAACTCCTGAAGCTGCTGAGCCTGAGAATAGGCCAAGAGAGACTGGGCTTAAAAGGGTCATGCTGACAAAGATCTGGAGGTCTCAGGGCTTCCTTGGAGGTCCAGCGGTTAAGACGCCGCCCTTCCAATGCAGGGGGTACAGGTTTGATCCCTGGTCCCTGGATCCCACATGCTGCACAGCAAGGCCAGAAAAAAAAGATCTGGAGGTCTCAGTGGGCCTAAGAAACAGTGGTGTAACGCAACTGCTTAGACTGTCAATGTCCTCTCTGTTGCTGAAATGGAAAGCCAGGGCTCACCCCTGGGAGACTCTGCAAGTCTGCAGGGCTGGGTTCTATACCCAGAGGCATCTTTTGAGAGGAACTGATAAGGACAGTGGTTGGCAAGCTGAGTTCTCCAGCTGTGGCTAGAGGGTCTGGGGGAGCCTCCTTGCCCATCACACCTGGAGCAGCTTGACTTTTTTGTCTTCTAAGTTGAACTCTGCATGAGATTTTCATTAGAAAACAAGGTACTGCTTCTTAAAGAAACATCTGAAAGCCCTTGTCCTGGCGCTTCTGGAAGAGGGCTGCAGGGCTGGTTGGGGCCAAGGTCAGGGCACAGACAGAGATGGTGCAGTGAATGTTGAGCTGGGAGAGAAGCCTGAAGCCACATGGTACGTCCTGGGTCTTGGGGAGAAGTGCTTGACTTGTCTTGATTTTCCCAGAGGAAAGAACTAAGCCCAAATATAGAAATAATGCCTTGCCTTTCTTTACACAGAACTCCACAAACACACAGAAATTCTTCAACTTCAGCCATACAAGGACCACCTGGGGAGGTGATGGGGGCTCATATGGAGGAGCAGACATGAGGATAGGGGGGCAGACCACGGAGCCTCCAGTGCGCCTGTCCCTCCAAGGCTCCAAGAGGCTAGTACCTCCCCCAGGGAGGGGCCCGGAAACCTTTAGAAACCACCTAATATGACTCATGTAGATGTATGCAAATTGCACACAAATCACATACAATTAAAGGAAGGGTCTGTTCTAACAAGACCTTGAACTGAGGTAAAAGGAGAAGCAGGGTTCCAATTAGGAAGAAATTGCTCTCAGCTGAGTGGCCCAGCTGGAATCTAGGCCCTGAGATCTCAAATGATCCAGTGGCCTCTGGCTGCATACCTACACACACACAGAGAGACACACACACACATACACGTGCGTGTGTTTGAGCAGAAAGCAGCAGTAGCCAGGGATTAAGTTTGCTCCAGTTATCAATGCTCTGTAACAAACAACCCCAACATGTTGGAGGTTCACCCTAACATTTCTTTTGCGCACACATCTGCAGTTTGGGCCGGGCCCCAGCGTGGAGAGCTGTCTCTGCTCCACTGCGCATCAGCTGTGGCAGCCTGAAGCCCGAGGGCTGGAATCATTGGAAGGCTTGCTCAAGTCTGGTGGCTGATGCTGGCTGTCAGCCTCAGTGCCTACACGTGGCCTCTCCATGTGCCTGGGCTGCCTCACAGCCTGGTGGCTGGGACGCAGGGATCAGCGTCCTGAGAGCCAGAGCCAGGCGGAAACTGCTAGGAAATTCAGCCCCTAACCTTGGACATGTTGCAGCATCACTGCCATGTCCCGTCCCTGAGAAGCAGGTCACTGAGGCCGTTGTATTCCAGGGAGGGGAGTCAGACTCCTCCACCTTTGGATGGGAGTGAAGTCAGAGATGCACAGGTCCACACTGGAGGGGTGGGTGGAGAGCAAGTGTGAGCTGGGAGGCTGGGCAGCAGGAAGGCTGCTCCCGGAGGCTCTGGGGTATGATGGGAGGGGCTGGAGGAAGACAAGAACTGCTCCCGACTCCTAGCCAAGCCATGTTTGTAGGTCTCATCCCTATGATTAGTGAAGCTCGGTCTTGAAGGGCCAGTCATGAGGTCACAGGAAGGGAGTCCCAGGCCTCTATGAACACCTAGCAAGGGCCTTCTCCATGGCCAGCTCCCTCAGTGCAGCGAGGGCTGAGGGGCCAGGAAGAGCTGGTGCCGGCCTGAGATCCCTACCCACCAGGGATGGTGGTCCCCAGAATGACCCCAGAATGACAGAGCAGGGAGGGACCACTGACCCCTTCATGAGACAGAGAAGACAACCGAGAGCCAGGAGGAGCAGGAATCGCTCAAGTTCACAGAGAAGTTAGAGGCAGGGCCAGGGCTGGAGGCCAGGAGCCCTTTGCACTAAACATAGTCAGGCTACAGTTGATGAGGAGCCTGGGTCCTAGGGAGAACGCGGATTGGGGATGAGCGAACGTGGACCGGGGGCAGGCAGTGAGGAGAGTAGTCCTCCTGCTCAGGACAGGTGTGTGGCAGCAGGGGTCGGGAAAAGCTGGGCTGGCAGCAGGAATGGGGGAGTGGGAGCAACCAGCGATGAGGGACCTGTCCTGAACTGAGTTCAGGCTAGAGTCAGGGAGTGGGCCGTCTAGACCCTTGCCCTCTCCCAAAGAAATATTACGGGGATTGGTTTGTATATTCTGATTGCACCCAATGAATTCATATTAGCCAAGAGTTCGGTTTAAGTGTTCAGATGAACTCATTGTTACAGGCAGAGAAAGTGGGCAGAAGAAAGTGAGTGAGGGTGAGTGAGATAAAGAAGAGAGGACCTCTGCCTCTGGCATTGCCTCCGTGAAACGGAGGGAGCCTCTGGACGAAGCATCCCGGCCTGCAGTGTCTCCGCTCCAGGGAAAAAGGCTGTGACTGGTGAGGTTTGCTGCCCCCCTGTGGAGATAGCGAGGATTACAGCTACAGGAAAGAAAGCCCGTCAACCCTCGCTTGATGGAAGAAGCTAGCAGCTAAGCTCAGCCCCACACTGGAGAGACAGACCTAGCTCTCAGTGAGCAGACAGTATGGGCTTGAATTAAAATAACGTCAATTTACCCAGGTACTGGCTTGGATGGGCACTGGCAAACTTGGAAAGCAGAAGAAAACACGATTCATTGCAGGCCAGAATTAAGGAAGACTTCAAAGACAAGTGGAGAAGAGGGAAGGGCTGAAGGCAAAGGGTAAGCAACGAACACGGTAAGATCATGGAGCAGCCAGGAGGTTGTCATTTGTTGCGAGAGACCTAACACTTAATAGATGCTCAATAAACATACGAATGAATGACTACTAAATCTCCAGAGCATATGTTTTTACACGGTTGATGTGTTTGAGGAAAACTTTACGTGGCTTTCCAGGTGGGAAGGGAGCTAGTCAGAAAGCCAGAGAGCCTGGAGCTGCCTCGGGAAATGGAAAGGGGCACTATGGAGTCCTTGGTGCCTTGCTGGTAAGGACGCGTTCTCTTTATTACTTCTGGTGGCATTTCTAGAACACCTCCTTGGAGTCTTCTCACAGCCTTGAAGCAAGCAGAGCTGGACTTACTGTCATCCTCCCATTTACCAGACAAGGAAACTGAGGCCCAGAGAAGTGAGGTGGTGGAACTGGGGCCTGAACCTGGGCCCTCTTGTGCGAAGCCCATGCTGGCTGCTGACTGTTATCTGTAGACTGGTGGGGGCAGGCTTGAAGGCAGACGTGGTCTAAATGGACTGAGATGAAGATTTTCTTTTTGAATGTTGAGGAGAGATGCAGGGATGGGAGGCCCTGAAGAGGAGGGTTGAGGTGGGCATGTTGGCTAATGCAGGTTGAGTGAGGAACCTCCCGAGCTCCCCACTGACCCCGGAGCAGTCCAGGGCCTTTAGCCTGACATTCAAGCCTCCCTCACAAGAGGCAGTGTCACCCAGGGGTTAAGAGCATGGGCTCAAGCGTATAATCCCCAGTCAGCCACTGGCTGGCTGTGGCCCAGCGGACATCCCTTAAGCTCTGGTGCCGTCGGTTCCTCTTCTGTAAACTATGGAGATGCACAGCACAGGCTTCACAGGTTGTTGTGAGCAGTAAAGAAGTCAGTGACAGAAAGCCGTCAGGACTGTGCTTACTATTACTATCATTATTCAGAACAGAGCCTACTTTTCTACCTGTCATCCACTTCAGTCCTCCAAGCTAGGCTCCTGGCTTCTTTTATTTTTTCCAGTCACTGAAGAAATTTATTTATGTATTTATTTTACTTTACAATATTGTATTGATTTTGCCATACATTGACATGAATCCGCCACGGGTGTACATGTGTTCCCCATCCTGAGCCCCCTCCCACCTCTCTCCCCATCCCATCCCTCTGGGTCATCCCAGTGCACCAGCCCCAAGCACCCTGTATCATGCATTTAACCTGCACTGGCAATCTGTTTCACATGTGATATTATACATGTTTCAATGCCATTCTCCCAAATCATCCCACCCTTGCCCTCTCCCACAGAGTCCAAAAGACTGTTCTAACATCTGTGTCTCTTTTGCTGTCTCACATACAGGGTTATCATTACCATCTTTCTAAATTCCATATATATGCGTTAGTATACTGTATTGGTGTTTTTCTTTCTGGCTTATTTCACTCTGTATAATAGGCTCCAGTTTCATCCACCTTATTAGAACTGATTCAAATGTATTCTTTTTAATGGCTGAGTAATACTCCGTTGTGTATATGTACCACAGCTTTCTTATCCATTCATCTGCTGATGGACATCTAGGTTGCTTCCATGTCCTGGCTATTATAAACAGTGCCGCAATGAACATTGGGGTACACGTGTCTCTTTCAATTCTGGTTTCCTTGGTGTGTATGCCCAGCAGTGGGATCGCTGGATCATAAGGCAGTTCTATTTGCAATTTTTTAAGGAATCTCCACACTGTTCTCCATAGTGGCTGTACTAATTTGCATTCCCACCAACAGTGTAAGAGGGTTCCCTTTTCTCCACACCCTCTCCAGCATTTATTGCTTGTTGACTTTTGGATCGCAGCCATTCTGACTGGTGTGAAATGGTACCTCATTGTGGTTTTGATTTGCATTTCTCTGATAATGAGTGATGTTGAGCATCTTTTCATGTGTTTGTTAGCCATTCGTATGTCTTCTTTGGAGAAATGTCTGTAATAATGAGAAAACAGAAAGAGAAATTAAGGAAACAATTCCATTCACCATTGCAATGAAAAGAATAAAATATTTAGGAATATATCTACCTAAAGAAACAAAAAACCTGTATATAGAAAACTATTTGGAAAAGACCCTGATGCTGGGAGGGATCGGGGACAAGAGGAGAAGGGGATGACAGAGGATGAGATGGCTGGATGGCATCACTGACTCGATGGACATGAGTCTGAGTGAACATCACTGACTCGATGGACATGAGTCTGAGTGAACTCCGGGAGTTGGTGATGGACAGGGAGGCCTGGCGTGCTGCGATTCATGAGGTCACAAAAAATTGGACACGACTGAGCGACTGAACTGAACTGATAAAACACTGGTGAAGAAATCAAAGAGGACACTAATAGATGGAGAAATATACCGTTTTCGTGGATCAGAAGAATCAATATAGTGAAAATGAGTACACTACCCAAAGCAATCTATAGATTCAATGCAATCCCTATCAAGCTACCAACGGTATTTTTCACAGAGCTAAAACAAATAATTTCACAATTTGTATCGAAATACAAAAAACATCAAATAGCCAAAGCAATATTGTGAAAGAAGAATGGAACTGGAGGAATCAACCTGTCTGACTTCAGGCTCTACTACAAAGCCACAGTCATCAAGACAGTATGGTACTGGCACAAAGACAGAAATATAGATCAATGGAACAAAATAGAAAGCCCAGAGATAAATCCACGCACCTATGGACAGCTTATCTTTGACAAAGGAGGCAAGAATATACAATGGAGAAAAGATAATCTCTTTAACAAGTGGTGCCGGGAAAACTGGTCAACCACTTGTAAAAGAATGAAACTAGAACACTTTCTAACACCATACACAAAAATAAACTCAAAATGGATTAAAGATCTAAATGTAAGACCAGAAACTATAAAACTCCTAGAGGAGAACATAGGCAACACACTCTCCAACATACATCACAGCAGGATCCTCTATGACCCACCTTCCAGAATATTGGAAATAAAAGCAAAAATAAACAAATGGGACCTAATTAAAAGTAAAAGCTTCTACACAACAAAGGAAACTATAAGCAAGGTGAAAAGACAGTCTTCAGAATGGGAGAAAATAATACCAAATGAAGCAACTGACAAAGAATTAATCTCAAAAATATACAAGCAACTCCTGCAGCTCAATTCCAGAAAAATAAACGACCCAATCAAAAAATGGGCCAAAGGCTCCTGGCTTCTTTGGAACATGCTGTGCCATCGTGCCTCCAGGCCCTTTCTGGACGCTGTTCCCTCAGCCTGCAATGAGACTGTTCAACCATCTCTTCTTTTCAGATCCTTCCAAACACGATCTCCTCCCAGTCCTCCCTGATCCTTTCCTTTCCTGCTTTTGCCCTTCTCCACATCCTCTCACACAGAACTATTTCCTTCTGTAGCATAAAATGCACGTGATATGGGCCGCTCATGCCTGCTTGGAGGATTTAGGATGTGAGCGTCCTAAGAACAGGCATGGTTTCTTATCTCTCTGTGCTGCTGTGGAGCAGCACTAAATACTTAATAAACACTTGTGGAGAGAAAGCAGGAAAGCAAAGAGGGAGGGTGTGTGTGTTCAGTTGCTCAGTCTGAACCCATGGACTGTAGCCCGTCAGCCTCCTCTGTCCATGGGATTTTCCAGGCAAGAATACTGGAGTGGATTGCCATTTCCTTCTCCAGGGGATCTTCCCAACCCAGGGGTCAAACCCGCATCTCCTGTGTCTCCTGCTTGGCCAGGCAGATTCTTTACCACTGTGCCGCCTGGGAAACAAAGAGGGACAGAGGAAGAAAGAAAAGACAAAGAGAAAGGAGGAAAGAGAGATGAAAGGCAAAGTAGAGATGAAGCCAAGAGAGACTAGAAGAGAAACCAGCTCCATTCACCTTCCAACAACTTCAGGGAAAAGAAAGAATGCCGGGACTGGAGACTTTTGGGTCATTTGCAACACTTCCTTGGCTTTTCTTTTCATCCTTTGAGCCATATCATTGGAACAGATTTTAAAAACCTCACAGTGGCTTTGGACCTGCTCTTTAGCCCCTCAGAAGCTCAATGCCTTCATTTGTTATAGAGATAATAATGGTACTTATCTAATTGGGTTGTTATGAGACTCAAATGAGAAAACAACTGGAAAATCTCTGGCACCTGACCCATAGTAAGCACTCAAAAATTGCTGTGTATTATGATGGTGATGGTTCAGTGATTCCAAGAATCCCAGACCTGTTGGAAGCCAGGGCTGAGCCCTGCTGGTGAGATGGGCTTCCTAATCTCGGAGAGTTGCCTATTGTCCTAGAGCTGGGCCCAGTGGTCACATAGAGGTCAAACTATATTTTCTTCCAGGCCTTCCCACCCACCCCCCGCCCCCACCAAGAAACACAATAAAGACTCCTGATGCTTGATTAAAGGAAGCGGATACACAATTCATTTCAATTTTAGACCTAACCACCCCACAACCTTTCAAAAAGAATTGCACACCCTACTCCAATTTACACACTGAACCAACATGGAATTTTCCAGCGGGTCCTGAAGCCTTTGAAGTGACCAGACCAGACTATTGATTTATTTCCAACTAACCTCTCTCTTTGAACCCAGAAGGGTCAAGGTTAATTATATAATAAAACACACTGTGCCCAGCTGCCCCCTCTGAGGGTGCAGGGAGCCCTCAGACCTTTCTGAGCCAGCGAGAGGTGGATCGTATTTCTGATCCCTTCCCCCGCATTCATTTCCTTCATCAGGGACCATTAAGGAGGAAGAAAAAAAAAAAAAATCCAACCCTCTCATTTCCTCCCTGAGAGATAAATTTTAATTTGCTGGGAAACAACAAAGGGGATCTAAGCTACATTTCCAGGCTGCACCCTGCGGTTGATACATCTTGTTGGGAGCACGTTTTCTGGGATCTGCTGGGAAAAGGGGTGTGGGGGAGAGGGAAAGCAAAGAGGTGCAGGCCCTCTCCCACACAGAGGGAAGGGAGCCCCCATAGAGCCTGATTCAGCGGGAGCCTCCTTTCCATTAAGCTTTCTTTGCTGGTTGAAGTGAGTTCCCCACTGGCCCCAGCTTTTGTATATGCTCCGTCAGCGCTCACCAGCCACCCATGGTGAGCACTGCGGTAACCCCGCTTTCCCAGATGATGGAATAGGGTCCAAGTGGTGGCAAAACTGGTCCCACTTATCACAGGTAGGAAGTGGCAAGGCCAGTACTGGAATCCAAGCTTTTGTTCTCCTTGTAAAATAATGGATTCTTCCCACCTACCCCCATTTTCCTAACCCAGGGTAATATTGTAAATGTTCTTTTCATTTCCATCATTTAAAGAAAAAAGAGCACTGTTATCTAATATATAAAATCATAAAGTGTTGGTCTCTCAGTCGTGTCCGACTCCTTGCGACCCCATGGACTGTAGCCTGTCAGGCTCCTCTGCCATGGACTTCTCCAGGCAAGAATACTGGAGTGGGTTGCCATTTCCTTCTCCAGGGGATTGTCCCGACCCAGGGATTGAACCCTGGTCTCCTGCATTGCAGGCAGATTCTTTACCTTCTGAGCCATCTAATATATAGTCCATTATAAAATGTCCCCAATTGTACCAACAATGTTCCCCCCTCACCCGTCTTTCCCCCATCCAGGATCCAGCCAAGATTCATCCACTCCCTTGGTTATCCTGTCTCTTTCCTCTCTCCTCTTCTAGAACAGCACCAGCCTTTTGGTTTTTCCTGACACTGCCATTTCTTTTTTTAATATTAATTTGGTTGAGTCAAGTCTCAGCTGTGGCATGCAAACTCTCAGTTGCGGCATATAGGATCTAGTTCCCTGACCAGGGATTGAACTTGGGCGCCCTGCATTTGGAGCGTGGAGTCTTAGGCACTGGACCACCATGGAAGTCCCTCCTGACACTGACATTTCCAAAGGAGCAAGGCCAGTTGTCTCTCAGATTAACCCCCATGTGGATTCATGTTTCCTCCTGACTGTTTAGAGTGTTCTGTTGTTCTTGAACTCAGGTTCAGCCACTCGTTGCTCAAGAATCCAATATTGCGAGACACATGTCAGACAAAAAGGAAAGACGGCTTTATTGAGTAAACTGGCAACCCTGGGGAGAAGGTGGACTCTTGTCCCAGAGGACCAACTCCTGGGGTTTTGCTCGGAAATTACACAGGGAGAAGAGGAAGGGGCTACGTGCGGAGGAGAGGGTTGTGGGGCGTATGGTCAGCTCGTGGACATCCTTCTGATTGCTTGGTGGTGAGGTAACCTGGAATGAACATCATCAGCCCTCAGGTTTCAATCAGTCTGGGGTCTACATGCTTGTGGGCAGCAGATACTTCTTCCACCTGGTGAGGGTTTCAGTCTGTGCAAAACAGCGCTAAGGACATGGCTCAGAGGATGACCTCTAGCCCTTAAGAGGAACTAAAAAGGTCCCCGACTTCGTTCAAGGGCTAAACTATTACTGATTGTCTTGACTGTTTTTCTTTGCTTCCGCATTTCCCTCACTTCTTGATTAAATATATTCTTTGAAACTGGGGGAAGGCCTGGAGGCTAAAGTCTTTCCACAGACAAGGGGCAGGCAGAGGTTGGGGTGGCCCCGTAGTGCCCAGCTGGGTTACAGTTAAGTAGGGCCTCACTTCTGGATGCCAGCTGTTCTTGTCAAGGGATGCAGGATTTCCAGCTCCAAAGCCAAAGCTTTGTTCTCGGCCTCTTGGGGAATGTCTAGCGCGCAGAGAATGCCGAGTAAATGATTCCACCAGGGGGCGCTGTCGGCACTGGCCACTGGAGAAGCTCGCTCTCTGGGACTCTTCCAGGCCCACGGACGGCAACCTTGAACTTTGGGAAGAAGCCCACCCATCACAACCATCACAACCTGAGATGCACTTCTCTAATTCGTCCTCTGGAATGTTCCTACAGTTGTGTTGAGGCTTCATCCCTCCATGAGACTGTCATGACTCTGGAGCAGAACCAGTGTTCCCTACTTTCTGCCCCCGTAGCCTCATGTTTCTGCCTCATTGAATAACTTGTCTCAGCATAGTAGAGGTCACCGTGGAGCTCTTCCTAACGCCCCTTTGTCTAGGGCTCAGCCCACTGTCCACCAGCGAAGGTTCCCATAAATATTTGCCAAGTAAATTGTAACCCAAATGAAATCAGTCTGTCTTGTGGTAAATCTCAGTTTCACCTTTCAGAGAAAGACCCAACATCCAAAAACAAATTGAAAATCTATTTAAGTCTTTGCTGAACAGCCTGGAAGAAGTGTCAGAGGATCAATTATATTACATGCCATACACTAAGGAGTCCAGAGTCTTCTCTTTGCCCACCTTTCTTCCTATCATCTCATGGCTCCACTTTCACTGCCAAACCTCTCTTCTTTTCTCTCCAACTCCAGTCTGTACTGGATTTTCTCTTATTCTTGTCCAAATCCCTCCTCCCTCTGGATCAATTTGCTCTATGTCTTTTAATTTTTTAAGTTAGTTTAAGTCAAATAGCAATACACAAAAAAGTCCTCACTGTTAAAAAAAAAAAAATGTAAGGAGATTCCCTGGCAATCCACTGGTTAGGACATGGCACTCTCATGGCTGAGGGTCCTGCTTCTATCCCTGGTTGGGGAGCTGAGATCCCACAAGTATCAAAAAAGAAGGTAAAATATTACAGAGATCCTACTTCAATCACCCCAAACCCAGTCCCCCTCCCAGGGATAATTATTCTTGTCAGTGTGATATAAGATCCTTCTAGATTTCTATAAGTACCCAAGTCAAAAATGTGTGTGCACGCATGCTCAGTCACTTCAAAGAGTCGTTTCTGACTCTCTGCAACTCTATGGACCGTAGCCCACCAGGCTCCTCTGCCCATGGGATTCTCCGGACAAAAATACTGCAGTCGGTTGCCATGCCTTCCTCCAGGGGATCTTCCCAACCCAGAGATTGAAACTGAGTCTCCTGCATTGCAGGCGGATTCTTTATTGCTGAGCCCCAGGGAAGCCTTAAGTCAAATATATGGTATACGCAAGACATTCATATTTTCTGTTTCCAGTTTTCAGTGCTACATTTGATACCCTTGGCCATCTCCCTGCAGTCATCAGTGTTTGTTTCTCTACAGCAGGAATGAGAGGATTTGCTCGGTCCTGGGCCACAGGCCCATGGTATGACCGTCTTTAGTGACTGTGAGCTTACTGGCCACCAGCAGACTGTGAGAGGACCCAGCCTGCTTCTGTCTTGCATAGGCAACTTCCTTCCCCTCCCAAGGCTGCTCTGAGGATCAGAGAGCATCCTGGGAACTTTGCCCATCAGTAAGTGCCCAATTCAATCCTGACAAGCCTCATCCATCCACCTTAGCTGATTTAGAAGGGATTAACTCTCTAAATCGGAGAAGGTGATGGCACCCCACTCCAGTACTCTTGCCTGGAAAACCCCATGGATGGAGGAGCCTGGTAGGCTGCAGTCCATGGGGTCGCTAGGAGTCGGACACGGCCGAGCGACTTCACTTTCACTTTTCACTTTCACGCATTGGGAAGGAAATGGCACCCCCCCCCCCAACTGTTCTTGCCTGGAGAATCCCAGGGACAGAGGAGCCTGGTGGGCTGCCATCTATGGGGTCACACAGAGTAGGACACGACTGAAGCAACTTAGCAGCAGCAGCAGCAGCAGCAACTCTCTAAATACTGTGGTTGTTTTCAGGTTGGCATGATCTGTTTTCTTACCTGGCCTCCTCCAGTTTCTTGGTGTCCTGTCTTCTCTCTGTCCCCTGGCCCCTCTCCATCTCCTTGAACCCCCACCCACCCACTTGCCTCTCTGACCCTCCAGTCCTCCTGGAACCAGTGCTAGGAATGAACCTGCAGCCCCTGGGCTAAGTCCCTACTTGAACCCTCTGCCCACTTTGGCTCCTGCCCAAAGTGGACGCAGGATGCCAGCTCCCCAGGACTCCCACCTGCTTCAGCCATCATGTGTCACAGCAACCCTGCAAATGTTGTGGACTGAGCATTTTTTCAAGGACATTAAATGTTTTACAACTCTAAATCACAAAGCAACAAGTAATGGCACCATAATCAAATGGTGCCATAATCAGATGATGCCATTACATTTTCATGTAATGCAAATAAAACATGCATAGGGACTTCCCTGGCAGTCCAGTGAGTGGTTAAGACTTCTAGCTTCCATTGCAGGGGGGCCAGGTTCAATCCCTTGTCAGGGAACTAAGATCCCACATGCTGTGTGGTATAGCCAAAACACAACACTCCCAAAACAAAGCCCATATGGGTTAAAATACTTAGTGTGGTAAAATTTTAATTAAAAATAAAACATGTCTTTTTTTACATTCTTACTGTTCTCTTAACTGAGATCCTCTCTTTTTTCTGTTTTAAAATAAAAAAAATATTTATTAAAAAAGGCTATCATCTGTGTTTTTAAAAAATAACATTTATTTATTTATTTGGCTGCACCCAGATTTAGCTGCGGCATGAGTGATCTTTGATCTTTGTTGTGACTTGCAGCATCTTTAGTTGCGGAGTGCAGACTCTAGTTTCAGCATGTGGGTCTGGTTTCCTGACCAGGGATCAAACCTGCAGCCCCTGCATTGAAAGCCCGGAGTCTTAGCCACTGGACCAGCAAGAAAGTCCCTTTTCGTTCTGTTTTGATTCAGATCAACAGAGAGGGTCAGTGCCTAATTTTAGTCATGGATGATGGACTCCCTTATAGAGCACAGACTAGAGGTCACGCACCCACGTTGACACACTTTAAACTTATGAGGTAGGTACTACCATCATCATGCCTGCTCGTGGATGAAGTATCTCAGGCACGGAGACGTTAAATGACTTGCTTGAGGTCACACAGCTAGGAAGTTAGAAAAGCTGGGATCACGACCTAGGCAGGCGACTCCAGCGCTTGGGTGGTAACCACTGTACCACACTGCCTCTCAGCCTTAATACGGGCAACGCTCAGCCTGCACATATGTTTGTTTTCCAAAGCTCTATCAGCAAGCAATATTCGGAAAACTTATTCTGATATTTCACTTGAATCTCTCAGTGACACTAGGGTGGAAGGGAAGACCCAGCTTATGGGCCAGCATGACGCCCAGTACCCAGCCTGAAGCGGGTACGTTCCCCGACTTGGCGGTGCTATGCCGCGTGCAGCACTGGGCAGTGTGCGTGTGACGAGGCTGCGCCTGCATGCCTGGATGCGAGCACGGGCACATGCGTGGTGTGCGTGTGTGGGGATGGCCGTCTCGGCGTGACCATGCAGCCCTGCGCTGGCTGAGAGGCGTCTTTCATCCCCACAGGGAGCAGGCGTGGGCAGATCACCTGCGTCACTGCAGGCAGAGAGAGGCTGCTCAGATCAAGGGCAGCGGTGTTTGTTTCTGGCACACTCTTATCTCCACTTCCCTGAGCCCAGACCTTAGCATCATAAAATGCCAGGGCTGGGATGAAAATGTGGAGATTATCTAACTCAGGCCCTCCCTTGAGAAATGGAGACACCAAGCCCCTGAGAGGATACTGTTAAAGTTAAATATAAAATGCAGACTGGACTTGAGAATTCCCTGAGCAGATAAAACCATTTCGCTCTGAAAGCAAAACAAAAATCCAGCTTATTTCACGAAGGTAAGTAAAATGCAATTTTAGGTTACTTCTTGTTAATGCCTCTGACAATCGTAAAAGAAAACTTCAGTCATTTTCCTAAAAACGGTATGAGATGATCACTTTAAACCCATCCCCTGCCATCTGAAAACCCAATGTAATCACCATAAGCCATTTTGTAACTTCATGCCCCTGCATTTCACATCAGTCTTTGAATTTCGAACCTTCCAGTTAGTGAACTGAGTTTATAGGCATAATAAACTCTTACTAAATACTGTTTAGTAACAGTATTTAAGCTGAAACTCCGATACTTTGGCCGCCTGATTTGAAGAACTGACTCATTGGAAAAGACCCTGATGCTAGGAAAGATTGAAGGCAGGAGGAGAAGGGGACCACAGAGGATGAAATGGTTGGATGGCATCACTGACTCGATGGATGTTTGAACAAGCTCTGGGAGATGGTAAAGGACAAAGAAGCCTGGCGTGCTGCAGTAAATGGGATTGCAAGGAGTCAGACATGACTGAGTGACTGAACTGAACTCAACTACTGTTTACTGATTTGGTGTTTTTAGTTCAGCTAGTTCTGGATTTTTGAAAGTACTCAGCTTTTTAGGGGCAGAACTGGGATGAGAACCCACATCTCCCCATCCAGTTTCATGTTCTTGCCACAACCCCACTGCCCAGACTTCTGTCTGACCTACAGTAGTCATATAAAGATGTGAGAGTTGGACCATTCAGAAGGCTGAGCACTCAACTGTGGGGCTGAAGAAGACTCTTGAGAATCCACTGGACAGCAAGGAGATCAAACCAGTCAATCCTAAAGGAAATTAACCCTGATTATTCATTGGAATGATGAAGCTGAAGCTCCAGTATTTTGGCCACCTAATTTGAAGAGCTGACTCTTGGAAAAGACCTTGATGCAGTGGGCAAATTCTTTCACTATGGGGGGTTTTAAGAGAAGAAACAGGAAACTGTGTCTTTGAGGAAGGTCCTGGGAATGTTTGTGGATGAATGAATGGAGCATGACAGGGTAACAGGAGCCCTGGGAGAGACTGGACAGGAGAGGTTGTTGGTCTCTTCATCAAAAGAAGGGGTCAGAAAGTCCCCTGTGTCACCTTGAGAGGTAAAAATAAAGAGGCTTCTCTGTGGTGGGGAAAGGGTTCCCCTAGACAACAAGCCAATTGTCCTGGAAAGGGGGCGACATTGGAATTTCTGTGTCCCGGACCATCCCTGGGCTGCCATTAGAAAGGCAGGATGGGAAGTGGATCTAGGAGTGGGCTTTGAAAAGAAGCGGGGCTAACACTTGGGATTTGGGCCCTGAGGAAATAGATGTGTGTCTGGGGCTGCCCTCTCAGCAATGTGACAGACTGAAAACAAGGGAGGGATCTTTTCATGCCCTGAAGACACCCAAGTCAAGGTGCCACCATTGAATGGAAGACCCCGTCTGTATGATCAGACCACTCAACATGGCTGTTCTCTTGCTCTCTGTACCTCCCCGACCCGTCCCTGCCTCACCTACACCCTTCTCACCCGACTGACCTTCCCTCTTAACCATAGAGCCTAATAACGGGGTAAGCCTACATACTGGCTTCCGGCCCCAGCTGGCGCTTGTTGTAATCTTTCCATCAGAACTGCTCCACCAAGGTGATTTATTAAAGGGGCAGTGCAAGGCGTGGGCCTCTGCATGTTTCCCTGGCGACCAACAAACTGATCTGATGTCAATTCTCTCTGTAACTGGTAACCTCCCTCTTTTCCCAGAAGTACAGACTGCTGGTGAGGTGTCTCTCCAGGGCCTTGCCTCAGTATCTAGGATCCCCCCATCCATTAAACCAAGGAGGCCGCTGTTGCTGACTCCAGGCTCTTTCTTCCGACTTGAGGCTGGGCGAGTACAGCGCTTGCAGGCCTGAGAGGTGCGACCGAGCTGTCCTTTGCATCCTTGAGGTGCGTTTGCTTGCTGACGAGGCGTGGCCAAGAGTAGCGCTGGCTGCAGGGCTTTTGTGTGGAAGGCACCAGAGGCTCTCAGACCTTGAAGTTTGGGGCAAATGGGGTGTGTGTATGTGTTTGTGTGACCTGGTTTCTGGTTCTATTTGCCTCTGTGTATCTTGAGCAGGATATGCCTGTTTCTGGAGACACAGGGAGGGTCTCCGCAGGAAGCCTCTGAGTTACTGTCTAGTTTTGAAGATGAGAGCAATGTTTTATTTGGCATATCACTTTTAAACATCTCCCTTTTGAATCCATCCTCCCTTCTGCTTCTCACCACACCCTGTGAGGCAGGCAGGGAGACACCTCTATTTTCTCACAGAGAGGACTGTCTCCTGTGGAGATCACTTAGCGGGAGACTGTCTTTCTCCTGCGGCTCCTTCCACGTTTCCACGGTCCTGGCCAGGGACAATAGGAAGGACGAGAATGAGTCTGTTGAGGGGAGCTTCTTTCTAGCCTGGGAGGAAAGTCCAGCCCGCAGTGACACCCAGCAGAATGTGAAACCAGCTGTGCTGTCTTAAAATATCACTGCAAGAAGGGTGCAGAAAGGGAGAGTCGAGGTCTTTTCCTTTTCCAAAAGAGTACTAAAATCAGCTTGTTGAGTGCCTTGAAAAGGCCTCTTGAAGCAATAGAAACATTTCAAAGAAAGTAAACACAAAAATACATTGAAAATGTAAACAGAGATTGTGAAAGTGAAGCCTCTCAGTCGTGTCCGACTATTTGCGACCCCATGGACTGTAGCCTACTGGGCTTCTCCATCCATGGGATTCTCCAGGCAAGAGTATTGGAGTGGGGTGCCATTTCCTTCTCCACAGGATCTTCCCGACCCAGGGATCGAACCCGGTCTCCTGCACTGTAAGCACATGCTTTACCGTCCGAGCCACCAGGGGAGTGGGTTTCAGAAAGAAAAAGCTACTTTGGAGAGAAATGTCAAAAGTCCAAATTTAGTGTTTTGAGAAAGAAAACTAATAAAATTGACAAATTCTGACAAGATTTATCAGATCAAAAAGGAGCGAAGACATAATAAGTAAATAGTATTGGGAATAAAAAAAGACATAACTGAAGGGACAGCGAAGCTAAATAATAGAGATTATAAACTGTGTGCCGAGAAATCTTGCAACTGCAGAAAATGTATTATCTATGTATCTCTCTTAGAACAACTGACTCAAGAAGACAGAAAAGTTAAATGTCTATCACTAATAAAGACAGGAAGCAGTAGCAAAGTTTTAGGCCTCAAATGAAAAATTTCCATTTGCAGCAACATGGGCGGACCTGGAGGGTATTATGCGAAGTGCAATGAGTCAGACAGAGACAAACACTGTACGTTATCACTTACATGTGGAGCCTAAAAAATAAGCAAATGAAATAACAAAACAGAAACAGACCCACAGGCAGAGAGAATAAAGTCAGTCAGTCAGTTCAGTCGCTCAGTCGTGTCCGACTCTCTGCGACCCCATGAACCTCAGCACGCCAGGCCTCCCTGTCCATCACCAACTCCTGGAGTTCACCCAAACTCACGTCCATCGAGTCGGTGATGCCATCCAGCCATCCCATTCTCTGTTGTCCCCTTCTTCTCCTGCCTTCAATTTTTCCCAATATCAGGGTCTTTCTAAATGAGTCATCTCTTCATATTAGGTGGCCAAAGTATTGGAGTTTCAGCTTCAACATCAGTCCTTCCAGTGAAAACCCAGGACTGAGAGAATAAAGTAGTGGTAACCAATGGGGACAGGGAAAGGAGGTGGGCAAGGCAGGGGTAGAGGATTAAGAGGTACAAACTACTGTGTATAAAATGAATAAGTAAGTACCAAGGATATATTGTACAGAACAGGGGATGTAGCCAATATTTTATTGTAACTTTAAATAGAGTATAGTCTATAAAATGTGAATCACTATCTTATACACTTGAAACTAATATAATATTATAAATCAACTACATCTCAATATTAAAAAATAAATAATAGATAACTAACGCAAACCTGACTGCATAGCACAGGGAACTCCAGGCTTGATGCTAAATGGTGTCCTAAATGAGAAGGAAATATAAACAAAGAGTGGTCACATATTCATATACATATATGTTTATGTATATACACCCACAGCTTTTGAACTGTGTTGCTGGAGAAGACTCTTGAGAGTCCCCTGGACTGCAAAGAGATCAAACCAGTAATCCTAAAGGAAATCAACCTTGAATACTCATTGGAAGGACTGATGCTGAAGCTGAAGCTCCAATACTTTGGCCCTGATGCAAAGAGCTGACCCTTTAGAAAAGACCCTGATGCTGGTAAAAATTGAAAGTGGGAAGAGAAGGGAATGACAGAGGATGAGATGGTTGGATAGCATCACCGATTCAATGGTCATGAGTTTGAGCAAGCTCCAGGAATTGGTGAAGGACAGGGAAGCCTTGCAGAGAAGGCAATGGCACCCCACTCCAGTATTCTTGCCTGGAAAATCCCATGGACGGAGGAGCCTGGTAGGCTACAGTCCATGGGGTCCCAAGAGTCGGACGTCACAAAGAGTGACTTCACTTTCACTTTTCACTTTCATGCATTGGAGAAGGAAATGGTAACCCACTCCAGTGTTCTTGCCTGGAGAATCCCAGGGACAGGGGAGCCTGGTGGGCTGCCGTCTATGGGGTCGCACAGTCTGACACGACTGAAGTGACTTAGCAGCACCAGCAGGGAAGCCTTGCGTGCTGCAGTCCATGGGGTCACAAAGAGTCAGACATGACTGAGTAACTGAACAACAAAAATATATATATACACACATGTATAGTGATTCTCTTTACTGTAGGGCAGAAACTAATACAACATTGTAAAGCAATAAACATTAAATAAAAATTTAAAAAGCAATAAAAATTAAAATAAATAAAGTAATAATATAACCAAGTTGGGTTTTCCAGTGGGCTGAAAGTCTGTGTCCCCTCCCACCAAATTCTTATGTTGAAACCCTAAACCCAGTGTGATGAATTAGGAGATGGGGACTTTTAGGCCATGAGGGTAGAGCCCTCACAGATGGGATTAGTGCCCTTATAAATAAGAGGAAACCAGAGTGCTGGCTGGCTCTCTTTTCTGCCCTGTGAGGACACAAGTCAACAGTCTGCAGTCTGGAGGAGGGCCTTACCAGAACCAGACCTGTGCGGGCATCCTGACTCCAGACTTACAACCTCCAGAACTGCGAGAAAGAAGTCTCAGTTGTCACCCAGTTTATAGTATTTTGTCATAGCAGCCTAAGACAAATGTATCCCAGAAATGCAAAATTGGAACATTTGGAAATCAATCAATGTCACTCACCACATTAACAATTTAAAAGAAAAAAGCACATGACCATCCTAATAGATGCAGCAAAACTAAGTAAACAGAGAGTATAAGCAAATACTCGATAAGTTATCTAATACTTAAAAGAAACATCAAATTCAATGGAGAAATATTTAAAAGCATTTCTTTTACAATCAGGCATAAGAAAAAGAGGTCCACTATCTTTTCTACTTCATATTATATGAGTTCAATGTTGTATATGTTAACTGTTCAATAATAAAAGAGAAAAAATACCAGAAAAGAAGTTTTAAAAAATTGTGAGGTTAGATAGTAAATTCAAATTATGAAAACTCCTTGGTTGTCTAGTGGTTAGGACTCCACGCTTTCACTGCCAAGGGCTGGGGCTTGATCCCTGGTTGGGGAACTAAGATCTCACATCCAGGCAGAATGACCAAAAATAAATAACTTGTTTAATTAAATAAATTACTTAAGTAATAAGTAATTTATTTAAATAAATAAATAAATTCAGATCCCATAGGATTTGATTTTTTTTTAAGATTTTTTAAAATGTGGATCATTTTTTGTCTTTATTGAATTTGTTATGATATGGCTTCTGTTTTACATTTTTCTTTTTTTTGCCACGAGGTATGTGGGATCTTAGCTTACTGCCATGGAGAAGGAAATGGCAACCCATTCCAGTGTGCTTGCCTGGAGAATCCTAGGGACGGAGGAGCCTGGTGGGCTGCCGTCTATGGGGTCGCACAGAGCTGGCCACGACTGAAGTGATTTAGCAGCAGCAGCAGCAGCAGCTTACTGCCAAGGATAGAAGCCTGCATCCCTCCCCGCATTGGCGGAAGTCTTCATCACAGGACCACCAGGGAAATCCCAGCAGGAATTTTCATGGCAATCAGAAAGCTATTCTAAACATTTTTGGAAGAACAAAGCATAGCCAAGTGACTCCTGAAAAGAAAACCAAAGAGAGGGATGAAGCCTACCACTTTCAAGTTTTATTATAATCCACAGGAATTAAGACGTGTGATATTAGCTCAGGGATAGATAAGTTAGACCCACAGAACAGAATGGAGAGCCCAGAGTGTTTATGACGTTGACTGTGGGAACGATTTCATGGGTCTGTACTTAACTCCAAATTCATCGGGGTGTACACCTTAAACATGTGCAGCTCTTTGTAGGTCAATCACACTGCAATAGAGTGGTCTGAAGGAAAAAATAGTGAGCACAGAAACATTCCCACTCTTGTAAGGAAAGCTGATGTCTGTCAGAGCTGTCACACAGATCAGTGGGGAAAGAGACAGCAATAAACAGTGCTGGGTGACTGTCGGAAATAAAAATGACCCGCACTTCACACCATATAAGTCCCTTACATACAAATGAGTTCCATTCTGAGAGCACATTTGTTTAAGTCCAGTGTGTTCATAAGTCCCTCAAAGTTAGCCTAGGTACCCAACTAGCACAGTTGGCTATATAGTACTGTACAACTGAAGTGACTTGGCAGCAGCAGCAGCATATAGGTTTATAACATTTTTCCCATGAATAATACATAAAAAAAATAAAGAAAACATTTTTAAGCTCACAGTAGACTACCATGAAAAGTATACTGGTACCAGCTACATCACCACTGCTGTTACATTTGCTTCCGGACACCCTGGGCTTGAAACAAAGCTGCTGTACTACTGCACTCTACAGAGCACTCTACAGTAAAGTACACAAAAGCACAACTATCTGTAGAGGACGCACACACGTGACAGTGTGCACCAGGCACGTGAGCTAACTTATGTGACTGGACATGTGAACACACATTTGCATCTTTGAAAGTTCACAACTTGAAGGTTCGTATGCAGAGGACTTACTGCACAAAAATTCAGTTCCAGATGAATCAAGAACTTAATATGAAAAGCATAACTTTAAGAGATACAGGACTTCCTTGGTGGTCCAGCGGTTGACTCCCCACTTCCGCCACAGGGGGCACAGGTTTAATTCCTGGTAGAGGAAGTTCTGTACTGCCCTGGTGGCTCAGATGGTAAAGAATCTGCCTGCACTGCGGGAGGCCTGGGTTCAATCCCTGGGTTGGGATGATCCCCTGGAGAAGGGCATGGCAAACCACTCCAGTATTCTTGCCTGGAGAATGTCTATGGACAGAGGAGTTTGGCGGCCTGTAGTCCATGGGGTCACAAGGCGTTGGACACGACTGAGCAACTAAGCACAGCACACAGAGGAAGTTCTGCATACAGTGCAGTATGGCCAAAAAGAAAAGAGAAAAAAGTACATATGTATAATAAAAATATAAACAATGAATTATTAAACACACACACAAAAGCACAAAGTCAGAATACAGTTTTTTAAATAAGATCAATCTGACAATATTAAAATTTAGACCAGTTCACCAGAAGAGACTAAAAAAATTGGACAGGGAAGCCTTAACCTGGGAGAAGGAAAAGGCACCACATAACTAGAAAGGTGATCCAACCAGTCCATTCTGAAGGAGATCAACCCTGGGATTTCTTTGGAGGGAATGATGCTAAAGATGAAACTCCAGTACTTTGGCCACCTCATGCGAAGAGTTGACTCATTGGAAAAGACTCTGATGCTGGGAGGGACTGGGGGCAGGAGGAGAAGGGGACGACAGAGGATGAGATGGCTGGATGGCATCACTGACTCGATGGACGTGAGTCTGAGTGAACTCCGGGAGTTGGTGATGGACAGGGAGGCCTGGCGTGCTGTGATTCATGGGGTCACAAAGAGTTGGACACGACTGAGCGACTGAACTGAACTGAACTGAACCAGAAAGAGTATTTAGACTCTGGAGGACTTCCCTGGTGACCCAGTGGTTAAGAGTCTGCCTGCCAATGCAGGTAGGGAATGATGCTAAAGATGAAACTCCAGTACTTTGGCCACCTCATGCGAAGAGTTGACTCATTGGAAAAGACTCTGATGCTGGGAGGGACTGGGGGCAGGAGGAGAAGGGGACGACAGAGGATGAGATGGCTGGATGGCATCACTGACTCGATGGACGTGAGTCTGAGTGAACTCCGGGAGTTGGTGATGGACAGGGAGGCCTGGCGTGCTGTGATTCATGGGGTCACAAAGAGTTGGACACGACTGAGCGACTGAACTGAACTGAACTGAACCAGAAAGAGTATTTAGACTCTGGAGGACTTCCCTGGTGACCCAGTGGTTAAGAGTCTGCCTGCCAATGCAGGGGCTCAGGTTCCATCCCTGGTCTGGGAAGATTCCACATGCCATGGGGCAACTAAGCTTGTGTGCCACAACTACCGAGCCTGTGCTCTAGAGCCTGTAATTCACAGCATCTGAAGCCAGCGTGCTTGAAGTCAGTGCTCTGCAATGAGAGAAGCCACCTCAGTCAGAAGCTGCAACTAGAGAGTAGCCCCGTGCTCGCCGCAACTAGGGCAAGCCCAGGTGGCAATGAAGACCCAGTGCAGCCATAAATAAATAAAAACAAAAGTCTTACTTAAAAAATAAAGTCTCTAGAGTTTGTATCAAAAACTACAACCACTTAGAAAATGACACTGCAGCAAAAGACAAGTACACGCCTTTCATAGGAGAGATGCCATGAACGGCCGAAACGTCTTTAAAAAGATGTTCAACCTCATCAGTAATAAATGTGCATTAAAACTAAGACATAATAACTTTATGACTACCAGATGGGCGAAATTTAAAACCTGAATATACCAAAGGCCAGTAAGGCTGAGAAACAATGGGAATACGCATAGGCCATTGGCAGAAGTGCTTTGGGGACAAATTATTATACCTGCCTGCCCTAAGAAATTTGTGACTCCATTTCATTCCTAGGGAAAGAAAGCCTTACACAGTCTCAACAAGAAAAACATTATTCTAATAACCAAATCAGTAATAAGTAAAACAGACAATCCAGCCTAAAGCCATGAAGGGAGAATAAGATGTATAGTCTAGGGGCTTCCCAGGTGGCTCAGAGGTTAAAGCATCTGCCTGCAATGTGAGAGACCTGGGTTTGATCCCTGGGTCGGGAGAAAAAAAAAAAAGATCTATAGTCTATTATACTTTGAGCTGGCTTCTTTTTAGTTACAATCTGGTTTTGAATCAGTTCTAATGAGGTGGATGAAACTGGAGCCTATTATACAGAGTGAAGTAAGTCAGGAAGGAAAACACCAATACAGTATACTAATGCATATATATGGAATTTAGAAAGATGGTAACAATAACCCTGTATGTGAGAAAGCAAAAGAGACACAGATGTATAAATAGAACAGTCTTTTGGACTCTGTGGGAGAGGGAGAGGGTGGGATGATTTGGAAGAATGGCATTGAAACATGTATAATATCATATGAGAAACGAATCACCAGTCCAGGTTCGATGCAGGATACAGGATGCTCGGGGCTGGTGCACTGGGATGACCTAGATGGAAGGTACGGGGAGGGAGGTGGGAGGGGGGTTCAGGATGAGGAACACATGTACACCTGTGGCGGATTCTTGTTGATGTATGGCAAAACCAATACGATATTGTAATTAGCCTCCAATTAAAATAAATAAATTTAAATTTAAAAAAGTCCCAATTAAAACATTTCAATCATAAAATACACCCTGGACTTCAAACTTAATACAAAAGGAAAAACAATAACCACGTTTTTTTCTGAAATTATTTAACTAACCAGCCCCTAAAATAATCGAAACCCCCATCAACTTCACACATAACTGCTCATCAAGGAAGATTAAGCCATGTAAATAAAGAAAACAAACATAGGCTTTCACATTAATCACTTGGAATTAGAAAAGGCAGGAGAACCAGAGATCAAATTGCTAACATCCATTGGATCATCGAAAAAGAAAGAATTTCAGAAAAACATCTACTGCCTTATTGACTATGCCAAAGTCTTTGACTGTGTGGATCACAACGAACTGTGGAAAAATTCTTCAAGAGATGGGAATACCAGACCACCATACCTACCTCCTGAGAAATCTGTATGTAAGGAAGATTAAGCCATGTAAATAAAGAAAACAAACATAGGCTTTCACATTAATCACTTGGAATTAGAAAAGGCAGGAGAACCAGAGATCAAATTGCTAACATCCATTGGATCATCGAAAAAGAAAGAATTTCAGAAAAACATCTACTGCCTTATTGACTATGCCAAAGTCTTTGACTGTGTGGATCACAACGAACTGTGGAAAAATTCTTCAAGAGATGGGAATACCAGACCACCATACCTACCTCCTGAGAAATCTGTATGCAAGTCAAGAAGCAACAGTTAGACATGGAGCAACAGACTGGCTCCAAATTGGGAAAGGAGTATGTCAGGCTGTATATTTTCACCCTGCTTATTTAACTTATATGCAGAGTACATCATGAGAAATGCTAGACTGGATGAAGCACAAGCTGGAATCAAGATTGCTGGCAGAAATATCAATAACATCAGATATGCAGATGACACCACACTTATGGCAGAAAGTGAAGAATTAAAGAGTCTCTTGATGAAAGTGAAAGAGGAGAGTGAAAAAGTTGGCTTAAAACAACATTCAGAAAACTAAGATCATAGCATCTGGTCCCATCACTGCAGAGGAAATATATGGGGAAGCAGTCCAAGAATTTTTTTGGCGGGGGGCTCCAAAATCACTGCAGATGGTAACTGCAGCTATGAAATTAAAAGACGCTCGCTCCTTGGAAGAAAAGATATAACCAACCTAGACAAGATATTACAAGGCAGAGACACTAACTTTGCCAACGAAGGTCCATCTAGTCAAACATATGCTTTTCCCAGTAATCATGTATAGATGTGAGAACTGAACTATAGAAGAAGGCTGAGCACTGGAAAATTGATGCTTTTTAACTGTAGTGTTGGGAAAAGCTCTTGAGAGTCTCTTAGAAAGAAAATATAACCAGTCCATCTTAAAATCAGTCTTGAATTTTCATCGGAAGGACTGGTGCTGAAACTGAATCTCCAATAATTTAGCCACCCGATGCGAAAACTTTATTTTTGGGGGCTCCAAAATCGGCAGATGGTGATTGCAGCCATGAAATTAAAAGACTCTTACTCCGTGGAAGAAAAGTTATGACCAACCTAAACAGCATATTGAAAAGAATAGACATTACTTTGCCAACAAAGGTCCGTCGAGTCATGGCTATGGTTCTTCCAGTGGTCAAATATGGAGAGCGGACTGTGAAGAAAGCTGAGCGCTAAAGAATTGATGCTTTTGAACTGTGGTGTTGGAGACGACTTCTTGAGAGTCCCTTGGACTGAAAGGAGATCCAAGCAGTCCATTTTCTAAAGGACATCAGTCCTGGGGGTTCTTTGGAAGGACTGATGTGAAAGCTGAAACTCCAATATTTTGGCCACCTCATGTGAGGAGTTGACTCATTGGAAAAGACTCAGATACTGGGAGGGGTTGGGGGAAGCAGGAGAACAAGAGAACGACAGAGAATGAGATGGCAGGATGGAAACTCCAGGAGATGGTAATGGACAGGGAGACCTGGCATACTGCGATACGGGCTAAGTCAAAATTAATACACACATACGTTTTCACTTTAAGGACTGCAATAATTTTTTTAAAGCCACAAAGCAATACACCTGCCTTAACAAGCTTAACTCTCACTCACTAATGACACCTTTCTATTAAGCTATTATAAGTCTTTCATTTAATCAACATCAGTAGCCTTGTCGAAACAAGGCCTCAAAAAATTAGTTTAAGACTCAGAATTGTTCCTCTCCACGGAAATCTTTAGTAAAAGGCGAAAGATTTATACGATCTGAAGAGAAACCAGAGTATACTCCACAGGCTTCGTAATTCACAGCTCGGGTAACAGAAACTCCTAGATCAGTGAGGGTGATTAACTAACACCGAGAGCCAGTGCCTGAACAAAAATTTCTAGATTACTCTGTAAACAAGGGTCTAATTTCAGAAAACATAGATAAAAGAAAATTTGAAGTTTTATAATTTTAAATTTGTACGGTGTGCAGTGCGCGGTGGGTATGCAAATAAGGCAAGTGGGCGGCCTTTCCGCTCGGGAAAGCTGTCTTCACGCAGCGCCCCTGTGTCAGCACTAGGGGGCGAAGCGGCGGGCTGGCTGGCATCACCGCGCCACACCGAGCGGAGACCCGGGTTTCAGATGTTTTGTGTCTGTGTATGTCCGAGTTTGATTTCTGTTACATACTTTGCTGTTAAATTGAAAAAGAAAAAAAATAGCAAGTGACTGGCACAAAATTCATGACCGTGGTTCCTCCCTTCGGTGGATTGATGGTTTTCAAGGTTTGACAATTTCCTCTTTCTTGAACTGCGTGGTGGGCGCACAGGTGTGTGTTTGTTTGTACCGTGCACGTCCAAGATGTACACTCTGGAATATTCTGCCATTTCAGAAAAATTCATAGCCGTGTCCTGTTTAAAACTGGAGCTTTGAATACCCCCAGGGGGTCCAGTGGTTTGGGCTCTAGCTTTCACTCCCTGCTGATTCCTTTCTTGGTAGGGGAACTGAGATCCCTCAAACTGCGCAGGCCAAAACAACAACAACAAACAAACTGCTGCTTCCCGCTCTGGGTTTCAGATTTCCTGCCTCCTCACCTGATGCTACTTGTGGGATGAAATCTTGTTATTTGTTTCAGACCTCGAGTCTCATTTAGAAAAGAAACAAACAAACCCATGAGCTGTACTCTCCTCTGCAGTGCTCAGGAACGGGCTCCGACAGTCTACAGAAACTCCTTAACGATTGTGGTAACTGAAAGTCTCGGGAAAGGAAATTGCAGTTCTTTTTTGATTCTTTTCTGGAGGCTGTGTCAATATTCCACTTCCCAAATTTGATACCTCTGAGTTGTCACGTTTGGTTTGCTAGTTCTTCTGCTCATGATATATTTGACATTATGTTTGATTTAAATTTGTTGAAAACAGCTTTTGGGGGATATAATCCACTTACCACACAGTTCACCCTTTTAAAGTGTACAGTTAAGTGGCTTTTAGCATATTAGAATCTTGCGACCATCTCCACAAGGCGGTGGCGCTAGTGGTAAAGAATCTGCCTGCCAATGCCGGAGGCTCGAGAGACTCAGTTCCTGGGTTGGGAAGATGCCCTGGAGAAGCGAATGGCAACCCACTCCAGTATTCTTGCCAGGGGAGTCCCATGGACAGAGGAGCCTGGCAGGCTACGGTCCATGGGGTCGGAAAGAGTCAGATACAACTGAACTGACTTGACAGGCATGCACACAACAGTGTGTTTTTGTTTTGTTTTGGCAGGCCTGTGAACCAAATGGGATCTTGGTTCACTAACCAGGGGTGAAACCTGCCCCTCCCGTAGTGGAGGCAGGAGTCCTAACCACTGAACTGCCAGCAAACCCCCCACAATCTAGTTTTAGAACATTTTCATCAACCCCAGAAAGGAACAGTTCCCATTAGCAGTTATTCCCCAGCTCTCCCACCCCCCAGCCTCTGCCAAATACTAACTACGTTCTGTCTCTAAAGTGCCTATTCTAGACATTTCACACCAATGAAAGCATATAACCTGTGGCTTTTTGTGACCAGCTTCCTTCACTTAGCCTGTTTCTGAGATTCATTCACACCATTCATTCATTCATTCGTTTTGAGATTCCTTTGTGTTCTTCCATATTTCACAGTGTGACGGGGAGTTAAAGACCCATGGAGGTGCAGTGTTCTCACCCTATTACGATAGTTACACTTCACAGGGCTTGGCCAGGGGCTCAGTTGCTGAGGGGGCAGGAAAAGAGTGTTTCTCTGCTCCTAGACTGGGGGGGACCTTTGGTCTCCTTCATTCTGGAAGGATCCTGGGCAGCTTTCACTGGCTAGAGAACGACAAGGAGGGTTAACTTGTATTTTAGCCATTCCAAGTTCCATGGACGTTTCCAGGACTTCTGACTCCAGAGCATGGACACAGCTCTGATTGTAAATATGGGGTTTGAGAGGCTGGAGCAATTTGTTTATAGTGTGCCTGGAATTTCCATTTCTGTCAACAATTCATACTAATATGTAATATAAGGTGGCAGTCCCCAACCTGTTTGGCACTGGGGACAGTTTCATAGAAGACACTTTTTCCATGGTTGGGAGTGTAGGGGATGGTTTCATGATGATTCAAGTGCATTACACTTATTGTGCACTTTATTTCTATTATTATTACATCAGCTCCACGTCAGATCATCAGGCATTGATAAAAGGCATACTAAAAAATATAAAACATAAAAACCTTTATTGGAATTTTTTGATTGAAATTGTGATTTGTTCTGTCTTCTTCCTGACTCTAAAGGGAACATTTATAACACTTTCTGTTACATGTGGTGTTTGCTCCAGGTTTTTGGTTGCTAAAATTCTTCCTTAGGTTAGGCAGATGTTAAATTTTACCTATATTGTTGTTCAGTCATTTAGGCAGATGTTAAATTTTATCTATATTGTTGTTCAGTTGCTCAGTCCTGTTCAACTCTTTACGACCCCATGGACGACAGTACGCCAGGCTTCCCTGTCCTTCACCATCTCCTGGAGCTTGCTCAAAGTTGGTGATGCCATGCAATCATTTCATCCTCTGTCGGCCCCTTCTACTCCCTCCTTCAATTTTTGCCAGCATCAGGGTCTTTTCTGATGAGTCAGCTCTTCGTATCAGGTGGCCAAAATATCGGAGCTTCAGTTTCAGCATCAGTCTTTCCAATGAATATTCAGGATTGATTTCCTTTAGGATGGACTGGTTGGATCTCCTTGCAGTCCAAGGGACTCTCAAGCGTCTTCTCTGCAACATCACACTTAAATGTATAATGAATGGGTATTTGAATTTATTCAATACTTTTTCTGCATTTGTGGAATTATTATAGAATGCTTTTGCTCTAATCTCTTCCAGTGAGGGTCTACATTAAGAGATCAATGTTAAATCAGCCTTACCTGTTCTTGTGGATTGTTCTTTAGTTCGCTACAAGTAAGTGGCAGATCTGAGACGTAGAACAACACCTAATCCTTTCAGATTCTGCAGTGAAGAAGCACGCTCCTGTGCAACGTAAATTGGGCCTCTAGGTCTCAGCTCTTGTCCCTTTCTCCTTTCTGCTGCAGCCTCTGTTGGCCACAAGGGGGCGCTTGCTTCCCCTTTTAGTGCTCAATTCTGCCACAAGTACCTACGTGCTGTCCGGCGATCGCATGGACAAAAAAGCCTGCCAGTCTTTTCTGTTCATGGGATTATCCAGGCAAGAATACTGGAGTGGGTTGCCATTTCCTCCTCCAGGGGATCTTCCTGACCTAGGGAGGCAACCCGCCTTTCTTGTCTCCGTGTTGGCAGGGCGGGTTCTTTACCACTAGCGCCACCTGGGAAGAAACTTTGAAAACTTAAACGTGAACTGGCTCAGTCGTGTCCGACTCTTCGCGACCCCATGGACTGTAGCCCGCCAGGCTTCATCTGTCCATGGGGATCCTCCAGGCAAGAATACTGGAGTGGGTTGTCTTTTCCTTCTCCAGGGGATCTTCCCGACCAGGGATTGAACTTGGGTCTCCCGCATTGTGGGCAGACTCTTTATTCTCTGGGCTAGCAGGGAAAGATACTTTAGGTGCAGAAAAATTACAAGCTTTCCTCAAAATAAATAACATCAAATGCTAAAGAATCACACTAAGCAAAGAAAATAAACGATGACAGGGTTGTAACTCCAAAATAGTGGCTCAAAGGAAAATAGTTTTATGAAAGTACTCTTAACTTTTTAAGTAAGATTAACTTTGGAAACTCTCTGGCAATCGAAAGGTTAGGACGCTGTGCTTTTACTGCTGAAGAAGTGAAGTCGCTCAGTCTTGTCCGACTCTTTGCGACCCCATGGACTGTAGTCAACCAGGCTCCTCAGTCCACGGAATTTTCCAGGCAAGAGTACTGGAGTGGGTTGCCATTTCCTTCTCCAGGAGATCTTCTCAACCGAGGGATCGAACCCGGGTCTCCCTGTCAGCAGGCACACACTTTATCCTCTGAGCCACCAGGGAAGCCTGAGGCCTCAGCTCCAAGTCCTGGCAGCTCACTCGCTTTGTCATGTCTGACTCTGTGACCCCATAGGCTGCGGCACACCAGGCTTCCTTGTTCATCATCTTGCTCAAACACATGTCCATTGAG
Source organism: Aepyceros melampus (assembly GCA_006408695.1). Lineage (NCBI taxonomy): Eukaryota > Metazoa > Chordata > Mammalia > Artiodactyla > Bovidae > Aepyceros > Aepyceros melampus. Next base: position 126,176 of record SJXQ01010513.1, read on the forward strand.
TTGGTGATGTTCTCTACGTGTTCTCTACCACCATTTTGTTCTTTACATTGCCCCTCTCTGCACAGGATTTGACTTCCTTGATGGCTTGAGAGGGTAAAACGTCTGTCTACAATGCGGGAGATCTTGGTTATGTCCCTGGGTCGTGAAGAACCCCTGGAGAAAAAAATAGCCCCCCACTCCAGCACTAACACCTGGAAAATCTATGGACGGAGGAGGCTGGTAGACTACAGTCCACGGGGTCACAAAAAGTTGGACACGACTGAGCGACTTCATTTTCACAGCATTTAAAGCACATATGAATAACATTGTAAAAGCACCTCCACGACTTACGTATTATGTTAATATAACAACGTTTACGGGAACATACTTTAAGAGCCTACATGCTTTCTAATAAGCTATACTAATAAAAACTGTTTCTTTACACTGACTTGCGACGTAAACAAGCACCTCAGAAAACCTGAATTTATAAAACAAAACCCAAAAACTATACTGTGTGTATATACATAGCTAATGCCTTGTTGACAACAAACATATGAAACAGTATTCTATACTCCTCCCATGTATAAGTCTAGTTCTTTCTTTTAGACCACAACAAACAGCCTCGCATCAAGCAAGGCTTCCAAAAATTGGTTTAAGACTCAGATTTGTTCCTCTCCACGGAAATCTTTAGTAAAAGGCGAAAGATTTATACGGTCTGAAGAGAAACCAGAGTATACCTGGGGTTGCCCATAGGTCGTTTTTCCAGTAACCACAACTGCTACTGCAGTGATGGTGACTATTTAATCCCCAAAGTTACTACCTGGGGAAATTTACTCAAGGAATTCTGAAAATATTTTCACACTCAGAAAATTCAACTAAGTAAAACTTTTTTATTAAACTCGAAAACTATTAAACAATTTGCAGTGCATTGTGGGTATGCAAATGAGCCTGAGTGATCGCCCTTCCCCTTGGAAAGTACCATATTCAAACCGGGCTCTGGGCCAACTTTAAGGGCTGAAGCCATGGCTTGGTTGCCCATGATCTAACTCTGGGTTGGTCCACTAGAGACATTCTGAGTTTATCTGTTCTCACACTGGGACTTTGGGTTTTTTTTTTTTTTTTTTTGCTATATTTTAAATAATTTTCTGATAGTTGAGGTGGGGGCGGGCGTTGAGGATAGATAGCGAAGTAATTGTTAATCTGAAGTCCAGAATAGTGGTTACTTACAGTAGGGAATGAGGAGTTGACTGGGAAAGGGACCACAGAGAGTTTCAAAGGTGTGTTGGCACTATCTTTCTTCTTAACCTGGGAGGGAGGCAGCAAGGTACCTTTTAAAATATTTTTCTTTATTTTGATGTGGATCATTTTTAAAGTCTTTATTGAGTTTATTACAATATTGCTTCTGTTTTATATATATATATATATATATATATTATATATATATATTTTTTTACCTCAAGGCTTGTGGGATTTTACTTCCTTGATCAAGAATCAAACCTGTACCCCTCTGCATTGAAATGCCACGTCTTAACCACTGGACCACCAGGGAAGTCCCCATTTTATTACCTTTTCAATTATATTTAGATATCATATAACATCATGTATCATATTCATGAGCATTGTGAATCTTCCCCATCATTGATGTCTATTTTTATGTCTTTTCATCTAGCTTTTAAAATTAAATATTTTATTTTAAAAAAATGCCCTTTTTTTGCTGCGTTGTTGCTTTTGCGCAGCCTTTCGCTAGTTGTGGAAAGCAGGGGCTACTCTTCATTGTGGTGTCTGGCCTTGCCATTGCAGTGGATTCTCTGGTTTCGGAGCACAGGCTGTATGTGCACCGGCTTCATTAGTTGTGGTACATAGGCTCAATAGTTGCAGCTCACAGGCTCTGGAGCTCAAGCTAAGTTGCTCCAAGGCATGTGGAATCTTCCTGGACCGGGACTGAACCCAGGCCCCAGTCACTGGCAGGCAGATTTTCATCAACTAAGGCACCAGGGAAGTCCCTCATACAGTTTTATAAATTTATAACAGATCTTTTGGGTTAGATTTACTTTACCCTTAATACTTTGTAATTTGGGGGGCTAGTATAGATATTTTAAGTTAGAATTTGTTGTTGACATTATAGTATTAGTTGAATTTTATTTATTGCTCTTGCATGGGTTAAGCCCATGCACCACAGTTACTGAGCCAGTGTGCCTAGAGCACCTGATCTGCAACAAGAGAAGCCAATCCAATGAGCAGCCCACTGCAAGGAAGACCCAGGGCACCAAAAATAAATAAATAAATAAAATATATATTAAAAAGGCCTTCCCAAGTGGCACCAGTGATAAACAACCCATCTGCCAATGCAAGAGATGTAAGAGATGCCAGCTTGATCCCAGGGTCCAGAAGATCCCCTGGAGGAGGGCATAGCAACCCACTCCAATATTCTTGCCTGGAGAATCCCATGGACAGAGGAGCCTGGTGGGCTACAGTCCATAGGGTTGCAAAGAGTTGGACACTACTGAAGTGACTTAGCATGCACATATATAAAGAGAAAAATGATCCTGCATCTTCATTTTGTACTGGACCTCAAAAGTTATTTGGTGGAATTGTTTTGATTAAGCTAATAGCATTGTACCCCTAGTATATTGCATTTTTTTTCTTCTTGCAGTGTAGTTGGATATTGAGTTAATCATAAGCTTTCTCATTTAATATATAAATATGGGAAATTATACTCATAGATTTTGTATCATAAATTAACTCTGCATGTATAACATAAACTCAATTTAGCAACAATGGATTTTTAAGTAGACTTAATTTTGTAAGAAAAGTTTCAAGCATTTTAAAATTTTAAAGAAAAATTGTGAAGATAATGCAGAATTTCTGTATACCCCACACCCAGTCATCCCAATCACTAACGTTATCAATATGGTACATTTATTATAATTAATGAATCAATAAGTCCAAGTTTATTCAGATTTCCTTGGTTTTTGTCTAATGTCCTTTTTGTGTTCAAGGATCCTACCCAGGATACTACATTTTATTTAGTAGTTATGTCTCCTTAGGTTCCTCTGGCCTCTGAGTTTCTTAGACTTTCCTTGTTTTGATGCCTTTGAATTTTGAGGTATACTGATATTTCATAGACTCTGCTTTTATTGGTGTCTTTTTGTGTGTGGCTGTACTGGGTCTTTGTTGTGGTTGTGCAGGCTGTTCCTTGCAGTGTGTGGGGCTTCTCTAGTTGAAGCACACGGTCTTAGTTGCCCCACAGCAGTTTTAGTTTCCTGACCAGGGATCAAACCAGTGTCCCTGTGTTGGAGTGTAGACCCTTAACCACTGGACCACCAACGAAGGCCCCCCTTCCCCATTGGGATTTGTCTGATCTTTTCTCATGATTGGTGGTGGTGGTGGTTTAGTTGCTAAGTCATGTTCGACTCTTGCAACTCCATGGACTATAGGCCACCAGGCTCCTCTGTCCATGGGATTTCCCAGGCAAGGATACTGGAATGGGTTGCCATTACCTTCTCCAGGGGATCTTCCTGACCCAGGGACTGAACTTGCATCTCCTGCATTGCAGGTGGATTCTTTACTGACTGAGCTACCAGGGAAACCCTTTCTCATAGTCAGACTAGGGTAATATGTTTCTGAGAGGAAGTCTACATAGGTATATTGCCATTTTCATAATTTCATTTCAACATACATCAACATAATTTATCACTGTTGATATGATGACATTAATCAGCTCTAGAGAGGGGATGGGGATAGGGGTTGAACCAATCACCAGTGGTCAATGATGCCTAAGTAATCAACCATGCCTGAGTAATGAGGCCTCCATAAAAGTCCAAAAAGGATAGGGTTCAGAGAACTCTGGGGTTGCTGAACACGCAGTGATGCTGAGGGAATGGTAATCCCCACCCTCCCGAAAGAGCATGGAGAAAGCCCCTTCCCACATATTTGCCCTGTCATTGCTTTCATTTGGCTCCTCATGTGATTCTATGTTTTTATACTCTAGGAAGTTAACTTTTTCTGAATTCTGTGAACCACTGCAGCAAATTAATCAAATCCAAGGACGGGGACATGGATGGAAGCCTCCGATTTACGGCTAGTTGGTCAGAAGTACAGGTGATAACCTGGCCTTGAGATTGCAACAGAAAATTATGAGACATGCAAAGAAATAGGAAAGTGTGACTCATACACTGGGGAAAAAACAGTCAACAAAAACTGCCTGTGAAAGCAACCAGATGTTGGGTTTAACAGACAAAGCCTTCAAAGTAACCTTTATAAATATGTTCAAGGAGCTAAAGGAAGTGATTGAAGAAAGAAAGGAAGGATAAGGATAATGTTACATCAGATAGAGACTACTTTATTGATAGAAATGAAAGAGAAATTATTCAAAAAGAAACAAATGGAAATGCTGGAGTTGAAAAGTATGATAATTGAAATGAAAATTTCACTAGAGGGCTCAGTGGTAGATGTAAATTGACAGAAGAAAGAACCAGCAAATTTGAAGATAGACTGAGAGAGATTACGTAATCCAAGAACAGAGAGGAAAACACTGAAGGAAAATTACCAGAGCCTCAGAGAAATGCAGGACACCATAAACACATCAACATATGTGTAACGGCAGCACCAGGAGAAGAGACGAGAAAGGAAGAGAAAAAACATTTGAAGAAACAACAGCTAAAAACGTCCCTGATTATAAAAATAACCATTTACACATCCAGGAATCTAACGGATTCCAAATAAAATACAATTCAATGAGGTCCACAGACACAGCACAGTATTGAATAAAAATGCCCAAAGCCAAAGACAAGCAGGGAATCTTGAAAGCAGCAGGAGAATAATGCCTCATCACTTACTCATAACAGCCAAAAGGGAGAGGCAATCCAAATGACTGCTCACTAATGAATGGGTAAACAAAAGGTGGTATATGCAGATAATGGAATAATATTCAGCACTAGAAAGGAAGGAAGTATTGATGCATGCTATAACATGGATGGACTTTGAAAACACCATAATCTAAGTGAAAGAACAAGTCACAAAACACCACATAGTATATGACTCCATTATGTGAAATGGCCAGAATGGGCAAACCTAACGAGATAGAAAGCAGATTAATGGTTGCTTAGGGCTGGGGTACTTGAGAGCATAGGATGGTGATAGCCTAAGTATATAGGATTTCTTTTTGATGTGGTGATAATGTTTTTAAATTCACGACAGTGATGGTTGCACATATCTGCAAATGTACTAAAAACTCTTGTTTTACACTTTAAATGTGAATTGTATGGGCTGTGGATTATATTTCAATAAAGCTGCTTTAAAAAAAAATAAAAAGAACCACAGTGATATGGAATAGATAACTCAGCTTGCTCTTAAGAGCTCCCAGCCTCTGAGTGGCATCCTCAGAGAACTTTCCACACCCCCTGGAACATGGGTATTAACAGTGCGACTCTCATTTCATGTGTGAGATAGCATACCCAGCGAAAAGCAAATTTCAGGTATTCATCCAACAAACAATCCTTGAGGCCAGTAAGGTGGCCTTGAAGAAAAGCAGTGGTTCCCAGATCCCCCACCTGCCTGCCATAGGCTCTGCCTTTCTGGGTCTGACCTTTGGCAGCCATGTTAGAGATGCTGAGTCCTGGGAGGCTCCCAGGATTTTCAGGACACTAAGGGTCTTTTTGGAATGAAAATCACAATCACAGAAAACTAATCAAACTGATCACATGGCCCACAGCCTTGTCTAACTCAATGAAACCATGAGCCATGCCATATAGGGCCACCAAAGACAGATGGGTCATGGTGGAGAGTTCCGACAAAACATGGTCCACTGGAGAAGGGAATGGCAAACCACTTCAGTATTCTTGCCTTGAGAACCCCATGAATGGTATGAAAAGGCAAAAAGATAAGACACTGAAAGATGAACTCCCCAAGTCAGTAGGTGAGTAGGTGCCCAGTGTGCTACTAGAGAACAATGGAGAAATAAGTCCATGAAGAGACGGAGCCAAAGCTAGAACACCACCTAGTTGTGGATGTGACTGGTGATGGAAGTAAAGTCCGATGCTGTAAAGAGCAATATTGCATAGAAACCTGGAATGTCAGGTCCATGAATCAAGGTAAATTGGAAATGGTCAAACAATAGATGGCAAGAGTGAATACCGACATTTTAGGAATCAGTGAACTAGAATGGACTGGAATGCGCAAATTTAACTCAGATGACCATTATATCTACTACTGTGGGCAAGAATCCCTTAGAAGAAATGGAGTAGTCCTCATAGTCAAAAAAGGAGTCCAAAATGCAGTACTTGGGGGCAATCTCAAAAATGACAGAATGATCTGTGTTCGTTTCCAAGGCAAACCATTCAATATGACAGTAATTAAGTCTATGCCCCGACCAGTAATGCTGAAGAAGCTGAAGTTGAATGATTCTATGAAGACCTATAAGACCTTCTAGAACTCACCCCCTCAAAAGATGTCCATTTCATCATAGAAGACTGGCATGCAAAAGTAGGAAGTCAAGAGATACCTGGAGTAACAGGCAAATTTGACCTTGGAGTACAAAATGAAGCAGGGCAAAGGCTAACAGAGTTTTGCCAAGAGAATGAACTGTTCATAGCAAATATCCTTTTCTAATAACACAAGAGAATCAGTTTGACTAATATAATCAGTTTGATTATATTCTTTGCAGTCAAAGGTGGAGAAGCTCTATACAGTTAGCAAAAACAAGACTGGGAGCTGACTGTGGCTCAGATCATAAACTCCTTATTGCAAAATTTAGACTCAAATTGAAGAAAGTAGGGAAAACCACTAGACCATTTAGGCATGACCTAAATCAAATCCCTTATGATTATACAGTGGAAGTGACAAATAGATTCAGGGATTAGATCTGATAGACAGAGTCTCTGCCTGGAGAACTATGGACGGAGGTTTGTGATCAAGATCATCCCCAAGAAAAAGAAATGCAAAAAGGCAAAAATGGTTGTCTGAGGAGGCCTTACAAATAGCTGAGAAAAGAAGAGAAGGTAAAGGCAAAGGAAAAGGAAAGATATACCCATTTGAATGCAGAGTTCTAAAGACTAGCAAGGAGAGATAAGAAAGCCTTCCTCAGCGATCAATGCAAAGAAATAGAGGAAAACAATAGGATGGGAAAGACTAGAGATCTTTTCAAGAAAATTAGATACCAAGGGAACACTTCATGCAAAGATAGACACATTAAGGACCTAACAGAGCAGAAGATATTAAGAAGAGGTGGCAAGAAGAGTACAGAAGAACTATATAAAAAAGATCTTCATGACCCAGATAATCATGATGGTGTGACCACTCACCTAGAGTCAGACATCCTAGAATGTGAAGTCAAGTGGGCCTTAGAAAGCATGAAGTGAAGTGCAGTGAAGTCGCTCAAGCTCAGTCGTGTCACTCTTTGTGACCCCATGGACTGTAGCCTACCGGGCTCCTCTGTCCATGGGATTTTTCAGGCAAGAGTACTGGAGTGGGTTACCATTCCCTTCTCCAGAGGATCTTCCCAACCCAGGGCTCGAACCCATGTCTCCTGCAATGTAGGCAGATGCTTTACCATCTGAGGCACAAGGGAAGCCCTTCGAAAGCATGACTACCCACAAAGCTAGTGGACGTGATGGAATTCCAGTTGAGCTATTTCAAATCCTAAAAGATGATGCTGTGAAAGTGCTGCACTCAGTATGCCAGCAAATTTGGAAAACTCAGCAGTGGCCACGGGACTGGAAAAGGTCAGTTTTCATTCCAATCCCAAAGAAAGGCAATGCCAAAGAATGTTCAAACTACCGCACAACTGCACTCATCTCACACACTATCAAAGTAATGCTCAAAATTCTCCAAGTCAGGCTTCAACAGTACGTGAAGCATGAACTTCCAGATGCTCAAGCTGGATTTAGAAGAGGCAGAGGAACCAGAGATCAAATGACAACATCCGTTAGATCATTGAAAAAGCAAGAAAGTTCCAGAAAAACATCTACTTTGACTGTGTGGATCACAAAAAACTGTGGAAAATTCTTCAAGAGATGGGGATATCAGACCACCTTACCTGCTTCCTGAGAAATCTGTATGCAGGTCAAGAAGCAACAGTTGGAACTGGACATGGAACAACAGACTGGTTCCAAATTGGGAAAGGAGTATGACAAGGCTGTACACTGTCACCCTGCTTATTTAACTTACATGCAAAGTACATCATGCAAAATGCCAGGTTGGATGAAGCACAAGCTGAAATCAAGTTTGTCAGGAGAAATATCAATAACCTCAGATAGGCAAATGACTCCACCCCTATGGCAGAAAGTAAAGAAGAACTAAAGAGCCTCTTGATGAAAGTGAAAGAGGAGAGCCACTTCATGGCTTAAAACTCAACGTTCAGAAAAGTAAGATCATGGCATCCAGTCCCGTCACTTCATGGAAATAGATGGGGAAACAATGGAAACCATAACAGACTTTATTTTTGAGGGGGCTCCAAAATCACTGCAGATGGTGACTGCACCTTGGTGACTGACGCTTGCTTCTTGGAAGAAAAGCTATGACCAACCTAGACAGCATACTAAAAAGCATAGACATTACTCTGCCAACAAAGATCCATCTAGTCAAAGCTATGGTTATTCCAGTGGTCATGTATGGATGTGAGAGTTGGACCATAAAGAAAGGAAGCACCAAAGAATTGATGCTCTTGAACTGTGGTGTTGTAGAAGACTCTTGAGAGTCTCTTGTACTGCAAGGAGATCAAACCAGTCAATCCTAAAGGATATCAGTCTTGAATATTCATTTGAAGGACTGATGCTGAAGCTGAAACTCCAATACTTCGGCCACTTGATTTGAAAAATTGACTCATTTGAAGGCAGGAGGAGAAGGGCACGACAGAGGATGAGATGGTTGGATGGCATCACCAACTGGATGGACGAGAGTTTGAGCAAGCTCCAGGAGTTGGTGATGGTCAGGGAAGCCTGGTGTGCTGTAGTCCATGGGGTCGTAAAGAGTCGGACATGAGTGAGCAACTGAACTGACTGACTGAAGAGTTTTTTCTGAGACCATAAGGCTCTCAGACACTTTTGGATGCTTCTGGAGCAGTAGAGGTCTCATAGCACCCAGAGGTTTGATGAGCTTTGATGCAGACTCCTGGGAGCAGCCAGCACTGATTGGAAGTGTGAGCCTGGGAAACCATGTGATGGCTGGTGGTCTAGTCTTGCTCTTTCTCCCAAAGTCATACATAAATGAGAGCAAGGACCTCTCCTCTGGGTTCAGGGTGCTACTCAGTCTGGATGGAGAAGGTTTGGGAAGTTCCTCCCTTGGAGGATGCTTGAGTGCGGAGGTGTGGGCAGGGTGTTGAGGGGCTTCTTGGTGTAGGAATTAGCCATCACGTGTGCCTAGATTTCCATGTGACCATGAGGCCAAAATGTGGGGGTTATCTTTGGGGTTGTGAGTTGGCGGGGGTTTGGGGGTCTGTCCCTTCCCTCCTGCAGAACTGGGTCAATCTGCCCTCTGCCCGCCCCTATTACTTGTCTCCAGGGGCTCCCTTTCTTGGAGGCTCTCAAAGGTCTTGTCTGAGAACCCAGAGACTTTTGCAGTGCAGCAAATTCTGAAAAGCAGAGGAAAGGTCTTTGGGTTTTTAGAATCTCGGATTCACGCATCTGGCTGTGGAACCTTGGGCAATCATGGCAGCCCTCTGAAACCCAGTTGCCCTGGGTGTTAAATGACTGACTCTTTCTGCACCAGCCCATTTTGGAGGGATATGAGTCCAGAGGGAGGCAGGAGGTAGTAGCAGTTCTCCAGGCGAGACCAGCAGGCTGAGCCCGCGGTGGGTCAAAAGTGCGCCTGCGTCAGCTTCTACTCGGGGCTTCAGCGAGGATGGCCCGCAGCAGCGTGGGCGACCCCGCCCGGGCCGCACACAGGTTAGCAGGGCAGCACGCAGGCAGAGGCGCGCGGACGCTCCCAGCGCTTGGGGGTGGGCGGAGGCGGACGCGGGAAGGGGCGGGCCCTCGCGGGGCGGGGCGGAGCGTCAGGCCGCGCCCGAGGCTCGGCAGGGACGCCGGCGGCTGGGCTGGGAGGGCAGGTAGGCCCCTGCGTTCGGCGGGGCGCTGGAGTCCTTCCGGCGGGCGCCGCGCGGCAAGCGGACACCTACAGCTGGCGGAACGCAGGCAACGCCGAGGGCAGCCGGGCGAGCGCCGGGGCTTGCGGCGAAGGCGGGACAGGAAGGCCCGGGCCGCGCCGCAGCTTCTCCCGGCGTAGGGAGCGGGCTCGGGCCGCGGGCCCCCCGGGGGTGCCCCTGCCCCGGGCCGCTTCAGAGGACACGTGTCGGGGCGCTGTCGTCTCACCCATGTCATAGCCCCTCCCCCAGGTCCGGGGTCCGCGGCCGGCCGGCCCCATTATCCCCGGCCCACCCCTCGCGCTGGCCCGCGGTCCCGGCCGGGTCCCTCTTCCCACCCGTCCGTCTCCCTGGGCGGTGAGTGGCT